>CM075857.1:75370498-75970498 GCA_037975125.1 Latrodectus hesperus | reverse complement strand
CACATGAATTCAATCTATAATAACTTTATCAATATATATTAAATACATTATTCGATGAGGGATAGCATAAAAATAGACGACATGAGTATAAAAGAGAGAATTGAACCTTATAAAACTCTTCTTTGCAAGTAAAATTTAGAAGGTAAGACGTTTTCTCATTTAATTTTGAAAATCCCATGTTGAAAGAAATCATCCATCCATCTTACAGTGTTGCTATAGATATCTATTTAAATACATAAGGCTAGGAGTACAGGAGGAGTTTGTTGGTTAATTGGGTTTTCTGGAGCAAAGACAAAAGGCAGAAGCTGCTCCAAGTAGAGGAGGATACAAATCTTATCAAATACATTAGGTTCGATTGAAGCCATTGCCACCATTTTATTTGCAGCATAAAATGAAAGTGGGAAAGAATACGTTGAGTTATTCATAAACAAACTAATTCAACTAATGCACAGAAACTTTAATGATACAATTTGTGTCTGCACTAATATTTTATGAAACTAAGTGTTATTTATTCCATTTTTGGCCAATAATTTGATAATGTATCACAAAGAAATTTCCTCAAATCATTTGAACGTTGTATAAATATTTTTCATAAGAAAATTTGTGCAGAATATATTTCTTGAGAAATATAATTTACTTCTTAGTAATTTATTACCATCCATGTTAAGATACTCAAATAAGTTTTATCCTTTGGAAAAAAAATTCTAGGCATTTTCAGCAAAAAGTATACCATACGTCTGAATGAGTTTATTCATAATTGTATAATTGTAACACATGGAAACTTACTGAAACTACATTATCTGTTTTTATGTACTTAGTAAAATAACTACAGAAAAAATAAAATGGTAGAGATAAATGGCAAATCTGTTTTGTTTCTGGTTCATCAAAAATGTTTTCACAATATTATTTTTTTTTCCTGATTCCTGTATTAATGCAATCGTGTGTGAAAATTAATTTTTCATAAAGTATCTTCAAGTTATAAATTTTTTAACCTTTAGAGGCAAAATTAGTATTTCTTCTTTAAACATGTAAACAATATTTAAGAGTACTATATATAATAATAAGAGAATTCGCAAAGACAACATTCAACGCCAGTTGGGAGACTTTCAGAGAGCTGTAGTGGTCTTATAACTTGTATCATAATTCAATGATCATAATTTATGTCTTATTTTTGTCTGACCACCTAATCCAGACATATGCTTTGCACCCCAGGACCTCTCGGTCAGGAAAACAGTGATGGGCACTGTAGGCCTTGGGCCACAGAGTTTAGTTTATGTAAGGAAATAAAAGATTTTCTTTACAAATTTTTGGGAAATGGCTAGAAAATTAATTGTCTATGGAATAATTAAAAAAATGTAAGCTGGATGGAACGACCTACTATTGATGTGATATAAAGAAAAGAACCCGAAATGGTGATCCAACAATGATTTGAGAGCATCTACTTCACCTGAAAACCATCCCTGATGTGAGATGCTAATTTTCGCGAAAGTCATTCAACAGTTCAATATTCCATCAAGATATTTTGTTTTGCAACCTTTTATGGAGTTTCTGGATGGTGCAAAGAATATCATGCATATTAAATGATCAATAAGAAAATATCCAATGCTTTATACTGTTAGATTCTTTCATGCCAAATAATTTTAAATAAAATATTAAATAGAAGTTCTAAAAAAATAAAGTTATTGCAAAAATATATATTGCATAATATTAAAACCAATGTGAAATATTTAATAATGGTTAGAAGAACGTTGGTTTTTGGTAATAAATATGATTAAGCACATGAATGGGGGAAAAGGATTTAATTAAGTATGTTGGATAAGTGAGATACTTATGTCAAGTTTATAAAAATCTCAAGTGTATTTGTATGCCCAAATATAGTTCAATGATAAAAGAATAAAAGGATTTCTCCTAATAAGCTAAAAATTAAAACAACTATACTATTTAACTCATAATTTACTTAATCATGTTCCATTTTTAATAATTGTAAGTAAATTTCTTTGTCCCTCATTCTCTTGAAAATGTCACATTCTGGTTGTCCATAAAATACTTTGATACAAAACATATACATCTATTGTCACCAAATTCTATCTTTCATCAACTGCAAACGTCTAGTCCATATTCGCCGAATGATTGGCACGTCACTATTTTTCGGAGTCATTACGATCGATTACTTGTGTCATAGTGTCAAAGATACTTAAATTTCTATAATCAATTCCATGTCTTCCAATCTCTGTTTGACTCCATCCCAGTGAGATAAATACTGTTATTGTTGTGAAGGAATATTTATTTCTTAGTCTCCAAATTTCTTGAAAATTTAATGACTTATTCTGATGTTCAATTTCATGTTTAATGTTATATTTGTTTACAGGCCCAATAAATATCATACATAACTCTAAATTCTTAGAAATTATTGACTTTCCTCTCTACAAATCACATGAGTAATAAATATCATTTTCTTATTTATATTCATTCCTTCTACAGAAATTTTAATAATATATTTTATACAGATTTATTTAATTTAAAAATTTTTTCATCACTATTGAATACAAAATTAAACTTCGTTAAAGACAAACATATGAATCATCGGTATGATCTTTGAATAAATGTCTGAGCTTGGTTTACGTTTACGCCAGTGAAATTCCCTGTACCCAGCTCAAAAGAGCTATACCAGTATGATGGAAGCCACTCGAGAGAAAAACGGAGCCGCTACAGAAGAGCCTCAATTTTGTGAACCCGAGCTCTCAAATACTACCACACTATGGACAATTCAAATTAAGATAACAATTCGTTACAAATAATTAGGGAAAATCAACAAGTATGTACAAAAATTTTTGGATTAATAAAACAATATTATACTAAGAAAAAAAACTGGTTGATGAATAACATGAATATTAACAAATGCTGATTGTGTTACAAACCAAGTGAGAAATAGGGGATGAATTACAAAATTTGTGTAAGATATGAAGAAGAGCTATACAAAGTAAGGCAGAGTTTTAGGTAAATGGGTGAGGCAAGAGGATAGATACGACAAAGGGTTGGAGGAGTAGTTACTAGCTGGTGTCGTCTTGGAACCAAGTAAAAAGGCCTTCCTGAGTAATTAGATAATCCACGAGTTGGTTCAGCTTTCTCCTGGAAATCTTGTTATTCAGGATTGTTTTCTTCCACATCATTATCTATCCGGTGACTGGGCATGACAGGTACCAAGAAGCAGTTAATGGGCAAGCCGTGATGAAATGGAGAATTTCTAACATAGAATCAACGTCCGTAGTATGTCATAAGTAGAAGTTTGTTGACCAAACTAACTCACCTATCTACATGCGGACATTAACTAGTATCACACATTCTCTTAACAATTAATATTTTAATCTAATTGCATTGATTCAAGTATTTCAAGCACTAACATTTTTACTTACATTCTGAAGTGAGAAAATTCGTCTGTCTTTAAAACTACAATTGAAATTACTAAAAAAATTTTTTTATCAAAAATAAAAATATATAAATTTTTGTAGAATTTTTTTTTTTACTTTTTTATCATATATATTGTATAATAAACTGAAATATAATTTCCTTCAACTAACTTCATTGATTTAAAACATTTAACTCAATAAGATGGTCCTTAAATTTTACTGCTTTTGCTCCATATCACTTTCCTGGAAGTGTTGTTTTCTTTGAGCAAATTTTTAACTTAAAGTGGTAAAAATTGGTATTTTGGCCAGGAAATTTATTTTATTTTTTTCAGTTGAATATACTTTAATTTTACATCTTGATTTTTACATTTAATACCATTTATGGAATGGTATGAAATGTTAATTAAATATAACCACTGAATAGCTTTTCAGAAACTCACATGTGAGAAAGCACCATATTTTTCTCAGTAAAGAACTTTGCAATTATATGTAAGTACTCTTTATATCTTTCTAATACTTCTAATTTCACTAATATTCTAGAATTTATTTTGAATAGCTTTAATTAATTTAAATTTAATTAAAAAGTTATCCTAAAGTACATTTGTGTTATATTTGGAGACTTTTTGCTTAAAATTAAAATATTTAATGTTTACTTAGAAGTTTTATGCTATTTGTATGTTACATTTTTAAGATTATCACTCATTTTTTTTGTTTTGAATTTAACTTACTTTTACCGAGTTCCCAATTTCATTTCAATCTACCGAATTTGACTTTTCAATCAGTAAAGAACTTTTAGCCAAATAAATAATATCATACCTTCATTAAAAATAAAGTAATTTATAGTAAAATTTTTTTAAAAAAATTCTGTCATAAAAATATTAAAAGATAAATGAGATTTACGGAATATTCTAAATTTTGATGCCCGTTTCAAAGTATTTAAGTTTTACCATATTTAATTTCATATATTGCACTAAATATTATTTCCATTTTTATTGATTTAAGTTTTTAAAGAAATTATAAAGCAGTGTATTTTAATATATCATATTGAATAAAAGGGAAATGTTTTCCCATTAACCTGTTTTCTTTTTTATACATATTTTTGTATTTATCCGAAAAGTACTATTTTTGAATGATAAAATAATAAATTTTTTAAATATTACGTAAGTTAAATTTATTTTTAAACTATAAAAACGTTAGCGATGATTACTCTGATTTTAATATTTCAATTTAAACTATAGACACTTCGTAGTTCAGTTACAGTTTTAATAGATTTGTATTGATACAAAAAGAGCATATACATGTGAGTAGTTATTTTTTAATTGGATAAATAATCAACTATAATATTAATGCTATCTAAAAGTACAGAAATACTAAAAGTCTCTATACAAGATTTACTTTAGATACAATAGTAGCTGTTTTAACTAAATTTTTTTGTCCTCATTTTTCTTTCACGCATATGGAAAAGGCAAGCCACGTATTAAAGAAAAAGGTAAACGTGAAGCTTTCCCTGTTAACAGTTAATCTCTTAATGAAAAGCTTATACTTTAACCTCATTCAGAATTATTCAATTTATTATTTAATTCAAAATTAGATTAATTTTCTCATATGGTATATTAATGGGAATTATTTCTTCAAAAGCACGCAGGCTGATGAACATTTTACTGTGAGCAGAAATATTAAACATGTAATGAGTAGGAATTTTTTTATCAGCTTTAATTATAGGCCTTTTGAAAAATATAGCAGCTGCTTTTTACCTAATGAATAAGCTGTATAAAAATGGATAGTTTTTGTTCTCACTTGCGATAGGGAAATGCTTGTATATTCTTCCTTTAGTTTTGCTGTCAATATTGCTTAAAATTTTTGTAAGTAAATAATATCTCGTAGAAATATAAATTGTCATATTGTAAGTAAGTAGTAATTGTCTTATTTCATTCAATACAACGAATTTAGCATAATTTTAAATTCAGGAATTAAAATTATACAAAGGGAAAGTTTGCATAAATTAAGTAATAATGTTTTGTTGATTTATCCTTTTTTCTTTATTTAAGGTAATCATTAATTTACAATATGAAGAGAAATAACCAATGCAAATATTTAGATATATATTAAGATATTATAAATATCTAACTTTTTTGTATATAAGCAGTTATCACAAATTTAATTTTATACTCTTTCACGTGTTGGAAATTATATATGAACTTTTTAATATCATTTTGCTACTTTATTTGCTTTTTTATTGTTACCGAATTCCTCAGGAGATTTTGATGCATATTACTTCTCACTTATTATTTCTATTTGTATATTTTATTGATATTTTTGTAAATATAAACAGATTTCGCATAGTTTTATTTTCAGAAATTAAAATTATACAAAAGAAAAATTTGCCTGACTTAAGTAATGTTGTTTCGTTGACTTATCCTTTCTTCTTTATTCAGGGTAACCATTAATGTACAATATTAATGTACAAAATAATACAATTAAATAATATAAATATTTAGAAATATATAATACGATATTATAAATATCTAACATTTGTGTATATAAACAGTTATCACAGATTTAATTTTATATTCTTTAACAATCTGGAAATTATGTATGAACTTTTTAATGTCGTTTTCTGTTTTATATAAATGTCTTTTATATTATTGAAATCCTCTGGATTTTAATCTAATTTCCTGTCCACTTATTATTTCAGTTTGTATAGTTTACTGATATTCAGCAGCAAATTACTGAACAATCAGCTTCATTAAATTGGTATATTTGTAAAATAGAGTAGCAAAATATTATTTGAGAAGTAAGAATGGAAAATTATTTTAAAAATAAAGAATTAAGCTGTATGTTCAAGTATTCTTCTATAGAACATAAAAATAATTTCAAATTTTTCAATATTATTTTGGTTCATTTTACAATGCTTGATAAAGTTTAAATAGAATAAAAACACAATTGAAAAAAAAGAAAGAATAAATACATCTGATTTGGAAAAGAGCAATTTATTAAAATAGATTACGTGAATTTGGTAATTCTCCAATAATGAAAATATATTAAAAACTGGACTTTTAGCTTTTTCATAATCGTAAATTTTTATAAACCCAATAATAGAATCAGTAAATGCTTCAAATTAAAATTTACTCTGAGTGATTTTATTGAGTTCTTGTAATTTAAAAAATAAATGGTTTTAAAGAATTATAGTATTCTTTTATATTTTTTTGAAATTTAAATATAATTATATACACATTTAAATATAATTTTATGCATTTTTTATCTACTTTTTCTATTTATTATTTTAAGTATAATACTAAAATAATTAGAAAATGAGTATAAAAATATATTTATTACTTATCACTTTATTTTTAATGTTTTGAATTTTGTGTGAATACACGATAGAACCTACAGTTAACTGTAACATAAAAAAACAACATAAACCATTCATACTTGTAAAATTATTACAATAAAATATAATTTCATTCCAATAACTTATATTATGCTAGAAGTAAGTTATACAATAAAAAAAGGCTTTTTAAAATGATGAAATCCATATTTTCAGATTTAGTTTCTTTTATTAATAATAAGGAAAATTAAAATAACTAATTTTCTTAGTTCTAATAATAAATAATAATAATAATAATAAAATTAATTCTAATTATAAATTTTCTTAGTTCTAATAATAAAAAGAAAATTATTTATTTTAATTATTTTTGAAAATATATTGATTTAAAAATTGCTTAAATTCATTTCAAATTATTTTTACTAATACTCATTTCTTACAGCTATTCAATGTGATTTTTATTTGTAATAACACTTGTTCAAGCATGCAAAAATTAATCCTGAGACACCACAGAAGATGTAAGAGAATCAAGTTCTTTGCTTTATTCAAATTCGTTACATTTGTTCTATGCGTGGGAGGTTTCACCTCGCAGGTGTTCGATTTTCTTACTCAATTTTATACCTATCCAACTGTTATGAACATTGATATAGAGCGGCCAAAAGAGTTCATCCAACCAGCCATTACTTTATGCACAAATAACATGTGAGTACTTTTCAGATATATTCTGCAAGCCCTGTGTAATTTCACTTCAATCATAATGTTTTCCATCAAGAAAAGTAGATCGTCTTTACACTTGATAATTACGTTACTCATATTCATCAATAAATAATTTCATAAAAAGTTATTTTCATACAAAAAATATCACCTGTAAATTTGCAATTATACTGAGTATTCGAGAGCTTCGTGAGATTTTGCAATCATTCGTGATAAGTAATTACTTATGTGAATTGTAAATGTTTTTTTAAAATTAAAGAATAAGAAATTAAATTTTTATTCCGATCAAATGTAATTTTATGTTAGTTTTATCCTGAGACATTTGGTCATTTAAAGTTCAAAGATTATATTCCACATGTATATATTAAATTGTTAATACCAAATTTTTCCGAGGTTCTTTTTGCTTTGAAATATATTTATATACTTTATACAGAAATTGGCTTTTACGAAAATACTCGGAATGGCAAAAAAGTAAAAGTTTTAAAATGTGTTGTTATGCTGCTCTTTTATATGACGTTAAAAATTTCATTAATATTCAGTTATACATAATACACTTATTATTTGTTGAACTTTTCTATTTCCATCTTATTCCCTCGTTAAAATTAAGATACAGTCATACATGATACTATCATAAAATATTAACATACGATGACCATAAAATCTAACTATATAGAAAAATTAAAAATTTTAACTTACTAAATTGTTTAATATATATATATATATATATATATATATATATATATATATATATATATATATATATATATATATATATATATATATATATATATATATATATATATTGGGTTGGCAACTAAGTAATTGCGGATTTTCTTTAGAAAATCAAAGACAATTTTTTCAAGGAACTAAATAACTTTATTCTGTAATGTATTGCCGATTTTGATCAATGATCTTTTTCCATCTTTCAGGCAGCATCATAATCCCACGTTCATAAAACTTCTGATTTTTATTAGCAAAAACTGATTCAGGTACGATTTGACATCATCCTCATTATTGAAATTTTTACTATTCAAGGAGTTTTGTAACGATCGAAACAAAAAGTAATCAGATGGTGCAAGGTCAGGTCTATATAGTAGATGTGGAAAAACATCCCAACCAAGCTCCAATAATTTTTTTCGAGTGACCAAAGATGTGTGTGGCCTTGCATTGTCATGATGGGATACAACACCTTTTTGATTTGTCAATTCGGGCGGATTTTCTTCAACTGCATTGTTTAATTTTGTTAGTTGTTCAATGTAGACATCAGAATTGATCGTTCGGTTGGGTGCTAAGAGTTCAAAGTAGACAATTCCTTTTTAATCCCACCAAACTGATAACAAAACATTCTTTTGATGAATATAAGCTTTTGATGTTGTTTGAGTTGGTTCACCTGCCCTGCTCCATGATCTTTTCCGCTTGATATTGTTGTAAACAACCAATTTTTCATCGCCAGTTATCAGTCATTTTAAAAATAGATCATTTTCATTACGTTTCTTTAGCAAATTGCAGCTGTTAATGCTTTGCGTTAAATGCGTTTCTTTCAGTTCATGAGGAACCCATGTATCGAGTTATTGAACATAGCCAAATTGTTTTAAGTGATTTTCAATGCATTTATGTGATACATGAAACTTCTCTGCAATCTCACGTGTTGTACTGTGACGATCTGAATCGATTATTGCTTTGATTAGGTCGTCATCAAATTCAACTGGACGACCAGCGCGTTTTTCATCTTTGAGTGAAAAATCACCAGAACGAAATTTGGCAAACCAATTTTGATAATTGCCGTTCTTTTAAGGCTTCGTCACCATAAACAACACATAACTTTTTATGAGCTTGCGATGCGTTTTTCCCTTTGCGGAAATAAAAAAGCAAAATATGACGAAAATGTTCCTTTTGATTTTCCATTTTTCAACGAACGCCAAACGAAAACTACGCAACCAATCAAAAAACATTTTTTTACTGATTGACAGCTGAATTGCCAACTATCAAATAACAAAAAGTGTTTTACATTTGCACTACGTCTGCAAACCTAAAAATTCAACTGAAGTTTTAGGTTTGCAGACGTCTATGAGTAAAATCCGCAATTATTTAGTTGCAACTCTATATATATATATATATATATATATATATATATATATATATATATATATATATATATATATATATATATATATATGTGTATATGTATATATATATGTTAATGTAAAAATATTCAATAATTTTTTATTAGTTTTGATTTTCTTTACAAAAATTTCAGGGTTATACGAAGTAAATTTTGTGCTAAATATCCAAGCAAATGTAGGCGACCTACAGACATGAAAATTTTTTGCAAACAAAGACCAAATTATTGCAACAAAAGAAATTTATCAAACTTTTATGTAAGTAAGGCTTATTATTTTTACTTAAAAATCAAAGCAATCAAAAGCATTACTTTATAACATTTTTTGTCATATTTTTTTAATGGAATTTATATTTTACTTGAATAAAGTTAAATTAAAGATGCTTGACCAAAAATAGATGTCTCACTCTCTGTCTATTTGCTCTTATTTAATTTAAATATGATGTTGTTATTTAACTTTGTTGAATAACAATCTGATTACAATGCAAAACATTGAAACCTTTTCTCTAATTTCCATTTTCAAAATGAAACTCAAGGTCGGATATTTTTCGGTTCGGTTTCTAGAATAATATTTAACCTACGCATAAAAATGTATCACACAAATTGAATTTTAACATAGATTCAATTTTACTTTAGATCCTGCTCCAATTTAAAAAATTGTATCAGTTGATATTCAGACGACTTTTGTTTAGTCCGTTTAAATTAGTTGAATTTTTATAAATTAAATAGTCAAATTTATGAATTTTCTTCTTTGAGTTGGATGTAAATATTACTTTTGTTTCCATTAACGAATTTATTTCGTTTTACAAATTAAGAGATCAATGTATCTAAACATACTCAATATTTTCAAAAAATAGAAAAATCTTACATTTGAAATTCAAAAATTAACAAGTTTTCAGGGATTGGCAATGTTCCAAGTTTTTATGTGAGAACTATACAAAATACAACTTTTGATGATGATTTTTATTTAATCGATGTTTAAAGTTTTGTTTCATAGTTTTCTGTGGTCCTTAACTTCTCACAAGTGGAAGATGATTATACATTTTAGTTTTAAGATTTCATTTTTTGTGTTACATACAGGAGTATAACAGGAGTCTTGCTCTATGTACCTATCAATTAATATCAATCAAAATTAATTTGTTACTTAATTTTTGAATAGAAATATTATTCCAAAGCTTCCAAATATTTTAAATAAATTTTAAAAATAGAGTATTCAGGAATAGTAGTTCAATTTCTTTGCATAAGAAATTTTATTTTAAAAATGTTGAATAAAATTTTTCAAAGAAATAATTTTTAGCGAAACAGTTTTTATAATTAACAAATTCTTCTAATGCTTTATCTTTAATATTGCTTTAAAATAAGCAGATTCCAGATTCTATTGATTTATGGAAACACTATGTTGGGAGAAATAGAGATGATATCAGAACACTTTCACCTAAACTTGAAAATTTCATTCTTGGAGAAGAGGGAGGAAAGAAAAGGTAAGAAAAATGCTTTAAAAATATTGGAAATTATTTTCTAAAGAAATAATGTAGGAACACAATAAAAAATATGGTGATGAATATTAGAATTCTTCAAAATCATTTTAAGAATTCTAAAATTTAATTTGCTGATACCAAATTTTCCATATTATAAGAAATCTTAAAATTTTCTTGATTAATGAAAATTATGCTAAATTTCAAACTTTTCGTTAAAGATTTATTTTCTAATTGCATTGAAATTTCAAATGTAGATATGCATTTTAAAAACACAAATACAAAAGTTGTGTACAAAATCGCTTAGCGTATATCTTTAAGTCTGAATTTGTTGGAAAACATTTAACTTTACAAGTTTCCTCGTTGCAAGAGATGAAACGTGTAAAATTCATATATGAAGTATATACATGAGGGAATGAACCATCTGTATCTTGCTGTTCAAAAGTTACAGTACTCAAACCAAGGAATTTCCATCTCAAAGAACATAGTCGTAGTCCTCATGTCAAATTCAATAAGTTTATTCATAATCGTAAAATTATCTTCTAAGCTAAAAATTTTGATAATCTAAAGTGATACTTTTAGGGTAATTATGGTCAAAATTTTAGCAGAAATATAAAATCATTATTTTGAAAGTTTTTAATTATATTGATAGTTGACACTCATTTTGTTTGCTTTAGTTCAAAGGAAGCTCATTTATAAGCTAATTAAACAATGTGTAACTAAATTATTGATAAAATACGAAGACTTACTATTTCTGATTTACAAATATTTAGTTCTTTTTTCCTTTAAAAATGCTGACAAATTTTGCAAATATTTTTGCAGCAATGCTTAATTGCAAATTTTGAAATATATTGTTAAGAGGATTCAGATTAATGCCAATGAATTAAATTTCTTCAAGATTTTCAATTGAATGTTACCTAGGAATAAAATTACAAATTTTTATGATTAGCATAAGTAAAACGCAAATGGTTCTTTTAGAATGAATGATGTAAAACGGCGAAAACGATATATCTTTTTAACCATTTGGTATTTGTTTAGTAAGAGAGCTTCGATTTCGAAGGAAGAAAATCTTATTGTAATATTAAAAGATATATACATAGAATCAGAGCTCACAGTTCTTATCTAGCAGACGAAACTGAGATTCAAGGATCATTTTCCAGACCGTGATCAGGGTGATCTCCGACGAATTGTGCTATAGAACACTGACTCTTGTGAGTCAAATGACAAAAATAATTAACCAAGGTCCTTCCGAATATGTAGCAACTTAAACCATGCGGAGAGAATTGCCGAGTTTAGGTGCTAAGATTCATTTTCAGAGGTGTTAGGAAACAAGACTCTAAACACCTAAGAATTTAAAACGGCTAATGTGAATGGAGGAATCATGCTGAACCTTATTTTAGTGTGAAAGAGGACGTCAAGATTGACAATAATCTAGCAAAGTTATGAATACATTTTGCCTTATTCGAACCAAGTTTCTAAAGGGAAAATCATGAAATTGGGCGTTTTCTGCTAGCATGGAAATGGTTTTTCTGGTAAGTAAACAACGAGCCAATGGATATCTGAATATACTGGTAGAACACGTGCATCTTGCATTTTTATCTTGATGGCGACGTATACTTTAAGAATGATAGTGCAACTAATTATACATCATACCAGAAGTCCATAAGTATTCAAAGTTGATTCGCTGAAAGTCTGTCTTACTTCTAACATTTTGGCTGGCAGCCGCAGATGATGGCTATTAACGCCAAAGAAAATGTATGAAATCGGTGGAAAGATGCATCCAACAGCACTTCCTTTTCCATGTCATTTACAAAATTTTAAAACTTCTGTTCAATGGCTTGAGAGCGATATGTTTTCTAGACATAAATGTACTCCAAAAGTGTGTAAATTCCATGCCCAAAAAAATAAAAACTTTTATCTATTAAAAATGGTTTAATAAAATATTGACCTTGGGGTTTTATTTATGGGCCAACATGTACGCTACTGGCCATTAAAATTGCTACACCAAGAAGGAATGCAAATAACAGAACGATATTTATTGGACACATACGTTATAGTGGAAAGAACAAGTGATTAGATTTACAGGAAATTAGGATGTATAGATCTTGAGGAATCAGTACCCAGAGCAGCCACCTCTGGCTGCAATAACAGCATTTATCCGCCTAGGCATGGAGTCAAACAGAGATTGTATGGCATGTACGGGGATCTCAGTCCATGCAGATTCAACACTATGCCACAATTCATTGACAGTAGTGTATGGTGAGTGATGCGTGCCAATCGCTCGGCAACCATTGACCACACGTTCTCAATTGGTGACAGATCAGGAGAACGTGCTGGCCAGGGTAACAGTCGAACCTGTTCTGTATCCTGTCTGTGACGCAGCGTCAGTGGTAGCCGAAGCCATGGTCGCCGTGCAGACAATCCATGCTGCTGCAAACGTCGTCGAACTTTTCGAGCAGAAACTTGTTGCCTTGCAAATGACTCCATTTCTCGACTCAGGGTTCGTGACTTGGCTGTACGATACCTTGTGACCATGCGGATAAGATGTCTGTCTTCTCTGCTGTTAGTGATGGGGGTCGCTGAGATCCTGCATGACGTTGCGTATGATTGTCCTGATCCCATCGATTCCATATTCTGCTAACAGTCATGGGGTCTCGAACGACGCGAGCAGCAATATTGCGGTACGATAAACCGCAATCCCGTTAGGCTATAATCCTTCCTCGATCAAAGTCAGACACGTGCTGATAGGAATTTCTTCTTCTTACACGAGGCATTACAACAACTTTCTTTGCCGAAAACAACGTTGAAACGGAAATTGAGTATGAGATTGCTGCTGTCAAAACTGCTGTCAAATCTCTGGTTTTATACACATTGTAGATGTCGCTACTGCCGCCTGCTTTGTATGAATGCGCTGAAAATCTAATCATTTGCATATCACAGCAAGTTCTACCTGTCATGCAAATTTCACGTGTGTGGTTAGCCGCTTTCCTGGTGTAGCAATTTTAATGGCCAGTAATGTATATCCTTCACTGCTTACAAATTCAGTATCCTCTTGAGAATATAAAATCTGTAATGTTTAAATTGAGATGCAAAAAAACTAATGGGAAAGGCATATTTTTACTTATATTTTCATTTGTATTTAAAAGCACAATTTTTAATATATTATTTGTTTTTTGTACTTATAGCTAATTTATATCTGGAACTGGAATTAAAATTATACAATAAACAGACTCTTATCTATATCTGTAGTATGGATGTTTCTGTAATATATATTAAATTGTTTATTTTTATATTCTTTTTGCTTTGGCATGCTTTATTTAAATTTTAAGTTATGGTTGTTACTTATGAAGAATTTAAGTGTCATTTGTTCATTTACTAGCATTCAATTCTTTTTTCTTATTAACTGTTATTTCTATTGTTATTTTATTTTTTTCACTTTCTTTTATTTTTCCTTTAGAAGATTCGAAGGACCGTTTTATGTCTATTCTGATATAAATCGATATGGACGTGTTAAAGTACCATGCTTCACTTACAACTTCTGCGCAGTCAGTAATGAAACGCCAATCAAATACCCCTTCAGTAAGTTTAACTGGTAAAAGTATCGTGTTTCATGCACACTGTTGTAAACCAGAATATGTATCGAAACCGATCAGTCATTCCATAAATTTAAGAACAGTTTACTTATCTAGTTCTGTAAATCCCGCAATTTATTGTTGTTGTTGTCGTGTGCCAGCTAGGCTGTCATTATGAGGGGTGCGCTGCTCTACTTTTCCAACTGAATCATATTTTGGTGTAGAGTCCGACTTCCTCAGTACACACATACCATAGATACCCGTTTATAGTGTGGGCGACCATTCACAACCCATTCATACAAGGAATGGACAAAGACAGGACAGATATAGAGAGAAAGTACATCCATATCCGAACCGGGATTCGAATCCAGGATCTCCCCTTCAGCAGTCAGGCACGCTGACCACTAGACAAGCTGGGCGGCACACATTTTTATTATAAAGCTAAATTGTATTTATATGTATTTTAAAACTTTGTCTGCAATTATATTTAAAAAATAATCACGTCAAAGAAAACATTTTCCGAGTTCAATGATACAGTAAACAATTGTATTTATAATTGCTTGTTATTACAAATGATTAATTTTTTTGAGTATAAAAAAAATAAAATTTAAAAAATGTCAATAATAGTTTTTTGATTTTTAAATTAATTTTCATCAAATATATTATCATATTTAAATTTTATTATAAACTAAGCTGTACTTTTCAAGACTATTCGAAACTCACACATATTATAGTTCATCTAGTTAAACTAATATTAAATTAATATTGGAGCAAAATATATTGTCAATATATTCAGTATAAAAATGAGCTTGTTGCAATCCGGAATTTAATTTTATATGCAAAGATGTAATTTTCTATTAAATATTTTATATTTTGCTTTCTTTTCCGCTTTTTATATTACCCATTATTAAATATTCATTACGAAATTTTATTCTTACATTAAAAATTATTCCTACAAACTTATTAATTAAAAAATTTTTTATGAAAATTTACAAATTAATTAGTAGAATTATCAATTATTTTATCAGCAGTAATATCTTTTTTATAAAAGTGATTAAAATGTGATAAGTGCATGTGTATACTATATGATAAATAATGATAATTTAAATAATGTTTCATTATTTTTAAAGTTTTGTACAATGTACTAGATTACAATAAATGGATGATTATGATGTGATAATTTTTCTTAAACAATTATTATTTTACCAGTCAGTATTCTGGATCAAGAATAACACTTATTACTTAAATTTTTTATTGAGCATTTTATTCCAAGTATATCTTCAAGGCATGTAGATCTCTTTTAAATGGATAGTGCAGGGTAAACGATATTGCAACTTATAGATATAAAAATGAATTTCTACTTAATTAAAACTTACAATCATCAGATATAAGCTTGAATTTTTTATTAGCAATTAATTCGAAGTACATAATCAACGTTTCCTTTATACTGATGTAACGTTTTATAACCTGTAGTCACGAAAATGAAATTTTCACAATTTAAATGTTAAAATAAATGAAATATTGTTATATTACTTGACGTAGCGTTCGGTTGGTATGATATCAATCAATAGTAAAAAAAAAATGACTTTCTTGTTGTGTAAACCAAAATAAATAAATAAAATAAAAGACAAAATTATGAAAAATGGATCATAGGGACAGTATCTAAAAAACAAGCATTAAATGAAACATTTGTTCTTTTCCAAATAATAAATTTGATAGAATAAACTATATTTTTTCTTCTAGATCAATTTCTTTCCAAGCATATATATAAACCAAACATTAAATTAAACTTAGAAGCTGATGAGATTGCCGAAAAAGATGCCCTGCCTCTAGCTTACTTATCTATCCATTCTCCTTTTAACATGTACAGCCCTGAAGATATTAGCATTTCATTGGAAGCGGGGAAAATATATAAAGTTTACGTTAACTTTGTGAGTAGACTTAAATTTTCATTCTATGAATTCTAAACTTTTCCTGATAAAATTTCTTAAGCAATTTGAGAAAATATATAAGTAAAACATTAATACATTCACAATGTTTAAAATTTTTATTCAAATTAGCGGCTTTCGACATAGATTTTTAATAACTTAATAGTTCCATATGAATTCTGTTACTAAAAATAACAACAATTTTATGTAATCTAGCAGTGATGGTAAGAAATAATCAAATAAACTGTTTGTGTAGAGTAATTCATACAAATAGCTTCAGAATTGTTGCATATAATATAAAATATGCTTAATTGTTTTTTTCTCCATTCGAGGAAATATAAATTTTGAAATATTTCACAGATGAGTTCAAAAAGATCCACATTTTAAATTTTAGTATATAGGATTCCTATTAATAGAAAAATATTTCATAAAAGTACCCCATAAATAAAAATATTTCATAAAAGTTTTGTAACAAAAATATCGCGTACTCGAATTTTAATCAAAGAGACTTATGTTAAAAGTCCCATCAAATCACTGGTTCTCAGTTGTTTGAAGTTAGCGTCCTTTTGTCAAGGTAGAGAATCGTTATAGAGAATACCAGTTTATAAATAGATATGACTATTGGATTATGATTCAGAATTATAAAACGCTGTCTCAAATTGATGACTAAGTTGGAATTCAGACCTTGCCAGCAGTCTATTGTATAAATTTGAAGTTTTCAGTTACACATATTATTGAAATAACTTCATAGTATATAAATTTCAAAATATTTTCATTGATGTTAGTTTACATAAAGGCTATTTCACACTATCTTCAAATTCCATGTTAACTGCAGTCACATATATTGACAAATAATAGTTTTATTTTATATATCCCTGTTTCATTTTAATTACTTTTACGATGACATATTTTAAATTTACATTTTATTTTATATCTTGTAAAAGTTATGAGGTTTAAGTTTATGTATCTTATATTTGTTGAATTTGATTTATTTGAATTTTACTCATATGTAATTTGATGTAAGAAATTATAAATATTATTTGATTGACTTATTCTGTCCAAGTTGTAGTTGTCGTGTGCCAGCTAGGCTGGCAATATGGGGTGCGCTGCTCCACTTTTTCAACTGGACCATATATTGGTGTGGAGTCCGACTTCTTTAGTACACACATGCCATAGGGACCCGTTTATAGGGTAGGCAATCATTTACAATACATTAATACACAGAAAGGACAAAGACAGGATAGATAGAGAGTGATAGTACATCCATGCCCGAACTGGGATTCGAACGCAGGACCTCCCTATCCGTAGTCAGGGACTCTGACCACTAGACAGGGCGGGCGGCTATTCTGTCCTTACAGGAAGCATAATACCTCATTAAATTTGAAAATGATTCTGAATTTGAACGCAAAATAGTCAAAAATATTTCAAAATGATAATGAAATGTTCTTAAGAAATTTAGAAGATCACGAATTAAATATATCACAAATTAATAGCTTAGACCTTATCTGATTGTCACAAACTTTCATTTTACTAATGGAAAATAATTCCTTTCATTTTCTATATAAAAATGTATGAATTTTATTCGGTAAATAAATTACAAAATCAAACTTAAATTCCTTCAATTGCAAGTTTAATTTGTGAATTACACTCTCTCCGTCACACACACAGTTATCATAAATATAACAAAAATATTTGTCTGATCCTCCTAAAAATGATTAGAATACAGTTCTTAGATTCTAAAGGAAAATGTGCGGTAAATTCTTTTGTTTAATAAAATTTTTTGCTTTATATTCTACTAAAGATACTTAAAAAATCTTGTAAAGTCACAAATAATGGTTGATAAATTAAAAAATTGTATCAATAGAAATATTTAGGGAAAACAAAGGAAACATAATCTATCGTATTTTACAATAATTATTAAAATCATTTTTTTAATCTAAGAACTACATATTCAATACTTAAATAATTTTTTGTTTATATTTTTCATGTTACTATTTTTCAATAATTTAGTTTGACAAATTAAGAATTTTTTTATGTTTAATTCTAACATTTTATAAGCGTACTGTTTTAATAAAGTGAAATATTTCAACTTTAGTCATATTTAAACAAAGCAATTACCTTTTTTTCCTTTTTAAAACCTAAAAATATGATCTGAATGGAAAAAAACTTGGTTCAGTTTCTATTGCTTTTCTCATAATAATTTAATGTAGAAAAAAATCACTTTTTTACACAAATGTTAAAATTTTCCAAACAATTATGAAACGCAGATTTATGAGATAAGAAACTATATAAATCTCTCTTGGGTGATTTCTCTTTGCTAGATTCTTGTTTGATGAATCTAATGAATAAAATATTCGGTGAAATACATAATAGAAAGGGAATTATTAGATCATCACTAAAAAGATGACGAAACAACTAACCTCAGACGGCTGACTCACCATAACTATGTGCGTAGGCATTCTCTTTAGAAGGTGTAGTAATTCAGCAAAATAATAAGTTTAAAATTCAAAAATACTTTAAAATTATGAAAATAGATAACTATGGTAAGATAATTATCCGACACGTACTATGCATATATTAATATGCTGCATAAAATTTATTTGATGCATTAATGATATATTTTCAGTTGCTTTTATATTTTTTTAATTGTTTATAAATTAAAATATAAAATTTGCTTAAAATATATTTCTAATAACTTATAGAGCTTACTCATTCTTTGTACATTTCAATGTTGTCCTATAATTGCTTATTAATCGCAATTTTTTATTTATTCGGTGTTACTAAAATATTATTCTTTGAAATATTTATGCAGCTATTGTTTTAATGTGAATCAACAGACAAACAAAAATTTCAAAATGGAACATAAAAATTCTCTAATTTTTTTATGGTAAAAAGTAATTAAAATTAATTACTAAAATTTACATTTTTTTTCAACAAGCAATATACAGTTTTTAAACGAACACACTTTTATAACTAAACACATATTGAACAATGTCTCATTTACAAGGACAAATCAATTTGGTGTAGTGTCTTCTAAATCGGCGGTGTGATTGTCCGCATATGCAATAAAAAATAACTCTCTTTTATATTAACAACTTTACATTTAACCTCTCTAATTTCAATGTAATACATTTACTCGTCGCTCACTTTCCAAACTCTTTGTCTGAGAGCAAGCGCGATAATCGCTATCAATACAGACACCTTGTTATGATTTAGGATCCTACGTAAATATGTGTTTTTATGAAATAACTTAGTTGCTTAAAGGTATAAGGCGCGTTAATAAACATATCGTGATATGTTTTTGACACACATTGATAAAAATATGGCATTACTAATTATTCTAATGTTGTTGTTGTCGTGTGACAAGTGCAAAGAGAAAAAAAAAGACAAGTCATATGGGACTAAAGGTATGGAGCACTGCCCTGACCACATCTTCAGTTTTTTCGGTATAGAGGGTGTCATGGCAGCAGTTGGGGTCGATGCTGAAGAGGGTCGAGGCAACAGAGATGCCTCGGATCAAGTGGAACTCCTGTGCAGTGCCTGCATTCTGCGTCTAGATCCATCGGACATGATTTTCATACCCCTCATGTGCCCAGTCCGCATTCTGCTGATAGTAGAGGTGATACCACGTATAGGATTAAGCTCCGGTAGGCATCGATTTTTTCCTTAGTCCCCCGCAGAGTTGATGCCTTGCATCGATGCTTGCATCGAAGCAAGTGGTAGTCGTGGGAGGGGTATTGATATTTCTAGCCTCCTTGGTGAGGGTTATTCTAATAGAATTGTTCATTTCCTTCGATTTTAACATGAATTATTCTAATAGAATTAGCTAATCAGGCAGAGATAAGTGATACAAAATGTATTAGTATAAGTGAATTATTTCATTGTCGATATCGAAGTAATTGCTTGTTGATGGAGGGTCATTTTTTGCATACCAAGGTTGATTCAACATGGACCCACTGTAATTAATTACTGAATCAAGAAAAACATTTATATCCAATACTGGAATTTAACTCAAATAATAATCTAAAGACCAGACCACTAACAAATCATCTCTAAATGTGCTGTACAATATTCGCTAAATGAAGAAAATTTTATAGTTTTGTGTGAATAGCGGCTGCAAATTAAAAATTTACTAATTATATGTTTCATGATGTGTTAATTCTGCCATATAGAATTCAAAGTGATCTAAAATTCAGTTATATAAGCGTTTTATAATTATCTTACTTCATATTCAATATGCATACCAGAGTAATTTATATACGGTCAAGTTTTTATTTACATTTAATATAATTGAATCGTTTTTGAATTAAATTATGGGTTTTTAATAAGTAAAATATTCTCTCATCTATATATAACTTGATTAGATGCAATATCTCAAACTAAGAGCAGTAAATTTATTCTTTTCCTTAAATTTCGAATTTACATTATAAGAATGAAGAAGTCATAACTAGTAAGATTTAGAATATATATATATATATATATATATATATATATATATATATATATATATATATATATATATATATATATATATATATATATATATATATATATATATATATATTATATATCTGTGTTTGTGTGTGTGTGTGGATTAGTTTAATACACTAATAATACAACGAATATGCATTTTAACAATAGTATATTAAACATTATTTACAATTATAATTACAAATAAAGGATTATGAATGTAACATTTTATATATCGGAACCGTTAAGGTTCAAAACACGTCTTAGTTGGACCGTCGTCTGTTATCAACTATCGTTCCTTTTCTAACCATTGACACCAGGATCGCTTTTGAAGCAGCAAGCACTTGATGATGTCATGATGTTGAAGTGCGTCATCAGATACTCCATATCTCACACTATATATATATATATATATATATATATATATATATATATATATATATATATATATATATATATATATATATATATATATATATATATATATATATATATATATATATATATATATATATATATATATATATATATATATATATATTCGTTATAAAAAGGACAAATTATAAAAATGATTGTTGCATTATTAAAATTATTTACGTAAGCTCCAGAAGCCTTTATAGTAACAGAGAAAAAAAGGGCCATAACAGCCTAATGGTTAGGCCATCGGCCTTTCGTCTGGAAGGGCTGGGTCCGATTCCCAATGCCACCAAAGAACCACCGAGTGCATGCGATATGCGTGCTCGTTATATCTGCAGAATCGAAAGTCCTGTGGTCGTTGAACAGTTACCATGGGTGTAATGGTTTGGAGAAAATTTCCTCCCCCTCTAGATTAATGTCAAAATGAAGGTAGTGAATCTTTTGGTGATGCCATCTATCGGAAGAGTCTTAGAGCAAAAGTCGTACTTTTACCTTCATGGTGATCTGATTAAATGAAAGAAGCATTCTTCTGACTTAATTTCGTAGCCGTCGGCTAACGAACTTGGCTTGTCCAATTGTCATAAGTAATAACAACAAGAAGGAAAACCATTCTTTCAATTACAATTTCTATGGATTTATTTATGATCCACGCTTAAAATTATAATTACTTCATAACTGTTACCTAAAATAAATAAATAGTTCGGAAGTTGGAATATTGCACTGAGCTATTTTGTATAATAGACAGCTCGATAACCAAATTCTGTCGTAAGGTTTATTTTTATTTATTTATTTTTTTTTATTTTTTTTTATATAATCTACTGCATATTATTAGTTTGGAGTAATAATTTTCTTAAACAGTGGGCTTAAAATTCAAGTGTAGTACAAGAAGAAAATTTGAAAATTTCGAATTATCCATCCCGACAGAAAACCGAAATGAAATGACCATCTCTTTTCATTTTAAAACTGACTGGAATGGATTTTGGAATTTTTCGCACCAAAAAGTAAAGATTTTGCTCTTCAAAATTCAAAAAATTCTTTCATGGAAGAATACTTTTAAGAAATATCGAGTAGAAATTACAGTCAAACGAAATGAATAAAAAACCAATCTTAAACAATAAAAATTGACTCTTAAAAAACATTGCACTGAATCCAATCTAACTGGAATAAAAACAATTTCACCCAATCAAATACATAAAAAGATTTATTTAAAAATCACCTAAAACAAGATAATAAATTTGATTCACATCAAGTACTAAATATCCTTGATTTTTTTAATAACTCATAATGTAGGATTTGAACTCTAAGAATAAAGAATCATTCAACTAGCTAAGAATGAAGTTAAAAAATGAAAAAAAAATCAATGTACATCAAAATTATTTGATAATTTTTCCGTGTTAAATCATGAAATTTACCTTTTTCCTTTGTTTCGGCTGTGTATGATTCTTAAGCAATTATATGATTCATGGAAAGGTTTTCTGTTCTATAGCATTTCAGTCCAAAAATATTCTCCTTTTAATCAAACTATCAATTCAAATTATTGAAAAAAAAAGAAAAAAATAGTGAGAGTAGATTGTGTGTAAAAAAATTATTTTTCTTGTTAATGTTATTTTAAAAGTATGAAAAGAGAACGTTTAGTAAATATAATTTTATCTTTAATAAATCTAATATGTTTCAATTTTTTATTTCGCTCTGTAAATGGTTTAATATCAGTAAAACGTCATTATGTTATTTTAATTACTTTATCAAATGAAATTCTGTGCACTGAATTGATGAAGTTTATCTGTAATAAATTTAATCCATTTTTTGATATAATTACTCTGCGTTTTTATGTATTTGTTTCTGCTAACATAATATTGCAAAATGAATGGAAATAGTATAACAAATTTAAACCCGATTAAAAGAAATGAAATCGGAATCTTGGAATAATTTTTCCCCACTAAAGGAATGGAGAGATTAAAAAGTCAATGAGAAATATGTGACACTTTTTTACTTGGATTGAGGCCTTTATTTCTGGTTACAAGTATAATTTTTCATTAGCTGCGCTGCAGTGTTCTGTATCTAATTTCTTTTCTTTTATGTACTTTTCTCTCATTATTTATTTAAGCAAATTTTTTTCATTAAAACATCTACCAAATAGTTTCACGTAGAAAAAGTACAAGCAACATAATATCGGAATTTGAGCTTCTGTACTAGTAACATAGAACTTATACTCAAAGATTCAAAGTTAAGCAAAAATGTACGAATATTTCACATTATGTACCACATATTCAGCTTTAAAGTATAGGTATATATTATCATGGGAACTTTTTTTTTACTTATGAATGATATTTTAGGAATAATTCTCTTTAATATTATTTCTATTTTTTAAAAATGATATTTTATAATAACATGTTCATACAAATTTGGGTGAAATAAATTAATTCAACCATTTCAGGAGAAAGAGATATTTCTTCCTCGCCCTTATAAGACAGATTGCATTGATTATGAAGAGCTATGGTTGCAGAACGGTAAAACTGGACCTCGTTCACAGTTGGTAATTTGTAATTGTCATAAATTTGCATTAAATAGCAAATTAAAATTCTTGTATATGAATATTTTACTTTAAACTATTTAGATTTATCTGATAAAATATTACAAAAGATTCATAAGATTTAACCTTTTAAAGCGAACTTATTACTTTTTGAATCATGATTTTTACAAACCAGTATAATTAAATTATAAATATTGAATTTAAGACTCTAAATCCCTTTACAATCTGGATTATTATAATTAAATCATTTCTGTGAAAAAGAGTATAATCTTTTAGTTGAAAAAATAAAACTGATTTAAAATGTTATATATGGATTGCATATGAAATATGTTAAGAAAGTTAAAAATAAAATGCTAGTTCAAAATTTTGGTAAACTAGTGTTTTGGAAAGAAAAAGGGAAAATTTATAACAAGAAAAAGGATAACATAAAAAATATGAATAATTTGGATGATTTGGAGCGATATTTGTCAATTGTAAACTTTAAAATAAAAACATGAGATTACCTTCGGTAAAAATAATAAAATTTAGCTATTTGAATGCATGAAAAATAAGAGGATTTGAAATGCCAGCGTAGGTATGAAACGCTTACCGAAATATTTCTGCTTTATTTTAAGATTGTCTTTGAAAGTGTGTGTAATTAGCGAAGCTAAAGCTACGAAAGATGAATATTTATACTGTAATTGGTGAATTTTGATACGATACCTAAATTACATATAGAGTAGGTGAATGGTTGCCCTGTGCCCTGGTTATGATTTGAAATAGTGAGATTTGAATAGATCAGAAAGTGATAAATGAATCTGAAACGATTTTAAAATCATCTAAGCCCTTATTGTAGAAATTATTCATTCAGACAGTTTGTTAGACGTGTATCAAGCCAGACAAATGTGTAAATAATTATGGACATCTGATTCTGTAAACTTTAGTGACGTTATCTTGAAAGAGGTGTACGTGTGGTATCTTGGTAGGAATGTGTCATATGGAACCTTTCAAAACATAATTCATTGCATTTATTTCCCGTATAGAACCCACAACACGTATTAGAAATTTGATACAGTAATCAATAAGGTCATGTTCAAAACCGTTTCTCAGAGAATGACTTTCAATCTCACATAACCCTGAAATAGTTATTGGATCTGTGCAGTTTCTTTCTCGCTGAATTGTTCATATAAAGAAAGCACTGTCCTATTTGAGTTTAAAAATACTTGGAGGAACCATGAAATTCTGCATTCAAAATTTAATATTATCGGCCTGAATGTTAATGCCGACACTTGTGCTCTATGCATTTTTCTATTAGTCAATACCATGCCAAGTTGCAGAAATTTATTGCACAGAAACATAAGAAAAGATAATACCAAGCATTAAGCTTTCTACACCCCATGACATGATCCAGCAAGTATTCATACTCCGAAAGAGCAAATTTGCCTCAACATATTAAAACTAAATGAAGTATTATTCATTCGTTTAGCAATACAGAGAGTATTAACACATTTTTAGAACGATTTCGGGGCCGTTTAATTAACGTTTAAAATGTAAAGACTATTTTTTTTTTAATATTCGATCTGATAGTCTTTTTTCTGGACTATATGTCTGCATCGTGATTTCCATGATAGAAGAGCTTTTCGCAAAATTTCCAGGGGTATTGCTTTCCATTCCTCTTCCACTACTTTCCTGAGTTCGTCTATCGTGGTGGGTTTTCATTTAGAAACAGCTCTCTTTTTAACAGACTTAAGGCACAATAGTCCATAAGCGAAACGTAAGGGGACTTCGCAAGAATATGTTGAAAAGGTATATCTGCAATACCTGTATTACTCTTCATTTCTTCAAGCAATGCAGTGGTAGTTTTCGAAGTATGACTTAAAGCTTGGTTTTGATGAAGTTTCATTCTTTGAAAATCATTGAGATAAAGAAGTGGAATTTCTTCTGTATATATCGGACGCAAAACCTTCTGTTGCTAATATGATGAGTTGATTTTAACATTTTTTCCACCAGATTAGACTTTATTATGAAATATTTGATTATAAAGTCATTTAAAAATATGTTTTCTCATGGACGCAATGTGGTCTTAGTCCAAAAACAAAAATTTTTTTAAATCAAATATACAAAAAATTACACGGAAAAGGGACTATTAACTATTTGACATGCTGTTTAATAATTCAGGATTAGGCAACTGTACGACAGGAACTACATCTTTTTTTTCCTAAGTACAGTAGTTATTAAATCATTTGAAAGAAATTTGTCATAATCACCACATGTTTCGCCAACTGTATATATATATATATATATATATATATATATATATATATATATATATATATATATATATATATATATATATATAATTATTATAAGGTTTAATGTAAAAATTCGAAAAAATACATTTTTTTTATTAATTTTGAATTTGATGTTAAAATTTTAAAGCAGAGCTGTAATCAAAGGTATTTGTAATATTTGCTACATCAAATCATTATGACTTATTTTAAAAAAATGTTACAAATCACTATTTTTACTTTTTAAACAAGAATTTGAATGTATATATAATTATTTTTAATTTTGAAATCTTGTCGTTATATAATTCCCATTGCCTCCTCCCATATTTTATTTTTAACAGTATTTAACATTTTACTGTCTCTTTACATTAGATATGTGCTGACATGTGCAGAGATGATTATTTTTGGAAATGTTATAACTGTTCCGAGGCAACTTGGGAAAGTGAAGACAGAAAATGCTTAGGTAACAGTACTCATTATTATAATATCGGTGTAAGAAAATGATGCGCTGGAAACATATTTATCAATGTAAATTAATATTTGCATTTTATATCGATGTGTTGAAATGTAAAAATACGCACACATATATATTTCTATTCATGAAATTTAAGCAACATTTAGGTGCAAGGCAAATGTCGCAGAAAATTAGTTTTTCAAGACATTCATGTAAAATCAACGGGGCTCATGCTATATTTAAATAATGCTTAAAAGAAAAATGCATTTTAAGTTTCTCATAACCAATATGCAAACGGAAGTTGTTGAATGAGGAAAATTTGTTGTTACATTTACCAGGATTTGACTATTCTTATCACTACATCTCAGATTTCAATAATGTGATCAATGACGAACCTGGACCAAGAAATGACAAGATGCTTTGTTCATATGTAGCATGATCTCATAAATGTTTGGTGGCATTTTAGAGAATAATGTCAACATGTATTCGAACCGTCATATTGGCCCATCAATAAGAGTGATAAATACACATTTCGAATTCTTAAATACATATTTCGATCATCTCTTGACCGCATGGAGCAGCAATTTGAATAGTGCCCGTCTAATAAAATAAAATTTCATTTTTACAGGAGAGAGTAACAAACACGATATGATAAACCTCAATTAATATTTTTTTTCTTAGGGTGAAGTCTATTTTAATTTATATTCTGAATAATTTTATATACTTTACCATATAACAGGCTAATGTGATATACATCACTACTAATCCGGTTTAATTCTTACTTTTCATATTCCTATTTTGAGAAGTCACTATTAAGTCTTGTTAATTGAATACCAATCACTGTTGAATTATTTTCATTTATGTCTATTATGCTATTTCGTTATTTCCTAATGTCCGGTTTTAGCTAAGTTCTATTATTATGGATAAATTTAGCCTATGTATTATTTTTAGTTCAAACATGTTTCTTTCAGAAAAAGTCACTTTTCTGAAACATATTATTTTAATTTTATGTATTTTTTGTTGCACTGAATTCTTACAGAAAACATTCATCACAATATCTAATTTAATCAATCATTTAATCATCGATATCAATCATTTAAGACCACAAATGAAGTATTGTTTCGAAATAGTTTTGTAATGTAGAAAAAATCCATTGTTAAGACGCTGAATTAAATTTGTGCCATGAATTTATCACGTGACATATTAGCAATCAAATAGTTATTATCTTCTATAATTGCACATAACACAACATTAAATTTACAGGAACACATTTTATCAGTGAAAACACACGATAATATTCTCAACATACCAGCTCTACATCATGCTTTTTTTTATAATCCAGCCGAACAGCCAGCTTTTCTTTCTCCTCTTTCTAAACAAGTTTTTGCTGCCTCCGCAGTGCCATCTCGCGTCGTTGAAATCTTTACAGCATCTTGGGAAACTATATTGATGTGATGTTGCTTTTCGCTTCTAGAAATTATTTGATTATTTGATTAATCAAAGTAAAGAAATGAACAGTAGAATTGATCGATAAGGTTATTTGCAGGATGATTATTTAGGAAGATAACGCTAAGCAATTTTCTCAACTCTTATGGCTTAGAGGCTATGATTTTCTTAACTTTTCACTCACTTCCTTAGAGAAATAAATTCAGAATACATTAACATTTCCTATTTTGCTTCTTTTATTTTTTTAAAATTATTTTTTAATATTCTGTTTCATGCGTTATCAACGTACATAATAGATGAGTTTCTTGCATATTCAATATAGTTTTCATCTTATTTAAAAACAATTCCCTGGCTATCGATATCATTTTTAAATATTTTTCTCTAGCATTAGTTATTTTATTTCCAAATACTATTATATATTCTGCTATACAATTTTTCTATGAAACATGAAATATATCCTACCAATATTTGATTATAATTTTGACTTAGATCTCTTCCAATTTTAATATTTTCATCTCCCACGAGGTATAAGTCGTGTCATTCATTTCTCTCATGGGCCTAGTCTGTTGTATTGTATTGTGTTTTATTAATATTTGAGATAAAACGAAACAATAAAACATTAATTAAAACGCAATGAGAGTGGATGGAAAAGCAACAATGAAAAAGCAAAAAACAACTGATAAAAAAAGCAACAATAACGATAAGTATACAATGAATATGTTAGTAATACAACATGTGTTAATTTCAAATTAATAAGCAAACACGAAAATAAAATATAAACATGAATAAAAGATTGATAAAATTATTCTGGAATGGAAACTTTAATCAATACCTCATGCACCCAAATCCAATCTTAAAATTTGTTTCCTAAATGTATTTTGTATTCAGTGTCATCAGATGAGCTGTTATGATATTTAAAATAAAAACATCCTCGAAAATAAATTCACTAATATAAACTATTAAATTCACATTTTACTAAAGAAAATTTTTAGTTTGTAGCCATGAAGTTAAAACTTGGATAGATAATTTTGGTTTATTTTAAGAATAGTATTTCAAAATCTGATTACAGTTTCTTAAATTGAATTATATAAATTTTATTATAAGAGGTAACAAAAAAATAAGCAGGAATGTTGTGGTTCATGTTAAAACAACAAATATGATTGCAAATAACCAAATAAAAAAGATTTAATAATTATTAAATAGTTATTATTTAGTTAATATTATTAAAAACTGTTAACTATTTGTATAATATAAGTAAAGGGAAAGCTAAGGTCTATTGTTCAAAAAATATGTATGATTCCATATTCCAAATTACTGATATTTATGATTCGAGTAGATTACATTTTTTAATTTTTTTTATTCGATATACTAATCAGTTTTAAAATTCACTTAAAGCATACTTAACTAATAAGAAAATATTTAGATAATTTCTGTTCAAACATAAACATTTTGCCCTGTAACAAACATAAACACATTGAGTTAATACATCCAGTAATATATTAACTCAATCAAAACCCACATTCTACGTTTAAACGAAAATATATATATGAAAGCACTGTATTGCACTTGCATTGTGTTGTTGTTACTAATGACACTTGGGCAAGCCAAGCTCGCTATGCCTTAGCTATGCGAATTTAAGTCAATTGGGAGCGACTTTCGTTTAATCAGAGCACCATAAAGGGGAAAGTACGACTTTTGCTCTTCAAATCCTCCGATAGATGGCAGCACCAGAGGATCTACATTCTTAATTTTAGCATTGATTTGAAGGGGGAATAAATTTCTCCAGACCATATTGCACCTATGGTAATTGCTCAACGACCGACCACAGGACTTTCGATTCCACAGATTTAACGAGCACGTATATCGCATGTACTTGGTGCGTCTTTGGCGGCATTGGTAATCGAACCACACCCTTCCGGATGGAAGGCTGATACCCTAACCACTAGGCTACTACGGCCCTTCACTTGCATTGTAAAATGGTTGTGCGTGAATGTTATTAGCTTATGTTTGTTAAGCAATTCTGTACACTTGAACTGCAAAACTTTTACGCAGGAATGATTAACAAGAGAGTATAAATGTGACTTTTAGCTTGAAAACTTTATAAAAATCTCCCAAGTGGAACATATTTTATCTTTTCATTTGAAGTGAAAACTAATTAGAGTGAAAAAAATGTGAAATAAAAGAAGAAATATAAAATAGAGCAATTCACACTTTTTTTAAATTTCTTTTTCTAATTTGTGAAATGAAATCTGGGTTTATTTTAGATTTATCACTGTATTATAAATTAAATATATTAACAATTACATCAAAAAATAACTAAGTTCATAGTTAACTCTCCTTAGTGGTAGGACAGCGATATTTCGGGGCATAAAACCCTAGGCTCGACCCCAGCCACTGTTGAACAAAAGGTGGTAGATGTAACTCTTTTGCCCTCTGCATATACGTCCATCGTGTAGATGCTTGGATGTTTTCCTGGTTTTTTCCCTTGCGGTACATGATTATGCCCCACTATCTATGAAACGTTTTCCCGAAAGGCAATTTACACGGTAGATATTAAATGCTTTTCAATGGCTCGCTGTTGTTAAGCTATCCATTATTTGGCGTCAAAAGTAAATACTTAAATAAGTTAAATACAATTGTATGAGATAGATTTGTATATGTTCATTCATTACATTAAAGTTAAATCATTAAACATATAATTGAAAGATTTTGAATTTCAGCTAACAGGAAAAGAGTTTGTAACTCAACTGAAAACGCAAAAGCAAAGAGAAAAATTTTATCTTGTAAGGAAAAATGTAAAACTGCATGCACGTGAGTATGATATATCCTATTGATAAAAAATTGATTGTAAAAATTTGTCAATATGATTTATATTTCGGTAACTAATACAAAAATGTTTCATTTGTTTGTTTTTATTACTTTTTGTATCAAATGCAGGCAATATAAGTTTCCTTTCAAATTCCAAGGGATTTTACCTCATAATCAGGTTGGTATAAAGTTTTTTTTAAAACTGATGAATTATTGGTATTTTTTATTCAAACTCTATTTTATACTTTTAAATCTTTCCATTTGCCTTTAAGCTAAATTTATCAATATTATAATTTTATTGTGTGCATATATATACGTAATATAAATAATAATTTTATTTTCATGCTTACGTATTCAGTGGTTAGTTGAAAATGGACGGTGAGTTTAAGAATTCTTTTAAATAAGACTGAAAATGTATTTATTACAAAAAAAATCATGTGACAATAAATAACGACATTAATTTTTTTACATGTAAAACATACTCATATTAATTTTTTGCGTTATCTTAAATGGCACGAAAATTTATTTTAAATTTTCCTTTAGAAAGCTATTTTACTAATGCTTATTTAATATGTATTTATTGAATGCATATTTGTACACGAATAATTTGAAACCAGTATTTTATTAACATAAGTTAGAGCAAAAAAGCATGTAATTTTTAATTATCGATTGAAATTTAATCCATTGAGTTGATAGGATGTTTGAGAGAAACATATACATCCCATCTTTTTATAAAGAACAATTACGGTGTGATTAAAGTTTATGGTTTAGACCGTAGAGTTCTATCTAAAACATATTGAAATAAATCATTTCATGGGTACACAATCAAACTTCGTTAGAACGATATTTCTCTAGATAAAATAAAAATAGCTCTTAAAACCGGAAGGATGGAATAAAAGAATGTATAACTTTCAGTTCAGGCCGACTCCTTGTAATAGAGTTTAAATCCAAAATCAAGTATTCCCTTTATTAAAGTATAACACATTATGGAAATAACAATAACAGAGATTTAGTTAGAGAATTAGTTGTTGTTGTGGTGTGCCAGCTAGGCTGGCAATATAGGGTGTGCTGCTCCACTTTTTCAACTGAACCATATTTTGGTGTGGAATCCGACTTCCTCAGTACACACATGCCATAAGTATCCGTTTATAGGATAGGAACTATTCACAACCCATCCTTACAAGGAAAGGAATAAGACAGGTTCGATAAATAGAGAGTATATAAATAGAGAGTATATCTATGCTTGAACCGGGATTGGAACCCAGGACCTCCCTATCCGCAGTCAGACACGCTGACCGCTAGACAAGTCGGGCGGCAGATAGTTATTTTACGAATTAAAGAAGAAGAAGAGTTAGAATAGAATTAGTTATCTTACGAATTAAAATTATATAAGCTTAATAGCGATTTGTATCATAAAATATTCCAAATTAAATATAAAGACATAATTATTTATAAAATGTCCTGGAAAGTCTTTTAACTCCTACAGAATTATTTTTTTCGAATAATAAATTTAAAAATTTTAAAGAACTACAAATCATCTTAATTTTATTGTTCGTTAATACATATTGATGAGAACTATGGATGAAATAACTTTTATCTTTAAAGATAATTGGCTTTTATTCATTATAATCATTTTATGTTAAGTATTTATGCCCATTCGCAAAATAGCATTTCTGAAATCATAGCTGTATTGAAATAGATGTTAGAAGCTGGTAATACGTTATGCACGCAACCTACCAAGCTTTGTATGATCAGGAGGGTTTTAGAATATGATAAAAAAATCTGAAATTTATATATATATATATATATATATATATATATATATATATATATATATATATATATATATATATATATATATATTGCGAGACATAAATTTATGTATACTCTTATCAATAACAATAAATGTTAAATAATTTTAACAGCATCTCATATCACTTACTGCTTTATTAATTGTTGTAGTGTGAAACTCTTTTCCCTTCTGGGCAGCTTTGAACTTTACTTCGTTTGCGCATTTGCTGGACTCAAGAGTAAAAAGAATTTTTGTTTTTGTGAAGAGTTAGTGGGACTACTTCGAATTCGAAACATCGCTGTATCTTTCTTTGTAAATGTATAATTCTTAAAAATGTAATTTGTTAATTTTAACTATAAATATTTTCATAATTTATTTGAGCTCGTTTTAATTAGATAATTAACACTGAACCACTACTTTGAATTTCAATTAGAATTAGATAATTAGATATTTTGACCCACCATTCATTGATATTCGTTAGTTGTCTGATAATAATTCTGATCATATCTTCAAATAAGAATCAATAACTTTACCTTAATTTCCCACATTTTCATTAAGTTTCCGAATTTTCGTATGTTTATTTTTTTATGAAATTCTTCGCAAAAAAAGTTAGTCATCTCTTCATCGGAGCATATTCTTTAATAAGTTCAAGCATTTTTCATAACATAATCAAGATAAAGGAATGTCAATCATTCTTTTAAAATGCTCATATATTTCAAGAGTATTTTGGATTTAAAGATGCTGAATAAAACAAAAATAATCACATTCAAAAAACGAAACTGAGCTAGGAAAAAGAAAGCTTTTAATTACAACCTAAAGATTAAACATAACTTAACTTTTTTTCAGGTAAAAGTTTACAAAAAATTTCGCTTAAAATAATTCGGTTTTTTCCTATTTCAGAGCTTTTTAGAGATTACGTTATTGACGTGAGGTCAATTCATTATTGTTAAGATATAAAAATCTTATTGCATAAAAGATGATAATAATAATTATTTGTAAAAAATGCAATACGTAAAGTTTGTGATGAAAATGTAATCATATAATGTCAATTAAAACTCCCAAGAATAATTTTTAATTCATCGTTCTCGAATAACTTGATATTTAAAATTTTAGATGAAAGTTTTTTGTTTTGTTATCCTACTAATGAAACGATGATTTATCTTGCAAGTATTGTCGGTTTAAGATCATTTTATAGAATTTTATGGAATTTTTCGGCGTTATGTCTCTCATATAAAATAATACTCTCAAATAATATCATATTCTCATTTGAATCAGTTTCTCGGAATTTTTTTAATTAATCTGAGAAAACTCCAAGTTTTTAGTTTATTAATATCAAAATAATAAGTATATTTATTTTCCTCAAAGAAATATAAAAAAATGAAATTGTATTCCCAAAACTACCTTTACTCCATTTGAAGTTATCTTTCTTGAAATGAAAACTATTCGATTATAGATCCTAGTATCAAAACAGCTCAGTTTAGGCAATTTTAGACTTTTTTATGTATACCCAATAAATTTCATTTATTTAAAATTAAACAAAATAGTTGGAAAATTTTAACCTTACCTTATATTGCTTAGCTTTTAAAAGAGATTATTTAGTGTGTTAATCATAGAATTTTTAGAAAAATGTATTATGTCCTTTTATGTGTTCCACAATTAAGATAAAACAATAGAAAACAAACTAAACAGCGACAAAATCATTTCAACAATAATAGTTAGACTTAGAACAAAATACTTGAAAGGCATGAGAATTTCTACAGATGGACAAAGGAGTTACAACAGGCCTTGTCCTCACTGCCCGAATAACACCCAACTTTCTAAACAACACATCTTCAGCTGTCCATCAATGCAAGCCAAGCTTTTTAACATCAGCATAGAGGATCCTGTGGAATTTCTTTTTACAGATAAAGCTACAGAGATCGCCAGGGCTGTCTTCGACAGCTTCGGGTACATTTAGGATTTTTGCATGTACTCCATAGACATGACATCATCCTCATCAGTAGAAGACAAATTTATTAAATGTCCCAAGAGTTAATTTAAATAATGCACTTTAGGAACAATTTCTTTATTCAAATTTTTCATTAAATATATTAACAATATAAAAGATGGCCGTAAGCTTGTTTATTAGAATTAGCTTTGTAAAAATATATTCTATAAATAAATTGTCATACTTTAAAATTCGTCCGAAACTTGGTAATTATGACAAACCCAGCATCCAAGTTGCGCGTGTGAGTGATTTTTCCTTTTCCAAAAGTAATTAGATTGTTTACTTTGTATCATGTGAATTAACATTTTTAAATAGCAAGCTCGTGTCTGACTGCGGATAGGGAGAACCTGGGTTTGAATCCCGGTTCGGGCATGGATGTACTTTTTCTATCTATCCTGTCTTTGTCCTTTCCTTGTATGAATGTGGAATGAATGGTTGCCTACCCTATAAACGGGTACCTATGGCATGTGTGTACTGAGGAAGTCGGACTCCACACCATAATATGGTTCAGTTGGAAAAGTGGAGCAGCGCACCCCATAGTGTCAGCCTGGCTGGCACACGACAACAACAACAACAAATAGCAAGCTATAAATAATATCTACTTTGCTTCGTCCGATCACATTACAATTCACTTGATATTAAATCTAATGTAGTTAAACAAACTTTATGTAGCTAAAACCTGTATTTTTTTTACCACACACATATTTTATATCGAATATCCATTATTTTCTTACAGATAAGTTAAAGAATATTTTCCTATCGAAGCTATTTTCATAAACTATTTTACAAGAAACTGCTTAGTAGCTCTTCCGAGAAGAAAGCCTAATTTATTTATTATAAAGCTATAGTCATCCCATTATCACAGGAATTTAAATTTATTTTCAGTAATTTAAATATTTACATCTTTCATATTTGAATTGTCAATTTCCAATCCAGTATTTTAACAATGTATTTCTGTGTTAAAACTTTTCTTTTTCTCCCTCAATTTTGACATCGTGGATTTTAAAAATTACATTTATTGAACGCTTATTTTTTATACTGAATTCTATTAAACATTAATGTCATAATGTATGATTTGCAGTAGTTAAACGGGCTATCTTCTTCATTAATTAGATATTTAAATTTATTTCCAAAGCGTGTAATAAATAAAAAACTAGAAAAAGATTGTTTTAGGATTTATATTTCTTTTTTTTCTGTTTTTATAGGAGTTTCATTGAAATAAATATTTTTATGGAAAATCCTGAAATCCTTGTGTATCAGCATACACCTAAATATGTTGTAAGTATTCAGCTCATGACATACTTTTCATTTATAAAAGAAAAAGAAGTGGAATATTCAATATATAATGAAATAAATGAAGAAATCTTTGTCCCCCCTTAACTCTCAAGATTATCAAAATTAACCCAAGTAGTACAATCAACTGCAATTTTTACTAAAAGAAAACTTCTTAAAATGCATATATAAGCACATATTACTATATTAAATTAAATTTCAATTTCTAATTTTAAATGATTTATAGTTTTTACGCGTAATTGAAGATTTTCTGACCAGAGGTTTTGAGTCAACATAAGAAAAAATACAATAACATTTATTTCAATTATTTTTCGAAACACATTAAAAAATTTAAGCTGTTTGCAGTGTTAAATGAAAAACACAAAGCTTTCTTTTTAAAATTTTAAACCTCGAATAAAATTCAAAATATTTACTAGTTTTCACTTTTTTAATTTCTCGTAACTCATTTTAAATTATTTAATAGTCATAAAATATTTTGTAAAAATCACTGAGGGAAATAGAAAAATATTATACTATGTATTTTTCCTCTTAGTAAGGAGAATGTTTTTAAATAATAAAAAATTTCTTATTTAATTGTAATATTTGCAATGAATATGACGTACGACAAACTTTTTCAGTTACTCTATTGTTAATAATTTTTTCCAAAATAGATGTCTTTTTCTCTTAAAATAAATCTTGCAATTTCATAAGTGCAAAATACTTGGCGCAATCTTTACTTTTCTATTATATTCCCCTCAGAAAACAAATTAGAGAGCGCTTCAATATCTGATCACCTGTATAGTAAAATAACCCCAAATAAACTATGCTGCGTTAATAATAATTTTTTATTTTTTAATTCAAAGAAAGCATTATTGTTTTTCATATTCTTTATAAATGTTCCTTTGAATAAGAGAAATGAATAAGGGATCTTGATTAATCCCAAACTTGGGCTCTACGAATTAGGAATGTTCATTTAAATGGAAATATAAATGAATATTCCTAACTTGTAGAGCCCAAGAAAATGTTCATTTAAATAGTATTCTTCACTGTGATGGAAACTTTTTAAATAAAGCCATGTTTCAATCGAAGAAACATAAAATTTTTCTATTTCAAAGTTATTTTTTATATTTTTCGAGTTCATTTCAGAACAAAGATCACTTTCTGATTGCAATGCATAGATCTTACATTAAAATATTTTTGTTGGAAGTTTTCTAATTAGGAAAAATCATTTCAATAAAAATGTGCATAACTATTTGCTTATTAATGAATTTGTTTATTCGCTATAAAAGTAATTTTTATCATTACATCGAAAGAAAATATTAGAAACACACACACATAAACATTCCTTAAAATATATAAGTTAAAAATTCTTATTTTTGACTCTTGCAAAATTTCTCTCCAACATTCATTTTACATTCCTAAAATTGCAGCGGTTCTACCAAGCACTTTAATGTTTTCTATGAATTGATAAACTTGTCAATAGAAATATACATTTCTATTATAGTGACATATACAAGGTGTGTTCGAAAAGTTCGGTGAATTTTGCCATAAAAAAGGAAACAAGAGAAACAAGCAAAATAGCTTTACTGGCCTTCAAAGTATTCGCCATTAACAACAATTCACTTAATGACATTGGGTGTACAATTGTTGGATCAATAAAGAAAATGGAAACCCTTTGGAGAACCCCTCCAGTTCACACTTGGTACTTTGGAGTGCGACCACGTTGGACTCACAGTCTAAATATTTCTAGGAAGCAGCAGACGGCTCTATCTCGCTTTTTGAGTGGTCACATTAGTTCCTTCATCTTCCAGCAGAGTCGGAAAATCTTTACTGAGTGTCACTGGTGTAAGGCCGCACAGGCTTCCCCTAACCATATTCTCGAGTGCCTAAATTTTACTGCTCGTGAGATTTCGAGGGACCCTTTGCTGTTTTTAGACTTTTTGGAGATTTTTGGTTTTATGGAGTTGGTGTAGAAGAGCTACACCAACTGGGATTAGTAACAACAACAACAACAATTGTTGGAAACTGCCAGCAAACGCTTCTTTCGGTATGGCTCGAAGCACCGTTGTTATATCTCAGGAATGTCAGAAAAGTGTTGACCTTTCAGAACTCCCTTGAGGTGGGGAAACAGGAAGAAGTCCGCGAGAGCTAGATCTGGTAAATATGGAGGGTGATCCAAAACTGGAATCTGGTGCCTGTCGAGGAATTGGGTTACACGGATCGCAGTGTGGAACCACTCATAAACACACTTTTTACTCACTGCTTCCTGACCGTAAACTTTCACTAACACGTCAAGTGTCTCCGTCGCCGTTTTGCCTAACTTGAAGCAAAACTTTATGCGTTGCTCCATGTCACACTGACAATCTTTCTCACACTGATTGTGTTAAACTGCTCATAGCGTGCGCTTCCTCTTATCTATCGTAAAATGGCCGTTAGATGGCTCTAGATGACATTTCTCTCACTGCGTCTGCGTGAGTGCAAGATCCTAACTGGCGCGGTTTTTTAATTATGAGACCAATCACCGAACTTTTCGAACACACCTTATACATACCCCTACATAATAAGGGTATAATTAATATAGTAAAAATTATATTTTGTATATATTTGTCCGATTATATCTCGTTACGAAAATAAAATTAGTGCAGAATTCTTTAAACCACTTCTATTATGTTAAACTATTAAAAAATATCAAAATTTCTCAATACATATAACTCTCAAATCAAAAAGGTTTTTGCTTCATCATGAATAGAATTAAATGCCTTTTTATTACAAAATCTTGTATTCATTAATAGCAATATCTTATAATGTCCAAAAAAAATGATTAATATGCTCACTGCACTTGATAATAAGAAAATATAATTTTTGACCATTATGATTTATTCAAAATATGCTACGAAATAACACATATTTTTTTATTTAAAATTAATGTATTTTTACTAGGATGTAGAACTGTTCAGTAACATCGGAGGACTACTTGGATGCTGGTTAGGAATTTCCATTTGGAGTTCTTCCTCAGCTCTTTTCCAGATACCGAGTTCAGTTTTGAGAATACTCTTAAACAGGATGAGGACGACCACTAATTCTCTCTGATTCAATACTGGACTATTTTTTTACATTAATTCATTGTTGCAATGCTTGTGTGCTCAGTTTCAAATAAACTAAATTTCGTTGCCGTTAATTATAACAGATATAATTGTGGTAATTTATCTCCAAAAACATGCATCTTGTTAGAGTTTATTTATTTCACAAATATACTTTGAGAAATAAAGTGCATACATTTTCTTTTATTCAAAATATCGAAAACAATTGTTTATCTTCGTTTAATACTTATTTTATTTAAAATAAAAATTGCCCCGTTTCCTTAACTGTCCATTTTAAAGCACTTTTACATTACGCTGTTGATTCATTGTTAATTTTCAAAGTTAGTTATGGAAAAGAGAGCGCATATCTAGTTGAAAAATAATTTTTAGATTGATATGTTTATCTAGTTATGAAACAGACGAAATATTTATAAATGGAAAAAAGTATATTTTCTCGGCAAAAAATGTGCACATTCATCGGGAATTATATTTATTAAATAAAGAATTAATAACTACATTTTGCTTAAATTTTACAACATAGTAATTTTTATTATTAATATTACTTAGATGTTTCTTAAGATTGAAGAAGAATTTCTTTTTTATTTAAAATATTTGAATAGATTAGTTTTAGCTAAATTAATTCATTCGTATTTAGGTATTTATTTTGTTGTTTTATATATTTAATTTGACTTTTACGTAATTCTTTGTGTGTGCTTATAAATAAAATCTTACAAAAATATTCGTAGTATTTATTCTAAAAGCTTTTTTCAAAGGAATTATATTAATAATACTGTCGAAAATTGAAATAGGTATTGATTTCTAAAACATTATTAAAAAATTTATTTCCAATGGCACATTAAAAGACAAATATATATCAAAACATTACAATAAATCTCTAAATAATAAGGATCAGTCCTGTAAGCATGACTGATGTCCGCGGAAGAGTAATAAACTTGTAAACAGGTGGGAGAAACCCATTTCATCATGGTGATCACACAAGGTACAAAAAGAATCAGGAGTCCCGTTAATGCGACTTAGATGTTTAATCGTGGCAATCAGATATTATGCGGGACAGGACAATAGATTTCATCTTAAGCCACTGAAAGAACACTTAGAATCTTTCTTTAACCCATGGTATATCGAAATTACAATTTTAGAGTTCTTCGCTGAAAAAACCTTTGAAGATGTTCCTTATTAAACATATGATATTAAAAAAGAGATTTGTGATTAGGTTTCTGAAGAACTGAAGCTTCAATTTTGCAAAAAAAAAAAAAAAATCAGTTTGACTCATTTTTTTGGATTACCCAATGGGCCTGAATATATTGAAAAACTATTATCTTATTAATATTGGGAAATCAGTTTAGGATACTTAAACAATTATCAATGGTTGAAGTTCAAGAGTGGCTGGCTTCATTAATTGCTTGACGTGCGGCTTTTGAATTAAATAATACTTACGGAAACGAATCTAGACGAGGAGGAAGCTGTGACAAGACCTGGTTAATGGTCGTAATCTCCCTGTCAAATGCTGATTTATGGGTGTTGATAGGAGTATAAGACCAAAGCTGTTTACAGTAAATATTAGCACAGCCGTTTACTCTTGAAACGTCACTATCTATATACTTATCCATTCCTCCTTGGGGTAAAAGGATTCTATTATTTCAAGAGTGAAAACTCTTAAAATTACTTCACTAATTTCTGTTTTTGAGACATCCATGATCAGATCAAGGTGGGTATAAAGTCCTTTGTCAGCAATGGAGTTAATAGGAAGAGAAAAAGACTTAGCCTCGAAATTCAAATCCAATTTAGATATAATATTAGCAACACCCTGTAAACAACCATTTTGTGTTTTCATGTTTCTCTCACGGATTAAAGACATCATTAAAATAAGCTACTTTACTTATATAAGTAAATAAAGCAATATGGATTATTAAATTTTAAAGCATGTATTAATGTTGAATGTATAATTCTTGCGTGGAAATAAATTTTTTATTAAGTAGGTTTCAAATTTAATACAAATATCAGATTAAAATTGGAATATAATCAAAAACTCAAGATCGGGAAGCATTTTTATATTTTTTCTTTATTTTTGTAAATTGTGTTGTTAAATAATGTTCATATCCATCAATTTTAAAGTTAAAATCAATACTAAATTAGCTTATTGTTTGCCAAAACACTTAAGAAATTTCATTATCTGTCTCTTATTTACGCTCATAATTTAATTAGAATTAAATTATTTTGGCTTTGATGGAAATTAAATTCGAACATCAGACTTTCTCTTAAGTACCAGCCACTACTTAGGATAATTTTGTAGATATGTATAATCTTTCACGCGACAAATGAAATCATAATAAGTACCTAGTTTTCTCAAAATTTAAAATCATTCTTCTATTCACAGCTTATTGTAGAGCAGATGATGAGAAATACAACAATATTCATCAGTTTTATTGTTATTTTATTCACTAGTAATTTTCACTAATTATTCGTTTACTATTTTAAGGAATAGGAATAATTAGTGAAATCAATAATATAATAATAAATGGAAAAAATGTTTAAACTTTATAGTACAAAGTATTTCATTATTGATTTTCATTGTTCTAAAAAATGGTATATTTCTTCACTTTTTAGTGATTCTATTTTTAGCAATGCTTATTTTCAATTATACATCCTTTTCATTAAAAAATGCTGACGAATATTTTTATATATCAGCATACCTTGTCTAATTTCATTTTTGTTTTGTCTATATCTTTATATCTATCAATCTATCTACCTATATATATATATATATATATATATATATATATATATATATATATATATATATATATATATATATATATATATATATATATATATATATATATATATATACCTTTTAATTTCCTTGCTCCATGCGATACGACTCTCGAATGGAAATTTTTTATTTCCAATTCAAATTGTCGATTAATATTTTATACACATAATATTTATTATATTTTACAATATTTATAATGCAGAATTCATTTTATACAGTTTATGAATAAGTTTGCATGCAGGGCATTTATATGTAACTCATAAATCAACCTTTCAAGCTAAAAAGAATATTTTTATCGATGTGAATTGCAAATGTGCGTCAATTTAATCCATACAACAAATTTTTAGATTAATATATTCATAAAAACAGTTAGGAAACAGTGCTTTTTTATATTTTTCCTCTATTAAAATTTTAACTTTTTTGCATCATTCATAAAAAAATTTTATTATTCAATCTTAATTTTTTTTATGAATTACTCGTAAACTGCTTAAATAAAGGTTTTAAAGAAACTTGGTTCTTGATTTGTGTAATTTAAATCTTGTGTTTATATAAATGAAATCCTTAAAATGCATCTAGATTTATTTACTTTCAATGTCATTACAGAGGAGGAATATTTACATTATTATTCTGCTGAGAAAACAAAAAATTGATATTTAATTGCTTAACAGCATCTTCGTCTGTCAGATGACGTGTTGTAAACCTCTCCACTCAAATATTTCATCCCTATGAAAAAGGAAAAAATTAGGTTATTAAATTTTCATCTTCCCTTGTAGGCATTATAATGTGAACGTCATAATAGGGAGAATTTCAGTAAAAATAACATTTTTTTATATTCCAAAAATTAAATTAATGATTTCCATATTTTTCATTAATAAATATGGAATAACGAAAAAAGAGAAAGTATAGCTTACTTGCTTTAATATTTTCTATTATGCAAATAAACTTGATATTCATGAAATATTAATGCTTCTAAAAAATATGGCACAGAGGAAAAATGATAAATTAGAAAATGCTATAGAATGAGTATTTAATTAATTGATGTAAATTAAAATACCTAGTTATTATAATTTTTCATTCTGTAGAACTGTTATAAAACCCTACTATTTGTCTCAATTAATTCAGAAATCTATAAACTAGCTTAAAACATAACCAACTTTAATGAGTCATCTTAGAAGTTACTTCGAAATAAAGATTTCGGGACCTCATACTTTTCTTAAACCATTTTCTCGTGCAATTGTATTTTCTAAGATTTAAAAAAATTCAATTCCTTTTGTATTTGAAATCGGAATGAAATGTAAGAAAAAATTCTTTTGGAAAATCATTATGGTACTTGAAAAGATTGAATACTGTTGTAAATCAAAATTTTTGTTGAAATCGAACAAAGAAAAATTTCTCGTGATTTAATACAAAAAGAAATAAATAGTTGTATGAATAATATCTATCCGCCTAATCTAATAAAATCTCTTAAAAAGGACTCTTAAATGACGATGCTCGGACTTCTTCAAGTAATGTAGAAAGATATATAACTTTATATTTTAATATATATAATAATTTAATATAATCGAGAAATATTAAAAAATAATTATATCTTTGTTATTAATTGGAAACACCTTTTTTAAACATTCCGTTAGTCACAATATGAAGAAAATATTATTTAAGAAAATAAATAATCACACTTAATAGTAAATAAAAATTTAAGATATCAATGTCTACCACATCATATTAAACTTTTGTAAATTCAATTAAATAAATCAGTTGAAATAATATATATATATATATATATATATATATATATATATATATATATATATATATATATATATATATATATATATATATATATATATATATATATATATATATATATATATATATATGTCTAATAGTAAATTTTTTATAAAATTAATCAAATACTAGATGGAGAATAAAACATTGAAAATACGAAATCAATAGATAGTTTAAAATTTCAAAGAAAATAGAATAAAGGAAAATGTGAAGTACCAACATGGCCAGCTTCTTCAGGGAGTGTTGACCACATTGGCCCAAGACTTTCAAGGCCTTTCAAGACTTTTCAAGGCCAAGAAGCCAATACACCCCAAAGCCATACTAAAAATGTCAAAATAAAATATCAAACCAGAATAACAGAAATGTCAAGCTAAAATATAATCCAAAATATGTAAGCCAAAATATAATATTAAATCCAATGTTGCCAAAATACACAATTAATTTATAATAATCAAAATTAAATCCAGATCAAAATCCGCAAGAACCACGCATAAAAATTATGCCAATATGGTTAACACTCTCTGAAGAGGTTATATATTGGTACTTCGTTCCATTTTCCTTTATTCTATTTTCTTTGAAATTTTAAGCTATCCATTGATTTCGTATTTTCAATATTTTATTCTCCATCTGTGTAGCGGTTATAATTACAGCTACTTTCCCTGTTTTAGTGGGTAGATGGCACTAGGTGCAACTATAGTGAACTTCCCAAAAAGACACTTGAGATCACTTAAGATATTGAAGTGGATTTGTTCGTTACTTCTTTCTTTATGTGGCTGTTTTGTGAAATTATATGTAATGAGCCGTTATTGTTACATATTGTGATGTGTAACTTTAATAATATTAATAAACATATGTTCCTGAAAGCTTTGTTATTCCTATTTATAGTTATATTTGGAATCAATGTTTATACATCTAACATTTGAATATTATTCTCCATTTGGTTTTTGATTAATTTCATAAAAAAATTTACTATTAATTATATTTTAATGATTCTGTTTAAGCTGCTTTTGCGTTGAATATATTGCTAAACAGAAGACTTATAATTCTTGTATTTTTCAATTTTCGCATATATATATATATATATATATATATATATATATATATATATATATATATATATATATATATATATATATATATATATATATATATATGAATAACAGAATAATATTTCAATTAATCAATATACTATTCCAATGCCTCACTCACAAATTTGCACATTAGAAATTTTCACAATTGTCCATTAAAAACTGTTCATACAACAAAAAAAATATACAGTAAAATTTAAAACTTATAATTTACAAAAGTTTCAAATATTTATTATAATTTAATTTTTGTTTTTAAACAAAAAATGTTTTAATCCAAAAAAGACACTTAATTGCAATTTAACTTAGTTTTCACTGAGAAATGCTTACATCCTTTATCATCAGGCGCGTAGTCAGGGAATTTCGGTATAATCTCACACGTTATGCGACGTACTGGCTTAGATGAGGAGCAGCATCGTCTATCGTCTTCCTCGAATCCCTCAGGCGTTGATCCAATTCTACGCGGGCACGTTTGAGATAAGTAAGCAGGATGATGAACGTGCACCTCACTTCCTCTTCTTTGGGAACCACCCCTATCTTTTGATGGTTCTGTAGAAAAGAAATTTTAGTAAGTTAAAAGGTAAAATCTTCTCTTAAAGATTGTTTTGATAAAATTTGAGAAATTTCTGTATACGTTTTCTAACTATGATGATTTGATGAAAAGCCCATTGATAAAGATAACATATTGATATCAGAAAAAGTTTCTATAAAGCTTGAGAATTTTTTTACGAATATGTTTAAAGTTTTATTATTATTAATATGCTTATTAATTTTTATTACATTTATTAATTTATTAATTTATTAAAAATTATTAATATTAATAAATTATTAGCCGACCAACATGTCTAGTGGTCAGCGTACCTGACAACGGAAAAGGAAGACCTGGGTTCAAATCCCGGTTCGGGAATGGATGTACTTTCTCTCTCTATCTATCCTGCCTTTGTCCTTTCCTTGTATAAATGAGGTGTGAGAGGTTACCTACCCTATAAACGGGTCCCTATGGAATGTGTGTACTGAGGAAGTCGGACTCCACACCAAAATATAGTTCAGTTGGAAAAGTGAAGCAGCGCACCCCATGTTGCCAGCCTGGCTGGCACACGACAATGAATGAATGAATGAATGAGTTATTAATATTTATTAATATGTTAATGTATAATAATTATGTTATGCCTCCTTCGTTAAGTGCAATACATACAGTATAATTCAAGTCATCTTGGAAGAGGGTAGTAAATTTTATAAAATTTATTCAGCGGTAAAAAAATTGGAAAAAAAAGACAATATAATGATAGCAAACGAATATATCCATTCAGGGATTAAAATGTAAAAAATTGTCATTCAGAAATAATGTTTTATTGAACATCTTTGATGAGGGCAAAAAATTTTTTAAACTATGCACATTAAGATGAGTTAACTTAGGAAGCATTCAGTGGATTTATATATAAAATTGATTACGTTCCACAGACCATCTCGAAACTATTCTATTATTGAATAAGTCACTGTATATATTGTTCTTCAAGAAATTGTCATAACTGTCAGTGTGCATTATTAACATAAAAATGCACTTTAAGTTGTTTCGAAAAAGATTTCGACTGGAAATTTAAATACTTAGTTAAAAACTCCATCTATATAATGATTCTATTGACTTTTTAAATGATTGTGATATATCACTTATAGTATTCTTGGATTCACAAGATTGAACTACTCACATAGTCAGTCATCGGCAAAATGAAATAAAAATTTAGATATGTCAAATCGAATGAACTTTTCCCTTCGAAATGTCCAGTATTAGGATTCTTCATTCCATAAAATCTCCATTTGATTTTACAATAAACAGTAAGAAGACTTGATGGTAAAAGGAAGATAATCTGATTTGATATTTACTATGTAGAGCAAACAAGTAATCTTTGCTATTCTCTTGGACAATAATCTGAAGGAATTAATTAAAATTTAGCTACAAATCCATCTGCACATAATACGTGGAATCGTTTGATATCTCTTCAACTCTTAAAATTTTCAGAAACATTTCTTTTTTTAGTTGATATTATTCTAATCGAGATATTATTAATGATAAAAGATAAGTAAATAAGCAATTTCAGTTTTATTAAAACTAGTTCTTCAGCGTTGTTTCATTAGCTTCATTGTTGCATACATAATCAGACCATGTTCACTGATCTCCTGAGCACAAGAAACACTTTTATTTTCAAATTTGCTTATTTCATCTGCAGACTTACTACATTACAAAGATTTTAATTAAATTCTGAGTGATTGGTGTTCTTTCTATTTTTTAAGTAATTATTTGGAAATGTATGATATAATTTGATTCTCATCATCTAAAATTAACAATGATGTCATTTAGATAATTTGATATCTTTCTTGATGTTTCTCCTTAAATATAAATCCAATATAATTATCCTAATTCTAAAAATTAATTACAAATTTTATCAAACGATAATATAATTTATTTTATATAGAAATAATACAGGAATTCGGTGACACTTTTGTCACTATGAACAGCTAGATAAGTATATATATAACTTCTTTTTAAAAAAGAAATATTTATGAGAAAAACATTCTTATAAATTTTACTAAATTATACATAAAATTATTATTCAGACTAAAATTAAATGTTCAGTCAAAAATTATGATTTGTAATCATAAATGTTCCGACAAAACTGACATATTTTTTTAGAAGGATAAAAATATAACGTTTTATACATATTGTTGAAAAATAAGGCCATTATAAGTCTGTTGAGACCAATCAAACCATATTGTCTCTATATTAAATTCTAGCATATATTGTGCATTTATAAAAATACTCACCTAAATATAATTGTTGTAATCAAATGTCTGAAATTATTAATATTCTGCTGACTGAGAAATACATCTGTAATTACTCGTAGTTCCTTAATCTCAAGACATAAGGAAATTGAGGAATAGATTACAGTTAAATCAAATAAAAGTAGAATATGGTATGAGTGATTTATGAATTGTTAGAAAATTAATTTCTAAGCTAAAATCAGAGGCATGACAGCCTCCATGGAACCCTAAGGCTTACAATATTCATACCTGCTTTCTTGACTGAGTTCCTGGATTGCGAAAAGCATATGTGACAATTAAGTAATCAACGCAAAAAAACCCCAGAAGTAAATTCCCATTCCCAAGCATGCTTGGTACTCGGTTTTATCGAGAAACTGGAGGGATGAAAGCCTAAAGTGACCTTGCCCAGTCTGAGGATCAAAACTCAGACCTGTGCCTTGGAAAGCGCTACCACTATATCACCGGGCTTTAGAAAATTAATTAGAACGCTCAAAAAATCAACATACAAAGGTAACAGATAAGGAGTTAAATGTAAGTGTATGGCTTTTCATCCTTTGATTCATACAATCATTAATGAAGAGCTTAGAGAAAAGGGATAAGTATATGACTTAATTTTTGTACAATATTTTTCATCTTATTTTAAGAAAAGCTCTTTATAAAATTGTAGTAGAATGATTAAATTATCCCAAGTTAAACTTGTGTTAATTTAATTACCCGTGAAGCTGTGATTAGCTACCTGTGAAACTAAGAAATTCATAAAACTATTCGCTAAACTTCTGCTTTGAATTTTCCTCTATATTCATAATGACGAAATTAATAAATAGAAAATTCTATAATTGATAACAACTGATAACGAAACATGCATTCCTCCATTTATTGTAAAACAACAATGCAAAAATGAAAACATTCTATATCTTCTTAGAAAGAAAAATTAAACAAACCATTTTTTCCAGAAAAAATACACATCCATGGTTATATATATATATATATATATATATATATATATATATATATATATATATATATATATATATATATATATATATATATATATATATATATATATATATATATATATATATTGTGTGTGTGTGTGTGTGTTCCAACTGTTTTATTTGATTTCGATTGAAGAGGATATTATATATCCTTGTGAGACATATTTTCATTTAATTCAAATAAATTCATAACATGGAATAGAGCATTTGTTCTATTCACAGAATTATTCTTGTATTTGAATTCCCATCAAAAACTTCCATCAGAATTTTTACAGAATATAAAATTGAATTAAAAACACCGAGCTGTACTATAGAGCAGTTAACTTCCCAAAACTACAATTTATTCATGTACTTAAAAAGTGCACTTAGGTCATTGACACTGATGTCAATGTCAAATCGATGATTATCTATTAAATTTGAGATTTTTATGAGGATGAAATGCGAAAATTAGACTAATTTATAATTTAGATCTTAGTCTTCTTTTCAATATGTATTTAATTATGTAAAAGCAAAAGCTGTGCTTTTCTGTTAGAAGATAGTTCAAGTAAATAATATAAACTATTGTTTTACCTCTTTTTGTACAAAAACATTTAATGCTGTTGAAAACAGATTAAAATATAAGTATCCATAAAATGAAGTTACTTAATTAAAGATCTTCTGATTTTCTTATATTAAAAGTGCGCTTGCTTCTAATTCATATTTTGTAATAATGTTTGGCCTTTGTTGTTCCCTTATAAAAATAAAGCTTCAAATTTGTTCATTCTTTTTTACTATTTTGATGACTGTGTAACCAAAGGAAGAAAGATTATATCAAACACTATTATAAAGTTTAAAAAATTATGGTAACCGAAACTGCAAGCTAACATATGATGAAACTGAAAATATACTCATTAAAAAAATATTGTTATACAATGAATGAAAGAACTCAACACAATTGAAAAAAATAGCGTGTTTTGAATATATTAAAAACTCAAAACTAAAAAAATTTTTTAACTCATTGTTAAACAACTTATTTTAACGAAAAGAAATTCAAGAGAGATGCAAAAGCCTGTATTTACCTATTTTTTGAGTTAAAATATTTTTAAAATCTTTTAGAAGAGAGTCTACTAACATTTGTAATACATTACGAAGAATGAAATCAGTTAGTATAAATGCCGACATTTAAGAAAAGGTAAAATCTAAATCAAAAAGAAATCATTGAGAAAAATACATTCAAAAACACCTACATCAGCTCATCCAACATTGCGTCTGACACCAACAATTTTATACAATCTTTCATCATCAGCAAACAACATGTAAAACATTCTCATACAATAACCACAAAATAATTGAATAGGATTTTATTGTATATAAAGTAACACATAAATCAAGCAACGTATATAAATAAAAAAACTGAATGACCATCGAAAACTTACAGCACTCTTTGATATAACAGGGATGGTCTTTTTCTCGTCCAGCGCGAAACAGAAATAAATATTTTTATAGAATTGCATAATAAATGTCTTCTTGAAATTTCAAAACTCCAATTTCGAAATTAAAATCCATCTTGCTATTAATGATATAACTAGATGATGACCTTAATGGAATATTACTCTTCTTAAACTAATATAAAAGTGCTATGAAATTGAAAATTTCACCCATCCAGTTCTTATGTGCCTATATGTGAATAGTAAATGTATATGAAGAAACATCTAATATCCGAATTCAAAATTTATAAAGACTGAAAAAATCAAATATGAAATGAAGAAAATCATATGGCAAGCTTTTTGGTGCCATTTTCTTCAACTTATGTGCAATATTAAGTGATAACCTTCATCATTTTGTTGTATTTAGTCGAAATATCATCTGTAATATTAAATTAAGGAAAATTGCTTACATGTTCAAAAAACATGGAAGACTTAAATATTATCCATCACATCATCACCCAATTCAATATTATTCAAGTTTGCAACCATTCAGAACGCAAGTTTTTTCATCATATATTTTAAAAGGTGTCATTAAAACTCTTCTGAATGTTTAAAGTTGACAATAAATTAACTCACATTTCAATCAAAATACCGAATATTTATGAAATGAAAAGTAATGTATGCGTTTCATATCTTCTTCAATTCTAAGTTCCGAAATTCCCATTTCGGTATAACAATCAATAAATACATTTTCTTATATTTTTTCACAGTTGCTATTTATACAGAATAATATTTAAATCCTTTGTTAAGAATGCATTCTCGAAAGATTTCCTCTTCAACTATACTTTGCAGTTCGTGGTAAGAAATACAATTTCAGTTCTTTAAAGTAATAGAATATATAAAACTTAAGGACACTTGTGTTATTCTTTTTACATACTTGTATTAAGAAAAAATTAAACATTGTACAGCAATGATAGAACGAGCTCATTTTTTCTATCATTTTATTTTCATTCTTAATAAAAATGACAAATGTTTTTACTTACTAACAAATCCTTCGGCATATAAGTAGGTGGGGAAAATACTAGCGGGATCAAAATCTCTATCGTAATCTTTGCTACCAGAATCATTTTGGCAGTGGCAAGTTTTCCAAGAATCTTTTCGGCTCCGAGAATAAGAATCATCACGCCTCTTTCTGTCGCTGCCTTCATTGTGATCATGTAATCCAAGTGAAACAGAATAATATGGACCTCTTTCTGGTTTTTTGTAAAATACATCTGACAGTCTCTCTCTCAATAACTCTCTGGGCCGTTTTCTGATGATATGATAGGTTGCTTTCCCATAACTTTCTCCAAAGTGAGAAGCGAGATCAGGACAGAAACCAGTGTAACTGAAAATATCTTAGATTAAAAACTGTAGGGCATTTTGTGAACATACTCTTAACAGTAGTATATTAGTGGAAAAAGAAAGTATGTTTTTTTAAACCTCAGGTCGTCGAGAACTACATTGCTTTGACTGCAGTTTTCCACTCATTAATTCAGCTGAAGTTTTCACTTAGTATTCTGAACCTTTTTTCTCCTCGTTGATCTTTCAAACATTTTTCATTGTTCTCTCCTCTAATAATCACAGTTGCTTTTGGTTGGATGGAAGAAACGCTCCCATATTTCTCAAAAGTCTCTTATCTCCAGGGAAAAAAATGCTTAATCTTGATTTGTAGAATTTAGAAATAAGGGATTTATTTATAGGTTCAAATGAAATATATTACAGCAGACCGATGGCTGAGTGGTTAGCGTTCCTGACTCCTGAGCTGTGGGTCCCGGGTTCGAATCCCGGTTCGGGCATGGATGTTTCTTTCTTTCTCTGTATTTCTCTGTCCTTTCTTCAGTGATGTTGTATGAATGTGGCCCACCCTATAAACGGGTTTGTGGTGGTATGGCGCGGGCAACGCTACTCGCCTTCGTGACTTGGTTCACAGGTGCCCGCTGGGTAACGATAAATGAGTAGCAGTTTCTGGCCTTGTTGTGGCATAGGGTTAGTCACCCAAGTGTGCCCGCCATTGGAAAAAAAATGAAATATATTTCAAATGAAAATTTGAGAAGAGAATATTTTTCGTGAGCATTAATATACATTCAGAATTAATGTTCTAACAAAACTTTATGGTTAACTAATTTATTTTGATGTTCCCTACTACCAACAGTAGTACAAATCTATAAAGGATCTCATAAGGGTATATTCTGAATAACTTTTTGATCAAAATGAATAGTTTTCGCATAAGGAGAAAAATACGCAAAATTATCGGGAGCTATCTTGATAGAGATTGGAATATTCACGAACATGAAGAAAAATATCATTTTTCAGTCACAATGGTACTATAAACATTCCAATGAATTCGCTTAAAGAATTCGCTTGAGAGGGAAAATTCGAAAAGCTTGCCGATAAATTCATTCATGCAGTCATCCTAGTGTAATCTTACGAATTGCTCGTGTAATGTATTTTAAAAAAATACTCCAGTACGTCATATAGAACATTTTAGTTGAACTAAATAAAATTGTTAAGAAATCAATATAAACATAGATGATCAAAATTTTATGATACAGTAAGAGGAAATAAATAGGCAATAGACGTAAAGGAGAAATGTTTAACTAACATATAATAATGCACAATCAATTTAAACAAGATCTATAGCATAAATTGTAAATTTGAATTAAATCTTATGAACTTTATAGTGTATTAATACATCAAGAATTCTCAGAACTACAATATAAATGGTCCTGACTTACAAGAACTTAAATCATAAAAATGCAGAATATTATAGAAATTTAAATTGATAGATTTGGGTTCTATGTGCAAACTATTCCAAAAAAATAATAAAATTTGTTTAATTTTGAAAACTAATTTCAGAATAATAAAACTAATTTGAAAACTTTATCAAGACATACAGAAAGAACAGACTTCTCAATTTCAAACAACTGTTTTACAGTAATATAACTGTCATCTGAATCAATAATTTGTTTGCAGAAAAATTGATAAAAAATTTACAAACTCTCGAAATTTCCTACGAGTATTTTCGAAAATTCCCAAATTTACCTGGCGCAAATTTTTTGATGATTTTTCTTCTGATAAATTATATTGATCGACGATTTTTTAAAGCTAAATTGTTTTGTGGTGATTTTCTTCATTAAATCTTTCTTTGAAACCCCATTTATGTTTCCGTATTTTATATATGTTATTTATTCCCCATTTTTGGGTGATTTACATATAAATGTATTTATAAGTAGGGCATAAATTCAAAAAATCTAAATTTTCCAAGCAATATTTATAATTATGTACGATGAAGTTCAGAGGAATCATTTCTTTCCACCTCAAAATTATTTAAATTATCATACGCATGAGTGAAATTTTAATAGATTTGTAAAAATTTTTAGTTACAATTTTCATTTTTTATTATCAACAAATTTTTTCAAGTTAATTACATAATAATGCACTTTTATTATATATATATATATATATATATATATATATATATATATATATATATATATATATATATATATATATATATATATATATATATATATTATATATATATATATATATATATATATATATATATATATATATATATATATATATATATATATATATATATATATATAGCTACGGATTTACGGATTTCGAGTTCTTTAATCAATTTGCTTGGAAACAAATTAAATATCAAGTTTGCTGCTAATTTACATTAAAGTAAATTATATATAAAAAAAGAATCAAGCAAAAAATGTGCTTGAAGAAACACAGAAAAAAAGGGTTACCATTCTATTCATCAATTATTTAGAAATCTATTCGTCAACTGTGAACCTCAACAAAATTATCCTTAACAATAACTAACGTATCAAATGAATTTTCAAACAGTTTTCCAGTTCCCAATAACTGTACTTAAAAAATAGTATTATTTATTCAGCAATATTTTTCAATTTTCACCCTTTAATACCTTTATTTATAAATAAATACACAATGAGCTTTGAGGTATAAATATATAATATGATTAATTAATTCTTTATAAAGTTTTTCAGCCTTTTTATGGATCCATTTAACGATAATATATAAACGTCAATTCTCGAAAGAACTGAGCAATGTTCAGCTGTGATAATTTTAACAACTTCTGCGTTCAATTCTTCATTTTCAATGAGGCTATCATTTATATAAACTTCAAGGCTATTAAAATCTGCTTGATATATAAATACTCATGTTTATAATATAGCATGAGTTAGATTTATTATAAATTTAAAATCTAAATTTAAATTATTTATATGAAAAATATAAAATAATGTGATGTTTCACATTTCCCGTGTTTTTTTCCACGTTAAATATTTTATATCATCACTTACTTTTCTAATCCGTTCACTCGATTCTTATTTCAGAAAGGATTTATAATAATTCAATATCATAACATATTTTCTCAACTCTTTCAATTTTTTTCAAAATTATATTGGGTATTTCCTGTTAACTATAACCACAAGTTTAGTTTCTGTAAATTAACATTACTTTTTATTTTATTTTTCTTTAAAAAAACAATTGATACATGGAATATTATGGAAATCAAAAAAATAATAATAAATAAATAACTAAAATTTCCGAAACCAGTTCATGAAATTTAATTTATTGCGCTTTTAACAATTTAAATCCATGACTTTTTAATTTCTCACTGTTGTTCAACATCCAAACATAAATCCATGTTCAAAGTATTCTAGAATTAGTTAACAGAAAACTCACATTCAACTATCGATTCGCATTTTTCTTGATTTCATTTGAAATTTTGTCTTATTCACGGTTTCATTTTTAATCTCGAATATTGCTAATAATCAAAAACTAATTATTGGTATCATTGATAAGATCAGATAATTGGAATCGATACTCTTTTTCGGTGTAAGTTAAAGGTTAGAAAAACGAATTTTTCCAAAAAATGATCAAATGTTCAGGCATATTACTCGAAGCGAAACTCGACTTTTATTATTCATTTTTCAAAATATTTTATCTTTGTGTTGCCATTTAGATGACAAGAAATTTTTAATATTTAATCAGAATATTATCTGCTGAACTGAATTCGTCTTATCGAAAAAAAAATCCCTAAGGTTTAAGAATCACCTTCCCCATATACACGATTTTGATAAAAAAATATATGTCCTCAATTTTCAAAATTTTCCCAGGGGTTTTAATTAACAAGAGAAGAGTCATTTCTCAAGAAAAGTTTTCCTGGTAAGTCAAAAAGTTTGGTTATTACACGTATTTCATAATATGAAGTATCACACTCTTCAGGTAGAAAAAAATCTATCGGATAATCAAATATCAGATTAATTTCCTTGCTTATTTTGTTGTGAAACCAAAAATTCGCAATGAGAAAATTTCATTGCATAATATTACAAAAGCAACCTAAGCATATTTCTTATTGAAATTTTCCCTATTTCATATGTTCAGTTGCACACTGCACAGCAATCAACTATATTATGCGTAACACCAATCATTGTTGATCAAGTTTGAGAGGCAACAGTAGTGGAAATTCTATACATTTTAACAACAGCGGATTTTTAATTTGCAAAAAATGCGTAATCAAAAGAACTTCAAGTTTCAATAGATAGCATGGAACTCAATATTGTAGTAAAAATATTGCAAAATGATGAGCAAAAAGTAGATCTTGTAAAAACTGAACTTTAATTCCCTCATAATTCCTGAGTAATTCAATTTAACTTTAGATTCTTCGTGCATGAAATTACATTAATTCTATTATAATTCATTCTATTATATAAATATCATAATTTCATAGTTATTAGAATTAAAGGAACTTAATTTATGGAAGTATCGAAAACAACAATTATAACCAGATGAGATTTGGATAACATACATTTTGCTATGTAATCAAGCCTTGTATATTAACCATAAATGTTCAGTTTAATATAGCGACAAAAGCAGCCTCAAAGATGGGTTATTAGGCATTTTAAGTAACTACGATATCTTGCGTTCCAGGAAGACTTTTTATTGTTAATCGGTTGTATTAACGTGTGTCACAAGAATAAAAATCTGAAGTACTCTTAAATACTTCTATATGAAAAAGTGAAGCAAAGGATCAATTTGCTTTGTTGAATGCGGATGTGAGTCAAAATAAAGGAAATGGTTTTATCTTTAAGTAAAGATAAAGCCATTCCCCTGTAATTCAAATTGCATGAGTTTGCCATTTAGTCATGCTGTGACAAATAAAAGAGTAAATTAATAAAAAAATATTATTTTGATTAAAAATTGATTATATTAAAAAATAAAATATTCAGGATTCTCAATGAATTTGAATTTGTCCCCTCTTTAAATATTAATAGCACTCTTACAAAAAAATAAACATAAATTACCGAAACATTATTACATTAACAGTTTGACACTGAGTACACTTAGATGTAGACAGACACATTATTCAGAGGAACAATATATAATTTATTCAAAAGAATGTATATATCATTTCTGTGCTTATGTGTGTGTTTCATGGAAAATTCCGCTGATCTAAGTGTCTTAGACAGAATACAAATTAGGATTGTCCAAAGACTTAAAATGAGTTTATCCAAAACTACATAGTTCATTTTGACTGTTTAAGCATTATTTTTGTCAGTATTTATGCCCAGTGTGTGAATAATGATGATGCGAGTAGATGATACCACAGAATTAGATGTATACATATCATTAGACAGCGTATGTCCAAAGCTGCTCCTTTTCGTAAAATAGTATTGGCAACAAACAATGGCTCATTTAACAACAGAATACATGTAGGACAAAGTAGAAGTGTTTCTAAACAAACTATTTGGTTCTATTGAAAATCAGTAATTTGTCTATTACTGATTTTATTTTGCGAAGAGGAGCAGCTTCCAACATCCAATGCTGTTAATGACGTATGGACATCCAACTTTGTTGTGCATGCTGTTCGTCTTACTGTTATTCATATACATTGCATGGTGCTATTAAAGACAGCACACGAGTATCCAATGGCCCATGCAGTTTCGGAGATAATCATTTTGAATTTTCGAGTCATCATAATCTGATTTCTGGCAAAACCACTTAGTTACTAGTGACGTTCATCAGTTATGAAGTACTTAGTTCATTAGTACTTCATACACGAAGCAAACACGCAATCACAGGAATGATGCTTCACACTCTTCGGAATAAATTATATATCGTTTCCATTGTATCACATGTAAACCATAACATCTGGATGGGACTTAAACTCAAACTGTGTGTAGGTGATTATAATATATTAACTCTTCAATTAACCTGAGCACACTTTTAATAAAAATCACAGGTTCTCTTATAGCATTTATGAATCAAACTACAAAACTTCAAGTCTATAATCATCTAGTAGAATTCAAATATGATTTATTAATCATTTTACTCTAAAATTACATATATTTTGTGTATCTGTCTAAAAAATATCTCATAACTTTAAAATTATATATCTGTAACTTTGAATGACAGCTAAAAAATTAGGACACATTTGATATACATTAAGTTATTGTTGCACCAGCATACTTCCCTGAAACTAACCTTGAATTGGGTTTAAAAGTTAAAGGAAATAGCCAAGTGGAAGTTTACACAATTTAGATGCAGGAATCAAGCAGAAGACTCTATAATACTTAATCTGCCGCCCCCAGAGGTATTATTTCATTTAGAGAACATAGATACCACGACCAATTTAACGCATCGAATCTTCGTTTAAGCCAGCATTCGAAGTCATTTCCTTCCGATAATGTGAACGACGTTCTAATCAATCTTGCCAATGCTTCCTATTACGCGTTAAATTATATACACTGTTCTTAAAACAACTTGATTTCAATAAATTGGTCTTAAACAACATATTTCTTTTTGCTTTTTGTATTAATAATAATTGGCATTATAATTTTTTAAATAAATTTTTATTGGATGAATAAAATTTCATTTATATGTAAAATTTCATGTAAACTGCATTTTAAAATGCTCATTTTTTTATAGATACCGATCAACGACATTGAAAATGCGATTGATACAAAGCATATAAGTTATATTATAATAATGAAAAATACAATATAGAGAAATTTTTTATGCATATTATTTCGTGCCAAATTTTAGAAGAAACCAAATCCTGGGGTCATTCTCAAGTACTATGAAACCAATAAATGTGCATGTAAATGGATGCAAGACCACCATTGATAACTCTCTTTAATTTGTACTTTTTTGAGCCGATAGTAATACTAAATGAGGTCACCACCAGAAAATCAGGTTTCATTATAATAATAAAAGATTCACGGATAATACAAATTATCTCTTAAGTGAAATTTTAAGAGTGATTTTAAAATTTGGCGACTGAAGTCTCCGTCTTCTAAATTGTCAATAAAGATAATTTTAAAATATTTACCCAGGAATGTAATAATCGTAATCTTTCATTTCATGAGTATATTTTTAAATTCAGATTAATTTATACTTCAATTTTATAAAGGATGATAATTTAAAAATTAATAAATTAATTGTAATTTAAAATTTTCCAGTCATAATTAAAAAAGGTTTGTTTGGTTTGATTTTGATTTTTTTTTACATTTCCCGACGTCTATTTTTGTTGATTTATAGTCTTTAAAGACAATCATCTACTTAGCAGAATTTATTCTCGATAGATAGCCGAGGTTGTCAACTGAGCTGGCTGATTTCCGCGAAAGACTTTTCATAATAATAAAAAATAAACATTAGGCTGAAGATATTATAAATTATCATCATCATCATTAATGTGATTTTTGATTAAGCCCGAAGAATATAATTTGTATCGAACATTTTATTCATTAATCTTCTTTTAACATAACTCCAAGTTCACATGAAAATTTCTTAAGAGTTCACATTAAAATTTTCTGATAATTGCCTAATGGCGACAATTTTATGAAAGTAACAAATAAAATTATATGCATTGTAATTAAAATTATATTTATAGAATTAGTAATTAATATACCAGTTATAATTTTCAAATTACAAACTTCAGTTGGTACTTGCGTATTAGCGTCACCGCAGAATTTTTCCCAAAATTTAAATAGATTTAGCAAGTAACCTAAGTAAGCAAGTAAAATTTTCTTATAATTAGAAAAAGAAATTTTCTAATACTAATAACATTTTTTGAAATTCGTTAGGATTTAAAAGCTGCGGGGACGTAAGTAAATTAAATTATTAGTGCTATCCTCATTAATTTCGTTGTCACAAAATTGTAATTGATGCAATAATGCAGAGCATTTCATCCAAAAAGCTCATAAAATGGAAACATAACACAAAAATAAATTATACGTAAGAAATATCAAAAATATATTTAAGCTTACAAATGTGATTGCATTTACTCAGTAAAAGAATTCAGTATGCATAACACTCATGTTATAAAGAATAGAACAACAATAAGATATTAAATTAATTGAAAAAATAGAAAACTTTAAACTTTACTTTTGCTAACTAAAATGATTACAGCAAACTGTATATTGGAAGGCACAAAGTCTGATTCTTTAACATATAATTTCAAAATGCTTACGAATTACGAACCAAATAAAAATCTAAAAAATCTTAAATATCTGCACAAATATCATATAAGTTTTCCTGCTGTGCAACCCTTTTATCTAGGAGTATTATTTCCATAGAGCTAAGAGTTATTTCCATAGACTACTCCTAGCTCTATGATTATTTCAGAATATTTGAATCTTGTGATATCACACATCGATGATTTTGCTACATACTTCCTACCCATTTAACAGCAGAATATTTTTATTTCTTGAGGACTTGTAAATGCCGCAACATTTCTTCGGGAAATAATGATAGATAAAAAAACAATAAATTTTGAAAACAAAGTGTTTTTTTGACGTTAAAGAAAGAATTTGAAAGCGTCCTTAATCAGTTTAATGGATATAAGCAACATGGAAGACATCACATAAAGCAAGTTTTTTGATTAAACTGAAAACCAGTTGATAGATGGCGTTACGATCTCTTATGTAAAGCAATTGAGGATGGTTTATCTGTTTTTCATACGGATGAGAGTTTCTAAAGTAAAAAGTACTTAAAATCTCATAAAAAAAGTTATAATTTATCTGACGTAAATAGTTAATAAAATAGCAAATAATTCAAATAAATATTTATAAAATAATTTATTATTTTGTCATTATTTACTTATTGAAAGAAATATTTGAAAAATAAGGATTGATAAATTCATTAAATCATTTAAGGGAAAATTCCACTGTTTTGCGAAATTTACATTCAATACTTGATATTAATTGAAGGGATTCTAATTATATGTGAAATATAAAGATTGAATTTCACAAAATCAAATTTTTTTTCGAATTGTATAATGTCACTTATACAGATATATTTTATGAGCACAGATACCGTGTAATCCAGGATTCCAAATTCTGAGATTGGTAATTTTTTGTTGGATTTTCAAATGTATCTGGCAACCTGGTTTTTATTACGTCATAGATATGAAGTCCTATAAAAATTATGCAGAAAATTCTATTTTAGCAATCCTAGTATTTACGACATAGCGCACGTCACAATACGTCATCTTGGCAACATTTCTTCACTGTCAAAAAATGTCAGAATTTGGAATCCTGGATTATACGGCATCTGTGCCATTTTATGTTGAATAAATTACGTGAAACTGGCTAGGATACTAATTTAATAAGAATTTATTTTGGCTTGGGGAATCAAACATCTTTCTTTGAAACATCCTGGAAAATATTATGATAAGCAAGTGAGAAAAAATGTTACATATAATAGTTACAAGTAACGAGTATTTTTGTAACGAGGCATTTAATTTTGCACACAGTGAGAGAGAATTTTTGAAAAGAGCTATTTGTATCAACGGTACATACAGGTGGTTTACTTGTTTCTTTCATTATCAAAATGCTCAGGAACTCATATAAATTTGATGAATTATACATAGTAACAGAAAACCCAGAACAACTGATCCGACCAGTTGCAACAATGTTCAAAATTTTTGTAAGAAATGTGACAATGAAGAAAAATTATCAAATATCCATGGCAACATATGCAGTATTTCTTTACAGACAGGATAATAACTAAAATTTCAAGAAGTAGTTTTCTAGGATTTTTGAGTTGGAGTTTCGAGTTGAAATTATCGTCTGACTTTGGCTCATTATTTGCTTGACTAAGATTGTGTATTTTTGTTCTTTTATTTTTACTATTTAAATTCTTAATTTGTTAATTTTATTTCTTTATTATGGATTCAAAATGATTGAAGCTGAGACTGAAATGATTTACACGGTTTGCGATTTACGCATTCCAAAAATAAATACTTCAAGATTATTGACTTTCGAAGATTCTATTCCACAACTAATCCAGTTAGCTGCGGAAAATGGTATAACTAAGTTCTTCATTTTCCTGTCTCCCACTGATGGTACTGCATCTATTCCAAAGAAACCTTATAATTTAAAGCAAGAAATAATTCAACTTGTAAAGAATCACAAGAAAATAATACAAATTCAACACACCCGTCAAGGTAAGCTTCTATTCGAAACTAATTGCCCAGATGCTGCTGTTGAAATAAGCAAGATAAACAATATTCTTGGAGTTCCTGTTAACTCCAGTTTTCAACCTGAATACATTTCTTCAAGATTTCTTATAAAAGAAATAAATGTAGATTTACCTTTATATCTTGTTGCTGAAGAAATTGCGCAAAATGGCTTAACGATATTAAGCTTACAAAGATTTACAAAAAAGAATTCTGAAGAATTGAGCGAAAATATTTTAGTGAGTGTCATTGGACATCATTTACCTCAAACTATCAATTTATTCTATTCCATCATTCCAATTTCTCCTTTTATTGACAACGTTCGTCAATGTGGAAAATGCTATAAATTCACTCACCCTACGAAAAAATGTACACAAGAAGTCTCCCTATGTAAAAACTGTGGAACATTCCATAAAGACTCTCCCTGTACCAATGAAACACCTAAATGTATAAACTGTCAGGGAAATCATGCAGCTAATGACATTTCCTGCCCTACGAGGCTTGAAGAAAAAAATTCTTACAATTTAAAAGCTTGAACCACCTTCCATTTATTGAAGCGAGAAGGCGTTATAATAAATCTTTAAAAACCAGTTACTCCAGTGTAACCAAAAGTCATATTCCTTTCGTGCCGAATCAAAATGAAATAACTGATATTGTTAAAAAAGCAGTGACTGAAATGGCTTCTATTTTTGAAGCAAAATTACTTGCGATACAGGCTAGACAAGATCAAATGATTCAACAATTTTTCTCATTTATGACAGAATGTATGCGAACATGTTCGAATCCAGCTAGATCAGTTTCTGGATCTCCTCCAAGAAAGAGTCGTGCAAGATCTATCCAGTCAAGAAAGAAAAGTCCAAAAAATTCTGTGAATCAGCAAATAATATCTCCCGAACAACCTATTATGAAATCTCCTCAACCAAATATTAAACATGCAGAACCTAACATTAAAGAAAGAATTGAACCAGGAAGAAGTCGTAAAAAACATTCATAAATATTTTTAATATTCTTTTACTACGAGCGCACCTTTTTTTGATTTTCAATAACTGTTCAGGTTTTTCGTTTATATTTAATGTTCAATTTAATTTCTTGGAATGCAAGAAGCGTTCTATCTAAGCGCCCGTATGTAAAACTTCCGTACTTCCAATCTTCCGATGTCCTAGCAATTCAAGAAACGTTTCTTAAAAATTCCGACTTATTTCAAATTTGTAATAAAACAATAATTAGATTAGATAGGCAAGATGGCCGTGGTGGAGGACTTCTTTTTGCTGTTGATAAATCTCTACCTGTGCAAGTTTTAAATATATCCAGCTCAGAAGATAACGATACAGAAATTTTAGCTATAAAAATTACTATATCCAAATCATCTCTTACTTTAGTAAATGTATACGTTCCACACGGTAAATTTTCAAGTTCTTTGTTCCATAGCATCTTATCTAATATTTATCCTCCCTTCATAATAATTGGAGACTTTAATATACGAAGTTCGGCGCTTGGTAGTTATTCAAACTCTCCCGATTCTTCAGAATTCCTCGATTGGATACTGGATAGCAACATCTGTCTTTTAAATACCTCTCAGCCTACTCACTTCGGACTCCACCATAGACCATCCCTTATCGATTATAATTTTGTATCTCCTGATATTTTTCCTTTTTGTACTTTCTCAGTCAGTTCAGATAGTTATGGTAGTGACCATGTCCCTGTCCAAACAAGTGTTAAAATCTACAATAACGATTATTCGAAAGGTACTTCCCGCAATAGAATTTTATGGTCTGGCTTCTTCAATTCAATGAACACTGAAATTGCTAATAACGGACTAGTTTCTGTAGATCAATTCCAAATTTTATGCAAAAACCATCTTGATAAATTCAGGAAAAAACAAATCTTTCCGTTAAAGTCATATCCTCCGTGGTGGACATCGGAATGTTGTTATCTTTTGGGAAAAAAAGAAAACTTTGGAGGAAAGCGAAAAGTTCTCTTAATCAGACTCTGTGGATACAGTACAAACGAATTTCTGCAAAACTTCATCAGCTTCTTCAAACCCTTTCCAGAAATTTCTGGGATAAAACTATAACAAACGCTGGAATATCTAAGGACATTTATTCTATTCTTAAAAAGCTTAAAAATAGATCTACTGACTCACCAACTCATCATCTACTAATTTCTAGCGAAACTTCAATTATTTCGGACCCTGTTTTTCAGGCTAACTTATTTGCCAAATTTTATTCTCGTCAATCGGCAACTGAAGTATTACCTCTTGATTTAAGTTCAAACTTTGATTTAGAATATAACTCTGCATTCTCGCTCTCAGAACTCCAATTGGCGATTTCTAAATGCAAAAATACTTCAGCTGGTCCTGATTTAATATCTGCTAAAATTTTGAAGGGTCTATCAAATATAGCTTTACGATCCCTTTTGTCACTCATAAATAACTCTTGGTTAAGCGGTATTGTTCCCCCGTCTTGGAAAAAATCCATCATAATTCCTATAATAAAACCTGGGAAAGATACTACTTCAGTGAATTCTTATCGCCCAATATCTCTTACAAGCGTTCTATGTAAGGTCATGGAACGCATGATATTAAATCGTCTAATAAATCACATCTCCCTTTCTAAATATTTTCATCAAAATCATCATGGATTTATGCCTCATAGAGGTTGCGATAGTGTTCTTTCTATGCTTCATCATCATATTATTGCTTTACGCTCACAGAGAAAATACATCATATGCGCAACTGTAGACATATCTCAAGCTTATGATTCAGTGTGGCCAGACGGTCTTATTTATAAGCTCCTCCAATTTGATATCAGAGGAAATGCTGCTCATTGGATATTGGATTCTTTATCGGATAGAAGTTTTAAAGTGAAATGGCGTGGAACTTTATCTCAACCCACTTTCTCTAATAGAGGTGTTCCTCAAGGCAGTGTTCTTTCTCCCTTTCTTTTTATGATTTATATGTCAGATATTTACGAAGTTCTCTCTCCTAACATAAAGTGTTTTATTTATGCTGATGACATAATCCTTTTGGCTGCTCATACATCACAAGAAAGTCTACAGCAAAAAATGCAGACTGCAATCATAAAACTTGAACAATGGTGTGATGAATGGAAACTAAAAATTGATTCCTCAAAATGTTCAGTCATTGATTTCTCTCGCAAAAAATATCCTGTAAATTTTGAACTAACTATCAACCAATTACCTATTTCTTGGTCTAAGCACATAAAAATTCTGGGCCTCTATTTTACTAATAACTTAACCTTCAAGTATAATTTTCAAATGAAAAAAAAATCTATCCAGAAGAAAATTAATGTTTTAAAAGCAATTGCAGGGAACAGATGGGGAGCAAAAACTAATCACTTACTTCAAATTGTTCAGTCCTTCATTACAAGTAGCCTCGATTATGGATGTCATGTATTTTCATCTGCGAGCTTATCAGACCGAAAAATCTTGGATCCGATATATCACTCAGTTCTTAGAATTGCTACAGGTCTTCCTCGCTGGACACCAATTCCACTTCTTCTGAAAGAATCAGGGGTCTTACCTCTTACTGTAAGACAGAACTTTCTCTCTACAAGGATGTACATTAGAAATCTTGCACTTTCTACTAGATCTCCATGTGGTAGTTTGTGGGAATCAATGCCATGCAGCCATATCTCGGGTGCTCTTCCTCTATCTTTGCGAGTGAAAAAATGGCTTGAAGAAAATGGAATTCAAGAATCACATATTTTAAGAGTTCCTGCAAAACCTACTTCTGTTAATAATAATTTTAAAATATTTCTTAGAAAATACACTTTTCAGACTAAAAATCTTCCAACAAATACTATCAATGACCTCTTTGAAATGCATAGAACTTCTGAATGGTCCAATCACATATTATTATTTACTGATGCATCTAAAATAGAAAATAAACTTGGAATCGCTGTTTATGACAGCAGTAATAACTCCTTTGTTTCCGGGCAAATCAATAACTCTAATTCCATCTTTACAGCTGAGGCTTTGGCTTTATATCTGGCGGTGACTAAATTCTGTATTTCTCCCTCCAACTATATCATATTATCAGACTCCTTATCCTGTCTAAAAAGTTTGGAAACTCTCTCAACTTCTTCCCCAACCATCATTCAACACATCGGATCAGCTTTAGGAAATGCAACTAAGATTTGCAAATCTATTCAATTAGTTTGGATTCCTGGTCATTCCGGAATTGCAGGGAACGAAAAAGTAGATACTCTTGCAAAATCGGCCATTAATAAAAGTTATATTCTGCACTCAATTTCACCTGAAGACCTTATCCATAATATAAGAAACATTTTTATCAATTATAATAAAAACGAATGGAATAATAGTAAATATGCCTCTAACTTTTCGCACATGTCTTCTATCACGAAAATTCACCGCAATTATATTAACTCTCGCCTTGAAGAAGTGTGGCTAGCTAGAGTTAGAACTAGATCTTTTCCGACAAATGCTAAATTACACAAATTTAAACTTTCTTCAACGGATAAATGCTCTTGTGGAGAAAGAGAAACTATTGATCACATAATGTTATCGTGTCCTCGATATGATCAAGCAAGAAATTCCTTAAGAGAAAAACTTGGAATTGGAGCTCTTTCTTTCTCTTGGATTTTAGATTTGTCAACGAGTCCTAAAGAGAAAATTGACGCAACAATTTCTTTTTTGAAACAAATTAATAGATTCTAATTTTTCTTTCTTGTGTTTGTATTTCCAAGCGGCCTTATTTCCCCTTCAATTGTCAATCATACACCGTGCTTATCTTCTCTTTTATTGTCTTTTTTCAAAATCATCAATTCATCAATTTTTGTTTAGATTTCAAATAAAAACTCAATCTTACTCAATGCGAGCTATAAGCCTTTGAGCATAAAGCTCCAAAACAGTTTTTTGTCATAACCTAACCTAGTCATAACCTAAAATTTCAATTGTAAAAAGTGAAATTCAATGGTAATTTTCCCTAAAAAAATTTTCAATGAAAATCGCTACTTTAAGATTTTTTGCTTATTTTAAGATATCCATAAAAATAAAAATGCGATTCGTCCAAGTTGTAGAAAATTACTTCCAAATATTTTAATAATGATTTGTCTAGGAAGGTTCTCAAATAGAAACAAGAGGTTAAAAAGAGATCTCTTTGGAGGTATCTAAGAGTGTTAAGTGATTTCATTTTATATTAGTTATTAATGTCTTGATAATAAACAGCCATTTTCTAATTCGAATGACTAGATGATTTTTGCAAACTGTATATTATTGGTTTCCTCAAATCAACAATTGGAGATTTGGAATCGAAACTGAAGTTTAGAATATAAGCTTTGATGAAAAGATTTACTGACAAAGTGATATCATTAACTAGTTTGCTCTTTTCTGTTCTTTAATTTTTATTACATTCAAAACTATACCCGCTCCTTTCCATTAAGATCATGAAAACAGTAATAATGCGCTACTCTGAGCAAGTTTTCCTCCGATTGATTTTGAAGGATATGTTTTTTTTTTCAGAATATACATTATGCAGTTATGTTTATGCTAACCCTGTTTTCTTGAGCAAACTAAAAAGCTTAATTACTATGCCAATTTTAATTATACGTATACTTGTGTATAATGCAAATAAATACTGAAATAATTATAAGACCTTGCAGAAATTATTTAATAATGTCACATTGAAAGAATGTTTCGCTATCTGTAGCATCAAATATGATGTGGATAAATAAATACTTGATAGAGTCAGAAAGAATGCATTTAAGGAACATTTTACAATTTTTCCTGTACATAAAATATTAATCTTAACAGCTTTTCATAAATTACTCATAAGAAAAATCCTACAGGAACTTCAAATGCTATGTAAATATATAACAGATTTATGGTTTATTTATATCTGTTTAAAAAAAGAGAGAAAGAAATAATCCTTACCATTTTTGCGAAGGACTCTGAAAATATAGCAAAAGAAAAATATATTAAAATAACTCAGGTAATAAATATGCGGATTTAAGCTTTTCTTTAAACACTGATAAGCTGTCTTTTAGAATCTTTCGTATTTTCTGTCTGTGCAACTCTGGATACCACACACATAAAGTTCAAAACAAGAGATACTACTTTCTTCCTGAGACTTTAATTCGCTACTCTCTTTTAATTAATTAAATTAACTATATTTGACAAGGTCAATAAGCAATTTTCTATAAATTAGAGATTTATCACTTTTTTAATACAAGTGTAAACATGGAAATGTTTTAATTTACTATAATCATTTAATATTCTACTACAAGAAGAAAATTTATGTGTTTTTTTTTCTTTGATTATCTCTTTTCCTGTTGATTTTTTAATAGTATCGTCATCACTACAGTTAAAATTCATTAAAGTTTTCGTAATTAAGTTGCTTATTTTTATTTTTTTTTATTATTATTTTTTTTTTTGTTGTTGTTGTCGTGTGCCATCAGGTTGGCAATATGTGGTGCACTGCTCCACTTTTCCAACTGAACCATATTTTGGTGTAGAGTTCGACTTCCTCAGTACACACATGCCATACGTACCCATTTATAGGGTAGGCAACCATTTACTCCTCATTCATACAAGGAAAGGACAAAGACAGGATAGATAGAGAAAGTACATCCATGCCCGAACCGGGATTCGAACCCAGGACCTCCCTATCCACAGTCAGACACGTTGACCACTAGACAAGTTGGGGGCCTGCGTATATTTTTAAATTATTATATTCATAGTAAAATTAATTTTCTTTTCTATTAGTTCATGTCATTCAACAATATGCTTTTCATTTTTAAAGACATTGCGTGAAACATTTTTTAAAATATTATTTTCAAATTTTTTTTAATTTTGTATTAAATTTTACTCACATTTCTATGGAAAATATGCAAGCAAATATTGTGGTTGTAGTAAAATAGGCACTAATTGAACAACAAATGATTTTCTCACAATCATCTCACTTTACCATCCACAATTATCTCACAATCAAATCATTCCATTATTCGAAACTTCAAATACATTGAAATTTAGGTTTGAATACGACAGTATTCGTTAGATTCATTATCTATCATAAAACAGTTTTACCAATTATTTCTAGCAAATATAGTACAGTTCTAAATACAGAAAAATCTATTTCTATTTACAGTAAAAAGTGATTGCCGTCCCTTTTTTACTACAAATGCTTCGAAAGATGTAGAAAATCCTCAACTTACAAAACTGTAACATGCAAAGAAGCAAGTAGATATATGAAAAATGCTTAAGAATAAATTCGAAACGGATATAAAGTTGAAAAATCCAATTAAAAAAAATTAGAAAAGATGCAAAATTGTAAGAAGAAAGAAACTTTGACTGAATATAATTCATACAGTACAAAACAGATGCAGAAAATGATTTATTATAGTGCTGAAGAATTTTAACTATTTATACTGAAAACTGTGTTTCTTTTATCATATGGGCTTTCATTTGAACGTTTACCAATGGAGACAGAGGAAGAAATATAAATTAAAAGATAATAACAGTTTCGGTTTTCGATTTAAATTTATATTATTGAAACTCTTTAATTATAAAGCTTCATTTTTCAATTGCGTTTTTTGCTTCCATAGTATTATATTTCTACATCTAACTATAATATTTTTATATTAAAATTTTGGATTGGATTGTATTTAAAAGTCAGAGTTGAATAATGTTCAGGAAATGGCATTTATTACTTCGCAATGGATTTTTCTTGATCAATTGCTATTTCAATATTAATATTTAAAAAAGGGAAAATTTTGTTTTCTTGATTTTCATGTTAAAATAGATTCATTTTTAAAAAGTTTGCGATACATACAATTTTATTTCATTTTTTATCTTGAAATTTTTAATGTATTCACGAGATTCGTGTTGAACTTAATAAACCCAGCTCAGATAGTTTGTTTTCTCATTATTGGATCTACATTACGCAGTTAAATAATAGTTTTAAGAAATTATAATTTTCAGCTTTTTTTTTATCATACTTTGTCTGATGCTGATTATTTTGCTAGTAAAATTGTCTCACGAATATATCTCATATAATAAATATAGATGTCTGCTCTACTTTTTCTTGTAATTTTATTTCATATGTTATGTTACATTTTAAATTTCATGAAAATCTCTGTATTAAATACTTTATTAAATGGGACACAGGAAGCGGAAAAATATGCGGAAAATCTTTATTATTCAATTATTTCAATTCACATACTTAAAGTTTATTTTAAATATGCTTGCTAGACGTCTCGGTTTTAAGACAAAATCCCGGTGTCCCGGCCTGTTTACTTCATGTTCCTGTAAAAATTAAATTTGATTTTATATATGATTTAAAAAATTTAAAAATTAGAAACTATGAAGGATTGTTTAGTATAATTTGTCCTTTATTTCTGTACTTTATGAAGAGGGAAGCCATGGAAGAGTAATGGTCAGACAATAAGTAATATTGTTATCGTATCGTAATTCACGTCATATTGTCTAACCAATCGTTATCTACGCGTGAAGTTGTATCTACTAAGGAGCATTTGCAGTCGAGTTGGGAACACATTAGTTATTCAGGTATACCTATCTTACAGGAGATTGAAGTTTGTTCTGGAGCTCCATAAAAACTTATACCGTCTCAGTTGGGAACAGTGAAAACATGAAGAGACTCACAAAGATGTGATTATTTCAAGAGAAGAAAACTGTTACGGTTGTTTGGTCACTTCAAGGGTAGTCACACAATAACTCTCAATTTGATCAATATTGTTGAATATGTCGTTTTTTTATCTTGGAGCATCACACACAGCACTAGAAGACAATATTTTCTTTTATAAACAAAACATAGATTGATGATAAAGGTTTTTTGAAGAAACCTACGGTTAACGGATAACCTTGTGAAGGTTTTTTACAAGATTAAGACTAAAAAAGATATTCTAAAAAAAATTCCTGGCCAATAATGAGTAATACACACCAACATTGCATAAATTTTTATTTCTCATTCGAAATTTTCTCTTTACTTAAAGTAACTCATAAATATTAAAGTATCGGAAATAAAATTTATAAATTTATATGCTTGTCATTTATTATATATTAGTAGTGTGCATATAAGAGAGCTGGCGCAGTGACTGTTAATGCCTCAAGTCCCTATTAATCTGAGCCCACCCTGAGAAATTAATGGTATAAAAAAACGACGCCATAATTTTCCCACCCCCTTTTAAAAACAGTGGCTCTTAAAAACCCCTATTAAAATTGCCCTCCACCTCTAAAAAGTAATGGCTTTATTTTATCCACACCAATTTTATAAAACAATGGTTTAAAACTCACATTAAGACTATACCCACTTTTAAAAAGTAATGATTCTATTTCACCCATATAAATTTACTAAGACTTTTAGAAAAGTAATGTCAAAACAAACGAGCAAGCGAAAAGTCGCTTAGACGGAAGGGTACCCCTTTCGAAGAGCACACCCTTTTTCTCAGATGGGAGGTTTATGAAACATATGGTTTCAAAAACTCTCTTAAAAAGGAAACAAATATATATACTAGTGAGGTGTTTTTGCATTTGAAGAAAAAAATCTATAAATAAACAAATGGAAAAGCGTGAAAACACACCTGAATATTTGGTTAAGGTATGCACTCACATTTCATTAATTTATAGCTTTCGAGCCGAATTTCAGAAGCTTCAATCCATGATTCTTTCATTATCTGAAAGGGTTGTATTCGTTGAATGCTTATAAAATTTAAAAGAAAAGTTTCAAAAAATAACTGAGAGTCTTGATGATAGCTGAAGAAAAATATTGTATTATAAATACAAAATAGAAGAATTCCAAGGCTTATGCTCTAAGAGTCACTGCGCCAGCTCTGTCACAAGCACACTACTTATATTTATAACACGACGTTCGGGAGGCTAGTATTCCGGTATACCGTTAGAACTTTTCAGAAATCTGGCAAGCCTAGCCGTAAGGTAGTAAATTACTGATTAATTTATGCTGTTTTTCACTAATGAGATTTACATACAATCAGTTTTATGTATTAATCAAATTTTTAAGAATTAAATTAAATATCCAGGAAAATTGTCTTCTGGATTTTTACTTTTATTTTGTCTAAGGTTATTGATCTGAAAACGTTAATCGTTATTGTTAATTATTTTAAATGTACTTTATTTTATTTTCAGATGTTGTGCGGCGAACTCCTCAGTATTCAAAGACAACCGATGTTGAAATGAAAACTACGATAATGAACTGGTTAGGTCATGCAAAAGCAAGATTTATTAATGAAAGAATCAAACATTTCAGTTAGTTAATATTTCTATATAATGTAAATAATTAGAGTAAAAATTGTGGGCATTAAAAATAAATTCTATTAGTTTGTAATATTTTTCTTGAATTAATTAATATTTACACACTCTTGCAGGAATGTTTTCTGAAACAAATTTTAATCTTTGCATAGAAAAATAATTCAGCTTTTAAACAATGAAATAAATAATTTTCAGAATTTTTTCGTCATAATAATTTCGAATATTCAATTGAGTGGTAAATTTTAGTTAAATTAAAGTTTATCTCTTTTATCTTGTATAAAAAAGACATTGTTGAAATTATATCTAATTAGTTCAAATATTAGGCAGAGAAATAAATAATTCTTATAAATTTCTCTTACTACAAAATTAAATAAAAATAAACTATGAACAATAATTTGCCTGATATTAAAATAAAAAAAATTTACACTCTACAAATAAAAATATCCTTGATTATTTTGTTGTTACCCTCTAGTTATAATAGTAATTTCTATATTTATGCATTCACTGGAAACTTCTTAGAAGTAATTTCAACTTTTTCAAAGAAAAAAAATTCGTTTTATTTTAAACAATAAGAAACTAAATTTTCAAAAGGTTAACTGTAAAATAATGAGCATAAAAATAATGATAATTTATCAATTGTGAAAATTTAATTACACTAAATAAACTTAAACAGTAAATCTGGCAAAAATCTAAAATATTTCACTGAAAATTAAGAAAAATGTGATGCAAAAATAACAAGCTAATTAAAAATAATTTTCTCATTGTGTAGTGGACAAAAATATATGAGCCACTAAGATAGATGATGGATTATTTCAATATCTTCGCACATCTAGAATACATCCATAAAACTACATAGTACAGAGCAGTGTGTATGAATACATGCAAATTTCGTCCACGAACCATCTAATGGCAACGTCTCGTAGATGTATAGTGGATGTAAAATGGGTGAATATTTGACGTGCCATGGATCTAAACTGGACCAAAAAGAGACGTCTACTGGATTAGAGTACATCCCGCTGATGATGTCATATCGACGTCTACTGGACGAAATTGTGTTGTATGGGGAAGAATTCATTTCATGGGAAAAATTAAATATAATATATCTAAACATAAAAATAGGAAATATTTTAATTTCGATCATAATTTTAAATTTAAATAGATAACAAATTTTCATGGTATCCAAAATTTGTTCTTAAAAAAATAAAAGAAAAATCAAATTTACCAAAACGATGACTTTCTGAAAACTCCCTGATAAATTAATAAAACGGTCACGATTGAACTTCTAGAACCGACGTCTCAAAAGGAATTGGAATTCAGTAACTCTTATCTCAATAAATACATATATGCTTAATAAACAAAAAGCAATTAAACAAAGTAGAAAAATAGGTAGCCATTCTGGATTCAACTTGTACACTATATTTAGACAAAATCTTGGCATGCCCAAGATAGATAGTTACTTGGCTACCTATGTAAGATCAATAATGGCTTCTGGAGAAAACTTGACATCTTCTATTGGTTCTACATTGGATGATCTTGGAATTTCTTACATTAGGGAAAACTTGGCTCCTATTATAGGACCAATATGTGCTTAACTGGGTATGTCCACTATTGGGAAAACATGGAGAACATGATTGGTCCCTTATTGGGCTAATCTTGAGTTAATGTATATTAGGGAAGACTTGACGCCCCTTGTTGATTTCTTATTGGGGGTATCTTGGCAAGATTGCCAATATTGGGCGAAGTTATTTTGTCATTTGGTTTATTCCATTTATAGATAAAACTGAGGTTATTTTGTCATTTGAGATTCCTTCAAATGCTCAAAAACCTTTTTATGAACCTGACTGCAGAGGCTAAGAATTAAAAGGACTTGGATAAACTTTCAACTAATGAATCTTTCAAAGGTAGCTTCCAGAACAATGATAATCTACAGAATTTTTGCTTTAAATTAACATCAATCAAATAATTTTTCATTGACTGTATTTCCTCCTGCCGTATGATGCGAAGATTTAATGCTATGACTTATCTAATTACAAATTCAGAAGTATACAAAAAATTGTAGAAAGAGGGATTTGAACCTAAATATAAATCGAACATTTTGTAACTAGTTTGAAACTTTACGACAGGTACAACTATTCCACCGTTAGTTTTAACTGTTTCATTGATATATATCTCTTTTAGAATACTTTTTCCTGCCTTTTTAATAATCTTGAAATATTTTTGCTTTGCACTAGTTATTTTAATTTTAAGTAATGCATTCATCTACCCTATCAAAAGTTTTGATTTAAGTACAGCAAATTTGAAACATATGTCTGTTAAAAAAACTTCTTAATTTTTCCCCTTTTTTTGTTCAATAATCTCCTTTCCTCATACCCTTTTGTAATTGCCGACTGGCAGTTATCAGAGGTCCCTGGATCTGGCGATCCTCTACCCTCATTAGATAGCTGGTTCTTGGTTGGTGAGCTATAACTTGAATCTGATTGGCTTAAATGAGTTTGAAATTTTAATGGGTGGGACTGTGGTTATTTCATAAAATTTGTTTCAGAATTTGGAAAGTTATTGTTGATTAACTTATTATCTATGAGAAATATATATTTAAATTAAATGAAACTAAAAGAATAATAAAGTAAATAGTTAAGGAATAAAATGAGAGAAATAAGAATATTTACATAAGAACAGGCAAAAGTATTTACAAGAATTTATACACGCTATAATATTTACAAGGTATAACTTGCAATACAATATTTCTATTTTTTTATATTTTATGTATTTACATATACATATATATTGAAAAATATGTATATACATCTGTTTTTATATATATTTAGTATGCACACTTATTTTATCTTTTTAGTAATCTCTTTTTTTCCATAGAAAGAAGTAGTTATCAAAGAAAAAATTTTTTTATATATAGTTTATTTCATGGTGGTTGGTGAGGAAACTTTGGACAATGTCTGAGCGGTGAGCGAGGACGTTATCTATAATGGGTACTTAGGTCATTATAGGACGGAAGGCTAGTTATTTTGTTTCGTTATTAGTTTTATCAATATTTTTAATCATGTTATACATTATTTTCGCGAAAAATTCTCTCAGGGTAGGAATTTTTAATTCTTGTCTGATTTTTTTATTTCTAATGAACCAGGGGGCCTTAACTGCTCATCTGAGGGCTTTATTTGAGAGTGTTTCCAGTTTTTTAATTTTACTATCATGGGTGTAACCCCAGATAGGGCAGGCATAGGAAATAAGTGGTCGAAGATATGCTTTATAAATGAGCACTTTATTTTCCATGGAAAGTTTTGAATTTCAATCGATAAGTGGGTATAATCCAGCTGTTTGCCGTTTAAATTTGTTAATAATTTGGATCAGACGGGGGTGCCATGTTAATTTTCTGTCGAAGGTTATTCCTAAATATTTGCAGGTTTGTAACCATGGTATAATCTCGTTGTTGATCTTAATTCCACTGGGTGGAAATGGTCTTTTTTTGTTAAAAATTATGGATACACTTTTATTTGCATTAATAAGAATTTTCCATTTAACAAACCACAGATCAAGCTGTTCTAAATGTTTGTTTGATTCTGTGATATATGATGTTTTCCTACCTTGTGCTAGTATAAATGTGTCGTCTGCAAAAAGGTGCAGGGAAGTTAGTGTTGATGTTGGAATGTCGTTCATATCGATAAGAATACCTCATACCCTAAATTACCGTATTTTTACGAAAGGGAGCAATGAGATATTTTAACTTTAGCGTTAACTTTAGCTAAGTATCACTCTGCCTCATGGAGGAAGGAATATAAGAGGAGCCGTTCTAACCGCGAAATAGCGTGAGCGCCGGTGAAGTAGCTAGCAGACGATACCACACCCACCTTGACTTTCAAGAGAAACGGTACTTTCTTATTGAGGGCACTGTAAAAGCAAGCATTATTTTCGTTTAAATTACACACATCGAAATAAAACTGATCTAAATTACTTACTATTTGTAAAAAAGTTATTTTTATTGATAGTTAAGTGCTTATTTTGTATTTTTTCTACTTATTAATATTATGTATTTCAATAAAGAAATTTTAGGCGTGTTACTCACCTTATTGACTGAGATACACTTGAAAAATTATGAAGTAAATTAAATATCATATAATATTTATAATCATGGGAAAAAGTGTCAATTTTTCTTTTCTTTGTTGTTACTCAGTGGCAAAGTTTCCTACCCATGTTATTTCCTGTGATTTTATCTATGCATGCAAAATTCTGCTACTTGGTTATAATTTTACTTTTTATAAGAAAGAATTATATTTCTGTATATAAATTTATTTATATCTATATAGTAAAAGTATTTTTATTTTGATGTATTTTGAGTCCAATATTAGAACAAAAAGTTTTTATCAATTATTTGTAAATAAATTTCGCTAAATAAGTATAAAAAAAATTAAAGTCAACTGTAAAAACCCTAGAAACTAAATATTTTAATCTAAAATTGATTTTAAATAAATCTTGATATATTATATTAAATAAGATTTATACAAGATTAAAATATCTTCTCAAAAAGTATATTTTAATATTAAGGTAATGTTAAAAACTAAGTACTTTAATTTAAAAAAATTGGAATTTATTCACTAACAAAACAATTAAATGCATTCCTAAACTTATAAAATTGATCTCCTTCAAATTAATTTTTTTACAGAGAGATAAGTTTTTAATATAATGCAATATAAAATTTTAATTTTAATTAAAATATAATTTTAAAACATTAGTTTAATATTTAAATTTGCATATTTTTTTTAAGTATGCACACACATGAAAGCATTTGTAAAGTTAAGAACTTGGTAATGTTTAATATTACACATAATGTGAAGAAACTTGTAGAATTAAATATGTAAGTTGTCATTAAGGTTTTTTTTAAAAAAATTCCATTTGAATTAATAAACAACCTATATATGGAAAAAAATTTTAAAAAATTTAAAAAAATCAGTTTTTAATTTTTTCACGCTTGCTTTTGGCATATAAAATTGAACAATATGATGCACATGCAACAGGATTAGAAACATTAACTTTAGTGAGCAAAAAGTTTTAAAGATTAATGAAATTACCTATGAAAAGTTACTCCAGGAATTTTTTTTTGAAGGTCGACTTGTACATCCATAAGCACAGCAAGCAGCCATTATTATTTAAAATTAGAAAATTCCGAATAACAACAAATTCAACAAGAAGCTTTATAGTAAACAACAGGTTTTAGTGTAATGTTTTGGAAGACAGAGGGGATATGATACATGCGTCAAGCGCTGACCAATAGGGCGGCTCCTCTTATATTCCTTCCTCCATGCTCTGCCTAGCGTATCACGAGGTTTTCTAATTTCATTCTGTATGGCTACATTCGAAAATTGATTCATTTTCTGAAAACGAATCTGAATCTAATATGTCTCTGAACTCTGGAGGTTCAATATTTTGTTGAATGCGGTGTATTGGCCGAATATTTGTAAACAAAAACAAAACTAAAGGAAAACACCGCTAGATAGTTTTGAAAAAGTTTTTATGTTTGTAAGTATTTCTTTTTAACGGCAATAAAGAACTGGGTGTAAGTATTTAATTCTTTTACGATTTGTCATGCATGTGGGAAATTTGATCTTAAGTATTTAAATGAGTACCTACTTGAGTTTCTTCATAATGGTTATCTGTCTTTGTCACATACCAGGAAATGATGAATAAAATCGACCGCAAAAGCGCTTATCTCATATATTCTTGAATTATTTCAGTCACTTTCTTTACATGAAATCGTTGCTTTCTTAACATGAAATCTTCATTTGATTACAGATTTTAAAAGCATGAAATATTATTAATGTGTATTTTATTTAATATTAATTTTCGCTCCTTATATAATTACATTAATTTTCATTATTATCTCTACACATCAAAAATTTTCTAACTGTATTTTAAATGAACTTCATAGGTTTATTTTAAAGTTTTATTCAAAATAATAATTCAATTTTGTTCTAATGATTTAATTGTAGTTTATATTATTTGCAAAAAGAATATCTTTTATTTTAGATTCAGCTTAAAAAATTCAGCTTTGTTCTAATGATTTATTTGTAATTTGTATTTTATTTAGTAAAAGAATGTATTTTTATTTTAGATTCATCTGCAATGAGTTTGTTTTTCTTTGTCATTTCACTTTTTATCACAGGTATTTTTACTTAATTTTCATGTTTACTACAGCCAAAATTTAATTCATTAACTTTAAGCATTTCATTTACAAATTTTAATATTCTAGGTTATATTTGTGAAGATGCTACTCCTTGTTCTTCACGTCTTACCTGTAGTGCTTGCCTAGCCTCTCATAACTGTGCATGGTGTTCAGAGAAGGTAAGAATACTGCCTGTTAATAATAATTATATCCACCATTGAATCATTGATTTAATTAAAAAATATGTAAGTTATAAAATATATGTATATATAATGTATTTTCATTCATATTGTTTATAAGGAAGGTACATATTTGTTTTTTTCAGTTAGAGTGAATTTGTATTAAATTCTATTTTCTTAAAAATTGTATTGACTATAAATGATCAATCATACAATGTTAAGCATTAATTTTAGAAAAATTTAGTTTAATATTTTACATTAGCCATCATGAAATATATTTTTAGAAATTTTTTATTTTTAAAAATGCTGCTGGGAACTTTTTTTATTTTTTATTTAGCTATTTTTTTTTAAAAGCTCCTTTCTAATATATTATATTGTAAAATTTCAATTGTAAGTGTATTAAAATAATTTTGTATTATTTTATTGCAAAACTATAAATTGATTTTAATTTCAAATTAATAATATTTATTTTTTTCAATTTAGAAATATTTTAGTAGAACAAAAAATCTTTTTAATGTTTAGCAAGAATTAAAATAATATAATTTTTAGATACTAAATAATCATGTATCTCAGCATGATCATCTTTCTTAGGTATATCCAAGAGGTGCACCAAGATGTGATCAAGTGGATAACTTAATAGAAAGAGGATGTTCTAGAGAGAATATTGTAAATCCGTCCACTAAATTGGGAGTTGTAGAAGTAAATTTCTTAGATATAAGCTTAGTTTAAAAGAAATATTAAATATTTGTATCAAAATGGTTAGTAATTATGGTTTTCTTTTCAATAAATTTCACCATTATTATACTTTATAAAAAAATTATCAAAATATAATATTTTAGAATATTTTTCTAAATACTATGCCATGTTTGAATTTTCGAATGTTTTTCGTGAACGTTGAAAATCCAATTTTGTGAATCTAATTAGCATTATAATTTGAAAAATTATTAATATAAAGAATTTTTCTAATTAGAATTCTAAAAACATTGTGTTTGTTTTGATTTATTGTATCAAATTAGATTATTATCTTCTTCGCATGAATGTCTGAATCATAATAAAGAAGTTTTCGTTTTCTTATAATGGTTTAACATTTGTTACAAATCACGATTTAAGTATGAAAATTGTTTTAGAAATTATTGGGTTATTCTAACTATATTTGAAAAAGTGCCTTGAAATTTGTATAAAAGCTCCATGATTATTAACTATAGGTCCCTGTCCAATTAAACCTTTATTCAAAAAGGTGATTGTAGAGCATCAATCGTATCTAAAAGCTAAGATAATTAAACTAAGTTGGCAGTTAAATGATTAAATTTTAGTTTTCCTTTCATGAATGATTCCCATTTCAACTGTAGATTTTTATTGTGATTCAGAATTCATTTTAATTTGCTTAATTAATCTTGGTGTGCAAAAAGTGACTGTAGTGCAATAACCAAATTAAATCAATGAGGCCAAGAAGTGCTAGAATTTAGTAAAAATATTGTGGGGTGTTTATATTAGAAAAATATATATATATATACATAAACATTGCATTAGTAATGTAAAGTAGGAAGTAATGTAAAAAAGAAAGTAATGTAAATTTCTACATTACACAATTTTCTCCAAACTTATTACTCTATCATTTATGGAACCTTAGCTTTTGATTTGAGTTTTGAGAATGACCTAAGAATCATAATATTTGTAAGATGGGCTTATTGATTAACAACTGTGATTTTTGTTAAATGAATCATTTTTTTATTTATTTAAAATGAGAAGTAACTGTTGAATAATTATCTGTATTAAAAGTTGCATTTTTTTCTGTCTGAAATAAATTTTATCTAGTGTTAAGTGATTGATCCTAAAGGGTCTGCTGTGGAACAGACATCTTTTTTCTTGGCAAAATTGTGCAATAAATAAATAAAGAAAAATAAAAGAAAAAACTTAATCAAGTAGAAAAGTAAAAAGGCATAAAGTACTGAGCTGCAGAAAGAAGGGAAAAAGCTGTTAAATTTTTTGAAATTCTTTCTCTTCAAATAAATCTTTACCATTATTTTGAAATTTGCTTTATTTATCAAATTTCACTTTCTAATTATAATTGAGTATAAAATAACCTTGAAATTAATACTAGAAAAATTGATTATTCATAATATGCTTCATATTATGTGTAATATTAATTTTCTTGTCTTTTAAATAAACTCTTTTGGCATTTTTTAGAAAACTAAATATTTAAATTAGTCAGTTTTATTTAATTAATTTTATAAAATGAAAACTTTATTACTAAATATTTTAAACTAATTTAGTGTGTTTTATTTTTAAGTATTTAAAAATAGAAATATCTCTGTAATACAAAAAAATATTTTAAATTTTATGAAATGTTTCCCTCTTTCATATTTTATATTAGCATTTCCTTCTATTCTGTTGTATCTATTCAATGTAATATAAATGCATTTATTAGGACAAACCATTAAGTGATGCTGGTGCTATAGCTGGATCTGCAATTCAGCTCAAACCACAAAAAATGAAATTGACTTTGCGTCCAGGTAAGGAAATTTTAATTTATTTATTAATAGTAATATATTTTATATTATAAATTAATAATTTGTTTTATTTTTCAGGTGATCCTGCTAAATTTTCTGTCACATTTAGGCAGGCTGAAGATTATCCTGTAGATTTATATTATTTAATGGATCTTACATTTACCATGAAAAAACATAAAGAGACCCTAGCTAAGTTATCTTACACAATAGGTAAACATTTATTTATTTGTAAAATGTTTAAATTTTTTTGCAATACAATCATCATGCTTTTCAGTACATTCTAAGAGAATTGTATAGTGTATTTTTTTTATTTAATTGTACAGTACTACTTCTGGTGAAGAAAATATGAATTATATTTGAGATAAAATATGAATTTCTGTAAAATTCTGTTTTATTTTGTACTTTTAATCTACTCAATATATATATATATAATGGTTTTTAAGATTTTCATGTAATTTTGTTGTCACTGAAAAGAAGTTTTATTTTCTTTATTTGACATTTAGTAAATTTTATTTTCAATACCAGAATTTGTACTTTGAAATTAAATTTTATCTTTTCAGATTTAAATTTAATATGAAGTTTAACAATTGTAAATTCTCTTTTCAGTTATAAAACAGTGTTTAAATAAAATGCTATATCATCAATTATTTTCTTACTTTTATTATTTGTAAAAACTGATATGTAAAGTTTGACAAAAGAAAACTTTTTTTAACTTGAAAGAGCAATCTTATACTATTTTTTTTCATTTTCATCTAATCAATCTTGCACATCATACATCATTTCTGACATGAAATTGTAAGCAGTATCATTTGTTTCTTAGCTTTGCTTATATTTTTATAGCTGATAATATGAAAAGCGTGACAAAGAACTTTCGCCTTGGATTTGGGTCTTTTATTGACAAAGTTGTAATGCCTTATGTTGACATGGTTCCTGAAAGGTATAGATATATATTTTGTTTTAACTTTTGTAACATATACAAATACAATAAATAAAGTTAATTTTTGATGTTTAAAGTTTATGTGCATGCAAGTATACACAATTTAAATTCAGTATGCTGAAAAATATATTAAAATTTTCAATTATTTTATCCCCCCCTTTATATTTAATTAGATAACAAATTTTGAATTTTTGAGATAATTGTTTTTTTTAAATGTATTTAAATACGATTTAAAAATGAGTCATTTTTTTAAAAAACTTTTTGTAATTACTAACCTTAATGCTAAGAAAATATGTTTAAAAGCTGAATTAAAAGAATTATTAATTCTAAATTTTAAAAGATCAGTGGGTAAATGAAGGATGAAGTATATGGATTGCAATATCTGATTTAATAAACATCTAGTTAGAGAAAGGGATTTTTTTATGTATGTCAATATACTTCTCATTTATAATTTAATATTTCTAGAATTAGTACTTTAAATTATTACTTGCTTCCACTTCTATAGAAATTTTTTAATATTTATAATTTTGCCCCTAAACAATATGTTTGAAATTGACAGATTTTTAACTTGTTTAACAACTGTTTGCTTTTTAAACACTCATTTTTATGAATTATTTAACTGGTATAGATGGCATTTTTAAAAATAATATTTTAATTGATGCCTGTTCTCTTTTGTTCATTAATTTTAAGAAATATATTTTTCCAATAAATAATAAAGTATACTATGAAACAAAATAAAAAAATATTTTGAAAGTATTAAAAAATTATGCACTTTTTGATGATTTGTAAAAATAATTTTCTCTCTGATTAATAAATTGATTTGTGTCTAATTTTTGTAATTCAATTTCATAATTAAATTCTTTCAATGTATGTGATACCAAAATGAAAACTGAAAGTGGAATATTGTTTAGAATTTTAAATGATACTTCACAAATTAATCAATTAACATTTTTTGTTTCTTCCACAAAAAGTTTTTTCTTAGTAATATATTCTTTTTACCAAAACAAATATTTTCATAAAAAAGTAATTTCTTTGTAATTGGAAATTGCATTTATTGAATATCTAATTGTTTGAATGGTATTCCAAAACAACCAGTATTAGATAGTTATTTGTTAGATTAACAAAAAATTTCAAATTAACATTTTAAATTTTATTTCTTAATGCAACTTATCTCTCCAATAAACTTATTTCATTGAAGACGTTACTTCTTGTTTTTATCAAATAAATTTGTAAATTTAAGAAGATGATTTCAATTTAATCTTTATTTATTTGAAATTATTATTTTTAAAAGTATACTCAGATTTTTTAAAAATTTTATATATTTTTACTCTAGGTAATGGTTGTGACTGTTATATATGTATAAAGACGTGAAATTATTTTCAATTGCATTAACAATATGAATTTATACAGTATGATAAAACTTCTTTACTTACTTTATGATTTTTGTAGTGAAGAGTCGTTCATATATTTCTTATAAGTATTTAAATTCTAACATAAATTTAAAAATTGTATCTATGGTCCTTCATGTTTTTTCCTTTCTCTCTCCAGACTACGTAATCCTTGTCGCGATGAATATTGTAACTCTCCATATGGCTTTAAAAATCACTTGTCTTTGAATGACAATGTTACTTTATTTACTGTAAGTATTTTATTATTTTTAAAATTTGCTCTTTCTGATTCTCTCTTTCATCTTAATTAAAATCTAGATTTCTGTTTAAATGATAGTTTTACTTTATTTACTGCAACTACTCGGATTTTTTAATTTTTTCTGTTTAAGTTCTGTTTTTTTACATTAATTAAAACTCAGAAACATGCTTGACAGTTAAATTTTGAGATAATCAACTTAAATTGAAAATATTATCCATATAAATTCAATGTATAATTATGTTAATAATGTATTAAAGTTGCTAATTATTTATAAATTTTGTATATGAAAAATTTATGGTTTAAATAGAATGCTAATACTAAATATGGTGTTTTAGCAAGAAGTTTCTGCTGCTAATTTGTCTGGTAATTTAGATAATGCAGAAGGAGGATTTGATGCCGTCATGCAAGTCATTGCTTGTAAAGTTAGTAATTTTTTTTAGTTTGGCCTTTTGATTTAATAAGATTTTCTTATTTTATCTGTATATTAACTTGTTGTTAATCTCCATTTGTATGAAAAACACTGATGTATAAATTTTTGTAGGAAAAAATCAGGTGGAATGATCGCTCAAGGAAAATAATTCTGTTTGCTACAAATGGAATATTTCATTATGCTGGAGATGGGAAAGTAAGCGTTGTAAATATTATCTGTAAATAGAAAATGCTTTCTTTAAGTTAGTTAAAAAAATTCTTTGTTTAAATGTACCTATTTGTTAGCAATAAAACTGAATGCATTTACAAACTATTTCTCTCTTGCATGCATGTTTATCAATATTTCTTTGGTTGCTTTGTGGCTTATTTCCAATATTATTAAATCTTTTATGAGTATATGTGTTTTTGTTTTGTTAGTATATATTTTCTACACTTTTGTATCTATTTCTATAGCTTTGTGAATATCCTTTTCATCAGCTTTCTTTCTTCTGCATTTAATTTTGGTGAGTACTTTTTTCTGAACTTTTTAGCTTTCTGAAATCTGATATTGTTGCTATAAATAGATAATACATTTTTTATGTGTCAATAACTAAAATATTGTTTGAGAGTGACTTTTTGAGTGAGTTGTAGTGTTTTTTGTTTGAGGTTTTTTAATTAAATTATAATTTATGTCAAGTTTAAGATTTTATAATTATACAGGTATCTATTTTTCCTTTCAATCACTTCTTTTAATGAAAATAATACCGTTCATTCGATAGTCATATAATAATGTGATTCAACCTGTTTTCTTAGGTTTGATTTTTTTATTATTTTAATGATTAAATCTATATCAAATATTAATTTTGTTAATAATATGTTACATTTAGATAAAATGAAACAATGTCATGTTATAATGTCCAAAAAATGTCCTGGAATTGTAAAATTGATGTATGTTTAACCTGTGCTTTTTTGAATATTAAATTCTCTCTTGTCATGCCAAAAAATAAAATAGATATATATCAACATTTTAATTGACTAATTTCTAGTGTTTGGTATACATTGTATTAATGAAATTTTTATTTAATATTTGAAAATAAACAGTAAGTATTTTTTGGAAATATGAAAACTGAAAGTATGAGTAATGAAACTGGTTTGGCATTAACTTATTTCTGTTTATTATCAATCATTTTATGTAAATTTATTTATTGACAAAAAAAGAAATTGTTAAGTAAATTTGGTAAAAATCTTAGTATAGGTAACATGTTTGGTGCTATTTTAATCTAAAAATAGCAAATACATGAAAATATCATGAAAAAATATATAAATCAAATGCAAAATTATGAAAAGCAATATAGCAAATGGAAATTGGTTAAAAAACAACCTTGTTTATAAATTAATTTGTTTATAAAGAAACAATTTCACACAAATACTTAAAAATGTCTATTTACACTTATTATTGAATAAATTTTTTAAAAATTTTTCTGTCAAATTATGAAATGCTCATTTATAAATGTTTTTTTTTTTTGCTTGATTTTTACTTAACATTAATTGTTATTATTATGCATTTATGATTTCACTTCTGTATAGCTTTCAAATGATACTATTTATCCAGTTATTTTAAGTTTCTTTAGCATTTATAAACTATGACTATAATTTTTAGTTACTCAAAATCAAATAATCTAAATATTTTTGTGTAGTAGTCAAATAATATATTTTTATTGAGGGAGAATTCTGTATTATTTGTAGTAGTCTCATTATTTAAAAAAATTTATGCTGAATGTATTTTTAGATATTTGATTCATATAATACAATGAAGGAGTTTATTAATGGATGATAAATGTCAATAGTTACAAGTTGCAAATTTTTATTTGTTCTGTATTTTTTCATATCCATAAAATCTTTCATCTTTTAACCCTTTAGCTTCTGATTAGAGTTGGGTGTGAAATCCTCAAATTTTGAGATGTCTAAAATATAAGGCTATGGGAAAGTTTTATCTATTTATAGATATAAAACAAATTAATAAGTTTTTCATTTTATGAACAAATTTTATTGAATAATGTGATAGCCATCATTATTTTTGACTACTTACTAGCATGCTGGTAATTTTTATATCCTATGCTATTTCTAAAAAATTACTTAAACAATTTAATCAATGCTAGTTTGATATCTTTATCATTTTTGATTTTTTTATCTTGCAAACAATTTAATAAAGATAAAAACAAATGATTGCTAGAGAGTGATTAGTCTGAAGATGGATGTGTCAGAATTTCCTAGCACAGCTCTGAGTTTCTGATAAATCCCCTAAAGGGTATGTGACCTAGCATTATCATGAAGTAGTAGGATTTCTTTCTTATTAAATATTTCTGGCTTTTTTTTTGGAGTGCATTTTTTTTAAATTAGTCAATTGCTGACAGAACAACTATTAATTCCATTTTTCATTTGGTTTCAATGAGAGAAAATGTATTAATCTTCCATTGTCCTACCACATGTGCAACAGCTGGTTGACAGGATTTTTCCAGAAGTCATTTTCGTTTTTAAGTTCTCAAACCTTACTGATATCAGCTTGATTTGGGTAAGACCATTGCTCTGACAACTTCCCACTTTTTCAAAATATCTTTAATAGCAGATGTCAGCATTGATCTGAATTTGGATTTGATGGAAATCAAAAACAATCAGTTTCAACTGGCAATCAGTTTCGATTTTGAAGGAAACTGGAACTGATGGCCTACTTTGTCAATAAATATTCTATTGGGGAAATTTTTTTCCAATATAGAACTTTGAAGTTTAATAGGCAAGTAACATAAATCAAGAGAGATGAAAAATGTTTTAGGACTGTTGGGTTTGGCAACCCTTCTCATTATGCTCCAAAACCATAAAAGTGTTGGTTAGAACTTCTTTTAGTTTGTTATAGGAATATGTGATCATTGTCCAATACAAAAATCTTCAGTGAAAGTGTTTGTAGTCTGAATTGTTCCTTAATCGATCACCCACAGTATATATATTATTAATTTTTTTAAATACTCTTATTTATCTTTATAAAATTAACAATTTTCATTGTTAACAAGATATTTTATTATAAAATAAAATAGAAGAACATACTATAAATATGTAATAAATTTCTTGAAGATAATGGTTAAAAATATTTTAAAATTAATATAATTAAATTTTTGTTTTACTTATAAAGCATGTATTACTTATTATTTTTGGTTTTATATATTATTATATCAGATTGTAATGAAAGTTTTCCATCAAAAAAATTCTTAGTAAAATTAGGAAAAGCATAAAAGCAGCAACTTTTGTCCAGGTAGTAATCATCAACTAAATCTGATTTTCTGCCAACATTTTAAGTTTAGAAACTTATTAGTCGCAAGTTTAAAAATGGATAAATCTCATTGGAAACATCCTGTGCAAATTCAAAGATAGCACCAGGAAGATGCAATTTCAGATAAGAAAAGTAGAATTGCAAAGAACATTGTTGGGGCTTTTTGGTGAGTGTGGCAAAAGATCCTGTTTGAGTCTGTCGAGTCCAGCTGATGAATGCAGACACATGTGGTCTTGCAGTATTTTGACAGAACAATACCTTTTTGTGCTGGAACTCTGCATGATAATAGGATTCAACAGCAGGTCAGTACGGACTAGCATCTTGCCATACACTATTTGTCGATGATTTTACCTTATTTCAGATAATCTTTGGGGATGATATCTTGACCATTAATCCAGATGCAAAATATGATTTTTTGTTAGTCAAATTGCACTCCATAACACTAGTGACAGTCTCACTGGGTGCAGACCAACACCATTTTTATTTTGTGTTGAAGTAAATCCACTTTTCATCACAAGTAACTATCTAGTCTAGAATTTTGTCCTTGTGTTGATATACAAGGAGATAAGTACAAGCCTGCATACATCTGTCCTTATCTATATGAGTCAGATCAATTTGCATCCAGTGATTGAACTTGTGCTTCAAGTTTATGGAATGCTTAGCCTGACTAATGGATATGGCACTAACATTTAACACCTTGACTAGCTCTCAAGTGATTAAATACTGATCTTCTTCTTCAAGTTATTGCAAGCAAGTCTCACTGACATCAGCAAAAGAGCCAGACTACTCTGATTCTTGAATTTTAGTCCTTATTTTTGAATTTTCTATACCAAACCTTCGCAATGTTATACAAGATGCAAGCTAATTTCCTTACTTCGAATTGCAATAACACAAAAAGTAGTAAAGATAATGAAGTTGGCATGGTCTTGTTCAGAAAGGAGATCATAAAGTTGTGTCACCATTATGTGTAGGAGTAATGAGCACTGTGCATTCAAATTTTTTGGGTGCCTCATTTCATAAGTAATGATTTAAAGTGGCCAGTGCATTCTCATGAATTCATCCTATGTAATTTCTTTATGTGGTTACTTGTCTTTACTGACTGCAACAAACTTTAGAAAATCTAAAAAGAAACATTCATAGAGAAACAGCTAACATACCTTCTAATTTGTTGAAGAGAGTGATGAGAACAGCAGAATTTGGCTTCCCCAGTGTATTGCCAATGGTAGGCATCATTTGCGCAATATGATATTTAAAACTATGTAAATTAAAACTTTAAATATGTAACTTTTGTAAGCAAAAATAAATAAAAGTATATCTTAAATATTTTTAATGTTATTGCAATATGAAATAAGAAAGTTATCTTGCCACACACTGTATGATATAACAGTAGTACCTAAAGCTGTACACATAAATTGATGATATTCTATAGCTGATATTGGACGAGCCAAGAAACTTTTACTATGAAGAAACTTTTATTATCTATAAATTGTGAAACAATTTTTCTGGTAGAGTTAATATTAGAATATTATTGATAAAAAATAAAAGTATAGTGAATAAAGAAATATTAATTGTAAAAAAATATATTAAATAATAATCAATAATTTTTTTAACTTGATTACCAAATATTTCACTTAATTTTTTTATTTTTTTTTATTTTTAAATAGGTATTCACATACTTACAAAAATATATTTTTGAAATTTATCTTGGCATTTTTATCTAAATTATAATTAAGTTTCTTTTATTTTAAATAAACTTTTTTTTATTATTTGGTATGACAGTAAAATATTATTTATTTAGAATAGATAAAACTCTGAATATTACAAAAGTATAACACAACAAATAAAGAAATTGAAATGCATACATGTAAAGACCTCTTTATAATTTTTTATTTACTATTTGCTTTTCAGTTAGTTTTAATTATTATACTTTTATAACAATATTTGTTTTATTTCATTTTCAAGGATGAGAGTTGTTGACTAATATTCTGCAATTTTTGATATATGTACAAATGTTATAAAGAAAATGTTCAGATATACTCCTTTGATGAAATTTACCTTTATGATTTGCATTTTTAAATGAAAATTCATTGCACAAGTCAAAATTCAATTATTTGATGTATTTATTTATGTTGATGCAGATTTCTATCAGAATATTATTTATATCAGAAAAGTTTCAATTTACCCTAGTAGGTAATCTGCAGAAAAGTTTTGTTTCCTTACTTAAAAATATTTAAATAAGGGAGTGAAACTGTTAAGCTACTCTGAAATTTGTTTAGGACATCTGTATAGTTTATATAAAAGGCTGCATTAAGAAATTTGAAAATAGAAGGATTAATATCTGCCAATAAAATTATTTTATAAATAAATCATTAATATGCAAATCTTAATCATGTTACAAAAAGGTGTTAGTTTGGTTGAAAAGTATAACTAATTTTGTAAGAAATAAAAATACGAATGATTTGCATGAAACTGAATATAAAATTAACCAACTCTATGGAATATTTTTAAATCCACAATCAACATTTCATTCAAGTCTTTGTAAGTACTTGAGTAAGATAGCATCAAACTGTATTTAGAAATTAATTTTCTGTTTTACTATTTAACATATTTATATTTGTGTTTCATATCTTTTAATGAAATTTTTTAAAAATCTAATAATATCTATGTTTAGATAACCATTTACTATAATGTTAATATAAAAATTTTATCTGCTTAACAGATATTTTTCTGTTACTTTGTTTGATAAAAGGGCTAGAAATGAATTTTGGACTCTTGAATATGAAAAACTTTAAGGATTATTTACAATATTTAAGTTCACAATAGAGAGATCTTATACACATTTAGATTATCGTAATGGTGGGTCTACCATGAACTAGTGTTAAGATTGCACAGTTAATCTCAAGTTTGATACTAGTTACTTTTGAACACTGGGAGGCAGATGCTGTATTTCACATGCACATCTATTGGAATGCATGTTATGGTGTTTCCAAAGTTTCCTTATCTATAACATGGGAATATGAATATCATTTATAAAGAGTTGTGGTGGCCTATTGTTTTAGGGTGTTGTTCTCATTGCTGGAAGGTAGTGAATTTGAATCCTGATTTAACCAAAGACACTATGTTCATTAAAATGTGTTCATTAAGTAGGTTATGGCTACAATGTCTTTCAAGTGAAATGATATCTCTGGAGTGGCAAGATCAAGTATTGGGAGGTCTGCTTGGCCCCTGCTTCTAAATTACGAAGACTTCCACCAGGCTACATCCTCCTAACCACTAGAGTCTAATTCTAGGCTAGGTTCAGGAAAGTATACTAATGACTATGACACTTCATCTTTGAAAGCAAGTAAACAGTAGATACTTATACAAGCTTTATAAAACTTCTGGTTGTATGTGTGTGGTTAGCTGTCTGGCAATTTATCTTAATGTTGCATGGTTAAATGTTTCAAACTAAAGTCTTTAAAATGTTTATATAATAATTATGCTTTTCTGATAACGCTTTCAATTTTGGTCTCTCTTTGGTCCAGTGATAATTTGGTGTTCTTCAGAGTAAATGATCCAAATTTGATTCAGTAATTTTTGAATGATGAGAGGGCAACTTTTGAATTTTGTGTGTAAACTATTATGATGCAAAGTAATGCCAAACTAAAAAATTAATAAATTTATTGTTGAGCTTGTAGAAAAATGTAAATATTTTGAATTGTCAAAGTTTGATATTTAGAATCCAGATTATTTAACAATATTCTACAAAATGTATTTTTTTAAATACTATCTTAATGTTTGAAATTCAGAATCTTCAAAAAAATTTTCTTAATTTTAATATGCATTTTATTTTTGTTTGGGAATAATATAAATCCCATTCAGGCTTAATTATAATGAAATTAATCTTGTTAAATGAAAATCATTGACTTGAAGTTAAAGTTTAACTTTGTATTATCATTATAGCTGGGTGGAATTGTGAAACCAAATGATGGTAATTGCCATTTAGATGAAAATGGATACTATACAGAGAGTATATATCAAGTATGCTTTTTTAATTTCTAAAAATATATAAACTAAAACCTTTGTGTTCAAAATATAAAATAATGTCTGTTTATGTTTATACTCAATAATTTTTCATTAGGACTATCCATCTTTGAGTCAAATAAATACGAAGATAATTGAAAATAAAATTCTCATTATATTTGCTGTTCCTGATTCTAAATTAGCTCTGTACAAACGATTGTGTGATCTAGTAGAAGGCACTTATGCTGAAAAGCTTGAAAGTGATGCTTCTAATATTGTAAATTTGATACATCAACAGTATGATGTAAGTTTGAATAATTACATTTATTTGTTTTGTAAAATTTATATTGTATAAATTTTTATATTAGATTTTATTCTTGATTTACTTCATATAGTTTTCATTTTGAAATAATTATTTTTACACTGAAAAATGTTTTTCTATACTTTGTATAACACTTAAAAATATTACTTTAGTTCTTTGAATTTATAATGATACTTGCTATTCTATGTTTAGAAAATACAATCCAAAGTGGAATTAAAAGATGATGCTCCTGATTATCTGAAAATAACATATTCCTCTAGTTGCTTAGGGTAAGTTTAAAAGTTTATTTCTGATTTTCTTATTTTTTATCTTAGATTTTTATGCTATTTTTCTATAGTGAATTTAAATTTTACACATCCTTAATTTTAAAAGAAAAAGTTATCAGTGAAGCAGTTTGAAATATTTATCACAAAAAAAAACTGATAAGTTAAGTTTAAAATATTAAAAATTGCTTAGAAAGAAATTTCTATTGTTTTCTTTATATTAAAATTTAGTATGTAATATACTTAATGCATGAATAAAGAAAGATAAATATTTCATAAATAATTTTTTCTTAAAAAATTCAAATATTTTTTTAATAAAAATAAATTATATAATTTTAATAAACAATTTAATACATAATTTATTCAATATGTAATTAATTATTTATTAAAAATAATAGTTACAATAATAGTTACAATAATAAAAACATTTGTATATAATGTATTAAAAATAATTAAGCATTATAATTAGATCACTTAAATTCACAGTTAAATTTTGTAGAATTTACATTCACTAAAGTAATATATTGATTTTAAAATACAAAATATTACTCATACATATATGATGTATATGTGAAAAGAACCTCAAAGTCACCTAGTTTTTATTGTGTGTATCTGATGGTAGAATGAGTTTGTTATCTTTATGTTCAGTTGAGGCAGTACAAAGTTCGCACTGGTTGAAAATGGGAGGTAAACAAAAAAAAATTCTTGTGTCTTTAAATATGGTAGCTGTTTAAATATTATGACTGCAATGGGCACTTAGAAGAGTATAAAAAAGAACTGATGTGTAAGCAACAAATTTTTGGTAGTATCAGGAATTCAAGGATATTAGTTTGCTTAAAAATGTAAGGAAGAAGTTTGATTATCATCTTGACATGTGTTATGTCGCCAAAAGAGCACACAATGAACATTTTGACACCACATAATGGAGTTTAATGTCCAAAGATTGTATAAAGCATTTTAATATCAGTTATGTATTTACTTCCATACAGAATTTTCATTGATAATGCCTTTGTCACAAAGGAGGAAACATAGAAAACTTCCCCAGCGATACATTCATGCTTAACGCCTAACATCCATCTCCCATTATTGATCAATGGCTTGGATGGAACTTGGAACCTTATGCTCTGAAGAGCACTTTACTACCACTAGGCCACAGTGAACCCTTAAAGTGAACATTTGTATATAATGTAAAAATTTTAGTGAGATTGTGGTTCTTTTCTTATATCTCATGTTTTTATGTATATTTTGAAAATGTAATTTCAAAGTGAATGAGTCATTTATATTAGTCATATATTATCTTTTCCATTCAGCAATCAATTAGAAGTTCTGATTTAGTTTTTCTGTTGAACTTTTGTAAACTGACATTTATAGGATTTTATCTGTTATTCAATTCAGAAATTGTCGTTATAAAAATTATTTTTCACCTATCCTGGTCATCTGATTAAAATTAAAAATCTTAATTACTTTAAATGTATGCATAAATAAATAATGTATACCCTTGGATTACCAATTTCATTCTGTCAGATATATAGTAGTTTGATAAGTTTTCTTTTTCCATACAAGTTGTTTAAATAAAATTTCTCCTTTACTTATTAAATAAATTAATTAAATTTCACATTTTAATTTATTATTATATTAATAAAATATAAATATAAAAGTATAAAAACTTGTTAAATACTAATTCTAAAATTTTCATATTTCGTAGGACTTTTCATGCGAAATTATTAGGCCATAAACTCATGAGTATACTAAATGTGCTTTGTATAGCATTCACTTTAAATAATGCTTTTATATTGTGTAATTTTAATATAGTGTTAAATATACAGTAATATGTTATTAAATATCAAATATATTATTATAATTATTAAAACTCTATATTTGTAAGTTTTAATTCATGATATGAAAATCTGTATTAAGAATAGTGTTATCTGAGTTTATTACTCGATTTGTTTCATGATTGCAGAAAATTCTGTAGAAACTAATATCTATTAAAGAGTTCAATGTAACTTTTAGTCTTATTTATCTCTAAGATTAGAATAAAAGTGAAATTGTGTAAAAATCCATAGTTTAATTTTTCCTTATAAAAATTTTAAATATTAAATATTAACTTTAATTAATTTTAGTGAGAAAGTTGAAGATGTGAACTTTTGTGAAGGTTTACGAGTTGGAACTACTGTAAGTTTGCATGAATTATATTAAGTTTTTAACAATTTTCAATATTATTTATTATGTTAAAAAATATAATTATTTGTAAAATGTTACATAAATTACATGATGGTAACTAATTTTTTCTTTGCTTTTTTACAATTTGTAAATATCTTTCATTTTCAAAAAAGTATTTTGTTCATACATTTAAAGTCATTTTTTTAAAATTTATTTTTATGGATTATAATATCTATCATATTTTATTGTGTTTGAAGATTGTAAAATATATTCACAGATTGCATTTTTTATTTTTGTTATGTCTCACACTTTTAGTTTCATCAAAATTATTTAAACTACATTTGATAAATAGTAATTTGTGTTATTGCTCTCTTACAAATTTATGTGCAAACAATATTGTTATGAACTTAAGCACCAAGAATTATTTTTTATTTCTCTGAAACAGAAGTTTTTTTGTATTTTATTTTAATCGTTTTAAAATCGATAATCCAAGGAAATAAATTAATAAGCATAAAGTATTTTCTTTTTAATAATTTTTATTTAAAAATGAATATTTAATATTTATTTACATATTCTTAAAAATATGATTTTATTTTTTATAGGTAAACTTTAATGTTAATGTTGAACTTTTAAAATGCCCTACAAACTCAAGTCACTGGAGGAATAAAATTAATATTTCACCTATTGGCTTAAATGAAAATATAGAACTTGATATAGATTTACTTTGTGAATGTGACTGTGAGAAACCTGAGAATGCGGTAAATATTTTTCTTTTTAATAGTAATAAATATTTCTTTATATTCTAGTTTCATAATTTAAAAGTTATTTTATACATCAGTATAAATTAGTCATGTCCCATTTTTTTAAAATTTACATATTAAATTTTTATCTTGTTTTTGTTAAACTGTATTTAAATAATACAGCAAGAAATCAGTCCTGAATGCAGTTTTGCGGGCACATATGAATGTGGGATATGTAGTTGCAATCCAAACTACTTTGGAAAGAAGTGCGAATGTCAAGGAGATGATGCTGACAAAGAATCCAAACTGTCATTTTGCAAAATGTAAGATTATGTATTGTGTAAGATTTTTCTTTTATATCATCAAAATGTTTGTTAGTATTAATATAAAAAATTACAAAACTTAGTTTACATTTATTTTATTATACATTTAAAATCTTTTAGAAAAGCACATAGACATATTAAAATGATTTTAATGATTTTGTAACAAAAAATGCTAACTTAATTTTATATTTTATAATTCTAGTAATAATTGAAATTATTAATTATAATAATTGAAATTATAATATTTATTGATATTATAATAAGGCCGTTCGTTATGTAATCCACTTTTTTACCCCTTTCTTGTAAGCAGAAATAAATGCTTGATCCTTCTTATGATAAATATGTGATATTTTTAGTTACACCCCTTCCTCATTTTTAATGCTTTGAAGGAAAATTAAAATTATTTTATGACCTAATTTTTTTAAATTTAAAACATGAATTTTACTTTTATTTTCATTTAATTAAATACAATATCTATTGTAATATGCTTTAAAAATAAATGTAATTTTTTTCAACTATTGTATGAAACATAATTAGAGAAAAAATTACTACTATTTAATGAGTGAAAATTAATTAATGATTGCTAATGTTACATTGTAAGCACATTTTTCTAGAACATTGGAAATGATAGATATAATAAAACACAGTAATAATCAACCTTTTGGGGAATAGTGTCACTATCTGAAAAAATAAAATTATGTGTAGCACTTGAAATTTTTCAAATGTAATAAAAGATGTAAAAATAAATTTTTTTTACGTTGATTATGGAGTTCTTATGCAAACATAAAATTTTTTTTCATGAAAGCCCTGTGAATGGGAGCTAAAGAATAATATAATAAATAAGGAGACAAAAATATAGATTTTATTATTCATAAGGCTTTTAAGTACTCAGTAAGTTAGATTGCATGTAAAATAGGGTAAAGGAAAAAGAACTTAAAATATTTAAATTTAAATAATTAATATGAATTCAATATTTAAATAAAATATTTCAAAAGTTAACTGTATAAGAATTCATCTTGCACGATATTTTAATTTTATTGTGTTCAAAATAGAAAACATTTTGACTAAAATCTACTGTAATATTTGACAATCAATGTAAAATCAAAAAATTATTTGGTGGTAGGTATATCAAAATTTCATTATAATTTGGACTACTCGTGACTGAAATAATTTCCTCTAGATTTTAAGATTTTAACTAAACTCCTGAAGACAAGAATATTTTTTGAGTTTTTCAATAAATATTTCACATGTTATGTTAAAATTCAACCATGTCATATCCTAGCTCGTGTGCTGTGGATTTGCCAACCAGCTTTTAAAATTTTAAAGTATCAAAACTATTGAGTCTACTGATACATAGAAAAAATGAATATATTTAGCTTATGATACATTCATTTTTAACTCTGAGTCTATGAATTCATGAAATGAAACTATCATTACATTCAATATTTTATATACTGATAATTTTTAAATTTTAAAATAATTAAGGAATGACTCCACACAAATATGTATTTTAACTTTAAAAAATCTGACTTTTATGATTTATGTGAAACTAAAAAAGGCAAGTTAACCTTATAAATAGGATTCAACTGGATAAAAATTTGAAAATACTTTTGAGCAGTGAAAAAATCCAATTGTATCATATTTTAGAGAAAGGGAAGATGAATTTTACATGGTTCACTTAAAATTTGCTATAGATTTTAGACTATTTATAATTTTGCTCTTCATTTGTCTGAAATATGAAGAATCTGATTAGCATAATTATGTATCTTTATAGGCTGATTAATTCCTATATTTTTAACAGTCTGATTAATTTCTATACTTCTAACAGTCTGATCAGAGCACTTATTTGCTTGACTGTCTAATTTAAGAAATATCAAATTTTTTCTAAGTCTATGATACAATCAATTTTCAACATTTACTATTTACTTCTGATTCAGATTGTCTAGTTTTATAAAAAATAATTTTTAGTAGGATTTTTTGTTAATAAAATGTTAATTTTATTATTTTTCAAGAAGTTCAGCATTTCAATGCTTTTAAAGTCTAAATAGTTTTTTATTTATCTTTTATAAAATTATCAATTTATCCAATTTGATTGTTTTGTATGTGTATATAAAATGTTCACTCTTTCATTAGGAATGAAAATAGCACTGTTTGTTCTGGCCGGGGTGATTGTGTCTGTGGTGTATGTGATTGTTATGCTGGACCTGTGAGTGACTTCCAATAACTTTTTTCATTTTCTTTTGTTTAGATACATGCTTAAGTATAATGTAGAATGATATGTGAAAGTATCAGTTTACATTATAATAAGCTTATATTTGATTGCTTTTGTGCCTTTTAATTTATTTAATAAACTTATTACTAAAAAATTTGTTAAGTAAAAATATTAGTTGTATTTTTTTAACTGAAACATATTTTTTGAATTTCACAAAGAAATTAGTGTTATAAATTTATGCTCTTTTTATTATTAGCTCTGTTTATAAAATTTAACTAATATTGCCAATTTAATTATCTTGATACTTAACTATGTCAGAATGTCTTAATAAAAGATTGTATTTCAATAACAAATTCATTGATAATTAACTCTTAACAGTTCCATGACTAATTCTAACTGTTGCCATTCACCAACTCTGCTCCATTTTTTGAATATTCATTCTCTTGTGGTGATTTCCCTTTTCTTGCATTTCCTGATAGTGTAAATTGTATTTATGTTAGATAACCTTTTTCAGATCATACAAACAAATATCATATTAATAATCATTAATAATATACCAACCTACACTTTCCTATAAAAGTAGAAAAATTGTCTTAAAATAATGGATTTAAAAGTATTAAGCACATACATATATAGGTATTAAACACATACAAGTATTAAACACATACATTATTAAACACAAAAGTATTAAACACATACATGTATAAAAACTCAATCTATTTTTGCCATTTTTATAATTATCTTTAATTAATACAACCTTAATTCAAACCCATTAACCTATGGCAAAATTTTACAAGAAAAATGAAAGAATTTTATAATATATTAAAGTTTTCATAAAACAATCAATCAAATGAAGTTTCATTGTGAGGTTCATAAAACTTATATTAATTCAATTTGAATATTTAGTCCAAAATAAATCATCTTTAAAAGCTAGTTATTTAGAATCAATAATCTGATAGTTTTTCTTTAAATAAAATTGAAATGACCTTTGCATTTTAAGATTCTTCATTCATCTTTACTCCTTGCATGTGGATTATGTCTATGGTTATTTAGAGAATAGTTATCTTCATCACTGTCTGCATCCAAGTTCATTTATTCGTGGTTTAAGTTGACTAAAATGTGAGCTGTTGCATACAAATAGCCTCTCTTTTTCTTCTTGTTAAGCCTCATGGTAAATGCCTTTTGGCAATGCCTAGTAATAATAAGAGGATCTTTATATTTTGGTTACAATTCCATACATTAGCCTTTAGATAGCAGAACCCTTCTCAATATGACACTCTCTTCTTCCTCAAACATCATTATTCTACATTTCTTCTTATGTTTCGTACATTTTTGAGAATACTCTTGAAAAATATAGACGAGTCTCCAAATTTGAGCTTCTGTATCAGCTAACTTTCTCAAATATTCATCACTAAATCATGAAGAATAACCAGGGATCTTTTTTAATGGTATGTTGTTTATTGATTTGTTTATATATTTATTTAAGTTTCTCTTAACGTCCTGTATTTTAGCATTCTAATCTTTGATTTTGATTTCCATTTCATTTTTTAGTATAATAGTGTTTAAGTTGTTAAAAGTGAAGTATGTCTCTTGATTTGTTATTATTTTCTCTAGTAAACCATAACTATTTGATGAATTTTCCAGAGCTTCCAATAAATATGTGCATGATGTACATTTTCACTTGAGTCAATTGTACATATCTTGTGAAATTATCTGTCATGACCAAGAGTCATGGTTATCTTTAGACCTTTTGACCAAAGGGCACAAATGATCAATGTGTATAATCGCAAAACGTTTTTGGTGTGCTTTAATTGGATTTGATTAAAATATTAAATTAATTGAAACATTAATTTTTTGGTTTAAATGTATCATTTGATTTCCAAACTGGAGCTCTGCTTATTGTACCTACATGGGTCTTTTTCTTTCCCAGTCAACATACTATATCAATAAGGAATTCTTGAATTAAATAGCACCGCCTTAAAATTTGAGGATTAGTTGTCTTTGTGTTCATGTATGTCAATAGTTTGTCAAGTCAATAATTTAAAATTTTATACCTGATAAATGTTGCATTAATCTTTTCAAAATCTACACAACGGTCATTAATATGAGCTTACTTGATACTTCTTTTAAATTCATTTGCCTTTTTTGTTGACACAAAAAACCAACTTCCATCTATTGTCTGTTGCAGAAGCGTGCCAGGAAAGCTTTTAGGACTTCCATTGTAATGTTCTTCCATTTTAACTGATGGCTCATAATGTACTTTGAACCTTCAAACAAACTTAATTTATTAGACTTATTGAAAATTATTTTTTACAAATTCATATATGGAACATTTCATAAATTAAATGATATATTCATAGTGTATAATATGAGTTTTTTTTTATCATGTGAGGAAAGAATTGAGAATAATATACATTTAAGTAATATATGAAAGAAAATTTCAGATTCTCTTGAGAAAAATTAATCTTTTTAGGAAAAATGATATTTTAATATCCTTATTTAGTCTACAAAACAATAAATTTCTATTAAATGTGTACATGAGTGTTTTAAGACATTTTATAAATTAAAATTTCTTTAGAATTAAAATTTTATTTAATGTATACTGGATTATAAGATTTTGTAAAGTTTTATTTTTCTTTTGTATAAAATTTAAGAATATTCTATGAGTAAAAATATCTATGAATTTTTACTATCATTACTTTGTTTATTTGATTTAATGATTCATTAAGCAGTATGGGAGTAAGTTTACTTATGTTAGTATAGCTACCAACTCTACTGATTTTATTGGGAAACTCCTGATTTTTCCCAATTTCTCCTGCTTTCCTGATTTGAATTATTAAAAAATATGTATAAATTATCTTTTAAAAACTTGGGTTTGGTTTGTGTCAGGACTTTTTTAAAAGTAGTTTTGATTTTTTTTTCATATTAAGGTATTTATTTTCCTTTACAGAGTAGTGATTTGAAGATTTATGGTGAATACTGTGAGTGTGATACTTTTTCTTGTGAGCGGGACTCAAATGGACAAGTTTGTGGTGGAGAAGAACAGGGAAGGTGTTGTGGTGAATGCATTTGCAACTATGGATGGACTGGACCCGCATGTGAATGCAAAACTAGTAATGATACTTGTATTGCACCAGCTGATATTGAAACTGGCAGATTTTGTAGTGGCAGAGGTGATTGCATCTGTGGGGAATGTCAGTGCTATCGAGACAATGAACGTGGTTATTTTGGTGGCCCTTTTTGTGGTGACTGCAGTGTAAGTTTCTTATAGCAAATGTTTATTTTTCTGAAGATTTTTCTATTAAGTCATACATGTAAAATTAGTTTTTATGAAAACTAAGGACTTCATTTTCTATTATTTTTTAAGTAATGAACCTGTTTTTCATTTTCATTCCTGCAAACGTTGTTCTAAGTGAGAAAATTATATAATTTTTATACTAAGTATGTAGCAATGATTATATGAACATATGTAATACGATTTGTTTATTTGCTCAAAAAATATTCAATTTCTTATATTTTAAATATATTATAAAGCTTTTAGCACAGTAATATTTGCATACTCTTTTTAATGAAATACAATTTTTTAAATGGTTTGCTTACACATAAAGTAAAAAGTGTTATTTTAAGAGAGCTAAACTAATGAATAATATTTGAACCTGCATCTATTGCAACAAGAGATTAAAAACTTTTATTTAATTTTTGTTAGATTCAAATTAATCTTACAAAGATAATTTAATATTTAAATTTACTTCAATTGAAAATTTAGACTCAAATTAAAAATTGTTAAAATTTTGATGAAATTTGAGCTTTTGAAAATGTTTTTGAACTTATGAAAAGGTTTTAAAATTAATATCTTATAAATCAGTTACAATATTGAATAAACAGGGAACATATCAGTAGTTTTATTTAAATTTTCATTTCTGCTTCATTATAAAATAAATATGTGTTACAATTTTTAAAATGCATTTTAAAAAGAACAAAATATAATTTAATGTACTTGTATTTTAAGTTAAATAAATATTCTTATTCTTAGTTAAAGATTATTAAATTTTATAAATATATTTTTATTAACTTTAAAGTTTTTATTCCCATATTATTTGTTTCGTTGCAATATCACTTAATTGTATTTAGAAACAAATAAAAATACTTTTGATCATACATACCAGTCTAAGAGGTAGAAGTTATGAAGGCTTCTCAAGCATAACAAAATATTCAAAAAATAAAAACCAACATATAAATAATGCATTTTCAAGTAAAATATTGTTCTAAAGGTGTGGACTCTGATACAACTAATTTTTTTTTTTATCAAAGTTTGATTTTTTATGTAAATATTAATATGAGCTAGCAGTATTTATTACTGTTTTAAATAGAAAAATTTAAATTTGATAAAATTAGAGCAAAATACTTTAAAAAGTTATATTTATTTTAAATTAAAAAGTTATTGAAGTTATTCATAATGTTTTTTAAAAAAAACATTAAAATGAGAGTTAATATTATTTTTATACTCAATTATAAATCTTAAAGATAGAATGAAATGTTAATAAATTACTTTTACATACATAAATATTTCTGATCTATTTTACATATGCTGAAATGCAAAGTAATATTTACTACTTTGTCATTACAAAACTTCTTCCTTTAAAAAGTTAATTTTTAAATTGAAGAAATTGAATTTGCTTGTTTTTATCATTTGACTTTAAATTTTTAAAAATTTAATGTGTGATTTCTATATTTTGTAAAAGCTAAAAATATTCTATTTATTCAATGATTAAAAAATTTGTATTTTACATCTAAACGCAGTATTTATCTTGGCTGTGCTGTTTTTGCATACATTTTAAACAATATTGCAAATTGGGGTGTATTAAGTAAATCATGATTGTAACATGCTGCAAGTAAAATGGCACATTTGAAGAAGGTGAAGCATTGGGGGTCTTCTGCTTGATCTCTACTTCTAAATTACAAAGGGTTTGCAGCTTGTCCTTTTTTGTACCTTACACCATTAAACCAAACCAATCGATCTAAGTTACAAAGATTTCTACTCGGCAACTTCTACCCAACTGGTAGAGACCAACTCTGGGCTAGGACAGGAAAGGATGCCAGTGCACATGCATCAGACAATTATATAATTTAATATAATTGTCTGATGCACATAAAAATTTTTTTATACATATATTGATTTTATAACTGTTATTTTTTATTCAAAATGTTAAGCAAGTGTAAACATGTATTAAATAAGAATTAGATACTGATTTTATAATGCATTAGAAAACAATAGGACAAGGAAATACAGATTTTTAAAATGAAAGCTTCCGTTCTGGCATGAAACATTTTTTTAATTACTTATATCATTTGTAAGAATTCCTCTTGAAAAGTAATTACATTAATTAATAAGTTTTTCAAATCTCTAGTTGTTTTAAACCTTTGAAATAAAACTTCAAATGAAAAAAGAAAATTTAAAAAAAAAATTATGCTTTGATGTTATTTATGTCATATTTTAAATGGAAAGAAAAAATTAGCACAAACCTTGATTCTTTTTGTTTATAATTCACATATTTTTATTTAATGGGAAAAAAAGCTTTTTTAATTTAAATAATTTTTATAGATGATGAATTGTCACATTTTTTAAATCAACAATTAAATTGTTTTTATTACTATTCAATTTTTTGTTTATTATCTTACTGATGACATCACTTAATAAGAAATCTTTTAAATATTTAATTTTAATATACCATTTTTTTATAGTTTCAGACTTGTGAAGGTCGTTGTACAGAATTTAGAGATTGTGTCCAGTGTAAATCGTTTAGTTCTGGACAACTGACACCTGAAGAATGTTCAAATTGTACTATAACTCCTGAAATAGTCAGTGAAATTGGAGGTGATTATAATTTATATCAATGTAAACAAAAAACATAACTATTAAATTATGACTTTCTTTTAAAATTTTTAATTGTATGTCATAATGTGATTTTTATTACAAAGTATGTTTCAGTAAAAAGGATTGAAAAATGACTGATTAAGAAATTTCAAACACATTTTTCTCTGATTTTATAAAGAGTTGCATTATGAATGTAAAATTACTTTGCAAAAACAAAAACAGCAGTTTTTTTCAAAAAATTAAGTAATAAAGATCTCAATAAATACACAACTGAATATTTTAAATGTACAATCTATTCAAAATGAAAATATTGAAATTCTAAGACATTCATTAATGCTATTCAGCTCTCAATGATATTGTTTAATGTAAAGTATAGTTTATCAAACATTATTTTCTTTAATATTAATAATATTCAAATGATGATCTTTTAAAATTTAAATAACTTTTTTTATTTATACATATATTTTGAAAGGAAGACCATTTGCTTTCTGTTTTTATGTGTATATCAAACATTTGAAATAATTAACTAAACACACATTAAGAATGTTAGGATTCATATTAATATTAAAATAAGATACTCCAGAATAGCAAGTATACTCAAGAGTAGCAAAATAAGCTCCATTTTATTGCTTCCCCTTCTATATCTTTGTCCATCAGGAATTCATAGCATCTGTTTCATATTCAAAACTGTGTGTTTAAAGAAAATTATATATTATCTGTTAAAATTGATGGATAAAAGATTAAAGTTTATTTCCTGATAATTTGGATTTATATATTATTCTGATGATTTATATATTTCATGTGGGATTATAAGTTAAATCACTTAGCAAATTGCATATGAATTTCTCCTGTTTTATAGAATACATATATCATATTGCTGGACAATAGAATTTCATGTTTTATTCATTTTAGTTTCACTTAACATTTTAATTTTATGTGAAATAAATGCAAGTAAAATTTTAGTGTGGCTTTCACAAGTTGATAAAATATTGAAGGGAGAATAACCAATTGCTGTCTTAATTTTTTATAGAATCTTTTATTTTATGTTTTTAGTAGTTAAATTCACATTATTCTTTACAAATTTGTCAATTTATTTACACTGTTTATAGCTGCAAATGTTAATGTATGTGTTGCATACTAAAAAGCCATTTTTAATTCAATTTTAAATAGAAATGTAGTATATTTTAAAAGTATGCCTTTTTTGTACATATTTCACTCTCCACTAATTGATAATTTTTCAAAATAATTGACTTTTTTATTTAGAACTTCTCTGCATGTCTGCTAATTTTTATATTTTTAAATTAAATTTTTTTATTGCAAAATGATGTTTTTTTTTTTGTTTTTGATTCTAAAGCAAAATTTTGACTTAAAATACTGATAGAAATAAATAAATTTAGAGCTATGTTAAAAAATTTTTTTTATAAATATCTCTTAAAATTACAAAGTTATTCATTCTAAAATATAAACTAGCTGTGCAAAGAACATTATTTTTTAAAGCCAAATTTTATGAAGGAACATTTGATAAATCTTTACGTAAATTTTATTTTATTAGATAAATCAACTTTTTCTTGTATTAAAAATCCATTTATTCATATGCGAGCAATCAAATATATTAACATAGCATATTATGCTTGCACATTTTCAATGAAACATTCCAACTAACTTATTGATTAGTGCCTTTTTCTTATTCTTTCTAGAAATTCTTCCAAATGAAAGAAAGTGTATATTTAAAGATGAAGAGGATTGTTCATTTACATTTGTGTATAGTTATGATGACAGCAATAAGCCAGTTATAAAAGTTTTGGAATCTAGAGGTAAGTTAACTAAAAAAGACATGCTTTTTAATTTAAGACTTAAATAAGAAATTTTGTAAATATAATGGTTCTATCTCAATTATTTTAATAATTATCATTTGATACTTTTTAGTCTGACTGTATGATTCTGTTTATTATCATTTGAGTCTTACATTACCTGGAAAAATGAATTAAATACTGAATTTTCTTGTATACAATCTGTAAGACTTATTTTAAATAAATGAAAAAAAGTGTCGCATAATATGCAACTATTTTTTTGGTGAATAATGGAAAATGTATGCTGCAAATAATGGGGTATCACATGAAATAAAAAGAGTACACAGTATGATTATAAATATAATAAATTTTATAGAGAAAACATTTTATGAAATAGTTCCACTTCATCGCAAAGTGTAATAAACTAAGACGAGAAAACACCAGATCAATCAAGAGTGATAATTACGAAAAGATTCTAGTAAAACTTGTCGATTTTTAGTTTTTAGTTACTTTTAGAATTAAGTTAAACATTTCAGAAATAAGGTAGTATTTTGTTAACAAATAATGAAAGCGAATTATTTTGAAAGTGCACATTGGATACATTTTTCTTGTTTTTCATTTTGAGTACTTCGTAACATTATATTACTTTTTAATTAAAAAATATATTCTTGTATGATCAACCTCCACTTGTTCTGTAAATTCCAAAAGCATAAAATATTATCTGAAGTCACACCTAAAATATTTAGACTGTTAAGTAAAAAATAAAACTTTAAATTTATGTTTACCCTGTTTCCAGTCACAGAGAGAAAATTTGCATTTTCTTCTGCTTTCGGCAAAACTTGAGTCTTGTCGATCTTTCATAAAGTTTGAGATTTTAGCCATTAAGTGGCTGTTTTTCAGAAATACTTACCTTCCAAGTTTTGGCATCAGCTAACAAACTTATCATTGGAAGTGGTTGTCACTTAGTCTGCTTACTTAAGCTATTGACTCGAAGTGAGTATATGTTGTTGAACATCGACATTCAGAATTTGTTTTCACTAGATTATTTGTGCCAAATAGCTTTGCTAGGAATATGCTTGCTTAGTATTAAATTTTTCATGTTTGTAAATACTTTTCATCATGTCTGATTGTGGAGATGCTGTAATGTATAAGTGCTTATTGAGATGTAATAAATCTCCTGTATAGTAAAAGTTTCTGATTATTTTTCATCACAATTTTAAGCCAACGAATTTCAGATGTAAGTTTTTTAAATATCTACAATATTTACACTTCCTCCAGCAGCACACTTTGTACTTCTCTGCTATTATTGGAATGTAAAAATGTGAAATAACCGTTATTTCTTTTGTATTGTACATGTTTTGTACTTTACAATAACACATTTGTTGTCATTTTTTTATTTACTTTCTCCCTAGCTTTACAATTTTTCAGCTTAAATTTTTTCAGAACAAAACAGTTTAGGTCAAGACAGAATGCAAAAGGACGATAGCCAATAGCAACTGTAATTTTTTCTGTGGAATCAAATTCGTTCTTGAATGGAATTGGACAAAACTGATTAAAGCTGAAATATGTCTGTGGAGTCATAGTGCCATCTTTTATTTGTTTTATAATTTATAAATGGCATTACTTTCAAAACTTTATTGCAAACTTTTCTGGTGGAGAACGCTTTTTATCAGATAATCCTCTTTGGCAAATAGTATGCACTACGAAATTCAAAACTTTTTTAATACATTACCTGCAAGTTATATACAGGAAAATACGGTAATTACAAAAAGAAAGAAATTTGTATTTGTAGTTTTTATGTAGGAAAAAGAGAATAAATTATTTAATAAATATGTAAGTTATATATCAACTATATGTAAGTTAATATATTTTACATATTTACTATACTTACATATTTATTACAATTATATGTAATAAATATGTAAGTTAATATCTAACAAGCATATTTATATTAAATATGCTTGTTAAGCCAAATTTTCAAAAATATATAAAAGTATAATTGACAGCAGCATGGTATCAATATCAATATATTTTAACCTAATGACAACATCAACTAAATGTTAATTATTACTATGCTATACAAATTATTTGATAAGAAATTAAAACTTGTTGATAAATTTTGTAAATACTTATAAATTTAATAATTCTTATTTAATATAAATGTAAGATCAAAGGCTCACTTTGTATGAAAGAAAAAAGATTTAGTGCCATTTTTTTAAAAAATTTTGTTTTACCATAAGGTATGAAAATAATTTCATCCATTTAATAAAAAATGAATGTTTTGTTGAATGGGATTAATTAGTTTTTAAAATAATTGTTTGATGTCTGTTTCCTTTGCTATTTGGTTTGAAAATATTTGTTAGACTGTATTAGATATAGTAGTAAATAACTAAGATTTTCTTTTTTTTACTGAAGTATTCTCATTGGCATGTATTGATAGTAATATTTTATTATTTAATATATATCATTATACATATCAAAACTTTATTTTAAATGTATTTTTTATCAATGGAAATTAGGTTTATCACATTATTTTGATTATTTTTATGTTATTTCTTGTTTGTGTTTCTGTATTATTAATACTTTTTCGTACAAATAAATTAATTTATATGTTCATATATTTATTTTAGAATGTCCAAATAAAGAGCCTGTTTTATGGATTGCACTTGGTGTGACAGCAGGAGTATTTTTGATTGGTTTAATAGCTGTTCTCATTGTTACATATATTATTAAACTCAGAGATGAAAGACAATGTAAGCTATTTGAAGAAGAAGTAAAAAATACTAAATTTTCAAGTGTAAGTAAATTTTAATTTTTTTATGGATATTAAACATAAAGTAATTTATATATAAAGACTTGCTGACTTTCATAGATTACTGGAAAAAAAATTATATTCATGAATAAAATTATTATTCACATTTGTCCAACAGCTTATCAAGAGACAACTGCAAACTTGGTAAAATATTTTGTCCCAAACACTATTATTTTATTAAAATATCCTATATCAGCCACCCTTGCAACCGTTTTATTTTTTAAAAATTTTTTTAATTAAACTCTAAAGGAGAAATAAGATAAAAGTTTGATATTTTGGGAATTTAAAGTAATAAAATATAAGCTTTTTTTCTGGAAAGAGTTTACTTTTTGTTATTCTTTACATAAACATATCCTGTTAATATTATTTCAAAATTTTTTTATAAAACTTTGTATTCATTGTTTTATAGACTCCACTGATAAACCTGAAGAAATTAAAAAAATACTCATTTTTTTTTAGTATTTTTTTAATTTAACTCATTTCATATAGGAATATCTTTATAAGAAATTTAGTGTTTCTCTTCTTTGTAAAAGATTTTGATGTTATTTGTAGGAATCTCGGACTTTGAATCATAGCTAGAATACATTAACATTTGAAACTATTTCATTTCAATTGTGAAAATAAAGTATATAGCTTAGTCATATAAAATATGGAGATACATTTTAACTACAAAGTGGACAGCATATTGATTTAAATTAGCTGTAAGTCCATTGTACTGTATCTTCTGAAAGTTCTTTTTATACATAATGGGTTTTTTCACTTGTTGCAAGTGAAGAAACATGGAAAACTCCCAAGCACTCATTCTGATAAACATGCATAAGGCAGAAGTAGTTAGCATCTATCTCCTGATGTTCAAGTGTAACAGGGATTCACCATAAAGTCTTTCGTGTTTAAAAGTTCTGTCCAACCACACTGTAAGGCCGAAAGTTAAGAGACTAATGGTGGGATACACATAAAATAGGATAAACAAACTGAATATAAATAAGAAAACTAGTGTAGGTAAAAGAGTATAGTAATATAGCATGTTACGTAAATATACTGAATGTTATGTGGTCATAAAGTTATGGAGTTCTTAATTTCCCCCTAATTGTCTTGAGCTATAAACAACTAATTGTTCTGTATTACATTTTTTTGTGGCTGTTTGACTTAAGGCATGCATGTCTTTAGCTGAACATTTATTAAAAACATAACTAATGTTTTTTATTTAATGTTTTTTTGAAATCCAGCACTTATATGGATTTTCAAGATTCAAATGATTAACAAAATAATGGAAACAACTATGAGTCCTTTATTATTATGATGTAAGACCACCTTTAGCATGTAAAACAGTTTGGATTTTCTTAGAAATTACATTTTATTATATGCCAGAGGTTGTAAGACAGCAAGAATGCTTTAAAATAAGCAATGGTGGCCCAACATTTTATTGAGGTTGGGGACTGTGTGTGCCAATGCAAATGTTTAATTTTTATCCTCGTGTTCATTAATCCATGATTGGACAAGTTTTGCTACACTTGGACTTGTGAATTATCATCCTGGAAAATTCCATCTCCTACAGGAAACAAAGTTTTCATCAGAGGATGGAACTGGTTAGCTAAAATTTCTTTATACTTCTCTCTAGTGATCCTTCTTTTCAAGGTTACAATCGATCTAGAAAACCACTACATGCCTACTCATATTATGACAGATCTACTTTCGTGCTTTACAGTTGGAATGAGACATATTTGATCATATGCTTGTGTCCACTAAACATGCACCTGTCCTATTGTATGGAAAAAAGTAAAAGGTAATTTGTCAGACTATATTTCTTTCATCCACTTATCAATCCACCAAGTCTAGAGGTAAAGTGATTCAATTGAAACTAGAACGCTCAATAAATATGCTTCTCTTTATTAGAAAACTTGATTGAGAAAATTCATTTTGTAAACAACTATAAATCCAATAAAATATTATGAATCCATTTTTCCTGAAAGTCCCCATAATACAAAAGATGCTGATATAGGTCAGAAATTTTTTAGTTCCCCTCCAATTCATTTTGAAAGTACTAGATAAAACCAGATCAAGGAAGATAAAAAAGAAAAGTTACAGTATGAAAATGTCACAATTCAAAAGGTCTAAAAAAGAAAGTATCTATCAAATCATATAAGTTTAATAAATATGCTATGTAAGACTAAATAATTTTTTTCATAAATAGACAATTGACTAAGTGATTGATATTTTTTAATTTAAATATATCTGAATTCAGAATCATTATAATTTATTTTTTATCTTATATGTGTTTATTGCTGATATTTTGTAGTTTTCTTATCTTTTCCTATTTATTAGTAGTTCTTTCAGTTTGCATTGCTTATTATTAATCATTTCAGTTTATATTTTCTTGAGCATTATTATACCAAAAAATCTAATTAATATTTTTTCTAATTGCTAAAGTTAATTTAAAAAAAATAAAACCATTTAACATTTAAAAGGTTATGCACATTATTAGAATATAAAATGTCAAAGAAGTATCTTTGAGAACATAAAGTGAGCAGAGATATATACTTCCATATTTCACTGTGAACCTCCTTATAAAACATTCATACATATATGCAGATATTATTAAATTAAAAGGGTGAAATTTAAACTAAATATTGTGCATTTTTATTCCAGCATAGCTAATAAATGAGATTTCTTTTATATGAGAGAAATAAATGTGCAAATATTAAATTCCATTTTGATATAATCTAATAATTATTTCATATAGAAATGTAATACGTAACATTTTAAAATATATAATTTAAAAAATTAATCAACTTTATAAAATTTTATCGCAAACTTTTTCTATTCATTTTATTCTAATAATTAATTCAAAATTTAGTTTATATAATGGATTATACAAATGAAAGGAAAGCAGAATTTTGAGCAATTTTGAGAAAAATAATTTTTTTATTTATATTAAATTTTTTTGCTTTTAATGTTTTTCAGTTTTGTTTGTAAGGTTATATAAGTAGATAATATTCTTATATTCAATTATAATTCCTATTTCAAATCTGTAAACTTTGATATTCTGAGAAAAAAATAGTTAGTTTAAATAAATTTTGTGTTCTTTTAAATTAATCAGAGAAGAAGAGACATTGTTGATTTTTCTTCCTTTTTTTGTTCATTTAAATTAAAGAAGGTATTTAAATAGGTGTAAAAATTTTATACTGTAAAAAACTATGCTTTTTTATCAAGTATTTATTGATAACTTTTAATTTGCTTCCATTATTTTTTCTTTTTCTAGGAAACTAATCCTATATTTGTTAATGCCGTTTCTGAATATCCTAATCCAACTTATGGGCAGCAAATTAAATAAGAAACAGAATATTTTATTTTTTTATATTTCTTTCTAGTCTAAAAGTAGTTGAAATATTTTGTGTAAATTTATGTTGACATTGTTTTTTTCCCCTTTTTTTTCTGGAATCGTCTTAATATGTGTTCGTGCAGTGTGGTTGACATCATTTATATATAAATGTGTAATACTTCTTTTACAATTTGTTGTTCAATTTCAGCATTTAAATGTCAGTATTTTACTCATACCTTACAAGGAAATAATCTTATCAACTTCATCATATTTTAAAGAAAATTAAATGTGAATTAATATACAATTTAAATTACAACTTTTATAAAAACTTAATTTTCAAACATTCATTAAAATGTAATCCAAAATTTTAGAATATTTATATTTTTTGTTCGATTAAATGTGTACTAAAGTATTGTCATTTAATATTTAATTTAATTTAACATTTCATTCCATAGAAAATATTATTTGGCCTCGTTTTATTGGAGATTTTATTCAAAAATTTAGAATACAAAAATATTAAGAATAAATGTTATAAACTTAACTCTTTTTATTTCTATTACTATTTTGGTATTGGATATAAATCTTACAGAAATACTTAAATTTGTATCAACTAAATTATTAAAAAATACTATCTGCATAAAATAACATGAAACAATGGAAATTTTTAATTAGAATCAGTTCAGAATCTTTAAACTTTTTTACTTTTTAATAAATGAGACGTATTTACTTGTGTTAAATATAAATTTTTTTTAAACTATTATTAATTATTTGAGATTAATCTTTTATTCATTCCAAATTATCATGTTAATTTTTTATATTTTTTTATACTTTTCATATATGTATCAGTCAAATGTTAGTTTTACTAAAAAGCTGTTTTGCTTCAAAACTAACAATTTCTAAGTGTAACTATTTTCTTAAATATCTTTACTTACTTTTGTGTTCCTATATAGAAACATTGTTATTAATACAGCAACATTTTATTTCCTTCCTTTTTATTTTATTACGCTTCACATTCATAATGTTTAAATATAACTAGATAAAAATCTGCAGTTAGAAATGTTTCATAATAAGTTTATAATAGGTATTTAAATTATTTTTTAAAGCAGCTATAACTATGTTTTCAAATAGCTCCAATTTTATATCTTAGTAGATTTTTATTTAGGACTTTAGATATATTTCATACTATATGCTTTTTTTTTTATATAATCAACCTTTTTATCACTTTTAATTTAAAGCAGATTATATTTTTAATTTAAAGCAGATTATATTTTGTAACTGTTATAATATATGAAATGCATGTTATAACACAAAATGATAACAATTGCTGTTTTTTGTTACAAGATAACTTGAAGTAATACACTCAAATGTCCAATATATAAATTTAAATTATTTTAACATAACTTTTTATTAATATGTATGGATTTTCATATAGAGATTCTTAAAAATACTGTAGTCTAATGCATTATCTTTTTTTATATATGTAATAGTGATATTTACAAATATAAAAGTATTTACTTTCTTCATTTTTTACTTTTAGCATTATTAAAATTTTTTAGTCTATATTGATATATACTCATATACTTTGATAATAATTTCAACAAAAATTACAATTCTAAAAACTAAATTTTATAAGTTGATAAATATTAAATATAAACTTTCTTCTTTGTAAATGAGATATTCCTATTAGTATTTTGAGATATTTTCCTTTGTCATATTATATTTTTCATATATTTTAACAGAAATATTGATTCATTATTTATTACTTTAAAAACTTTACAAATGGCTCTTTCCTAAGAATATATTATTATTTAAAAAAATCTATAAATATTTAGTTATGTTTTTCCTTATATATATATTCATTAATGTTTTAATTCTATTAATGTTTAAATTTCCAAATATTTGTTTCCTAAGAATGTTTTTGTTGTAAAAAAACCATCTATATGTAAGTTTTGCTTTTTTCTTCCATATATTCATTACTGTTTGTTACTTTAAACACTGCCGAACTGAAATTTTTGTCAGACAGTAGCAATTCTGACTTTCATGAACAAAAATATTTCTAAAATATATTTTGTTTGAACATGTTTTTTATTTAATAAAAATATTTTATACTCTCCTTGTTATCTAAATTAAAGTACTTTTTACCCTAAATTTTAAATAAAATTGTTATGGCCATATTAAATATAAATAATGATATATATATATATATATATATATATATATATATATATATATATATATATATATATATATATATATATATATATATATTCATGCAGTAATTGACTGTATAAAAATAATGCAGTTTAGTTTTTTATCTAATTTAATATCGAGCTGTTGTAGACTGTCATGTCTCAAATATATTCAAAATCAAAATTCATCAGTATCAAAATATTTTTAATAAAATTGTTTTGCTTAGTTAAAAAATTAATTTTAATAAAATTGTTTAGCATTCTTATTACATCATTATTTAACTATTTTAATAATTTAAAACTTTAACTATTTAAAATTATAAAAATTGTTAGAAAAAACTTAAGACTATTTTCTACAAGAATGTTGGCTTTTAGTGCATTTTTAATACAAATATGAAAATGTTCATGAAATACATTATTATTATATTTATGTCATACATTCATTTTGTCATAATTTTATTTTGACTGCATTTAAAAAATTAAATTTTGTATATTTTATTTAGTCTGTATTATATTTTATTGTAATTTTGTTAATTAAAATTTAAACCTATTTTTTCTTGTATAAAATTGTTTAAGAATATTATTTATCATTATTTTAAAATATTCATTGTCTGTTTTACATGATAAAGCTATATTTTTTGTAAAATTTAAAACTAGAATTGTAAATACCTGATTATGCTTTGATTTATTCTTTATATCGATTTTGATCAATGAATTCAATCAAAATCGACTATTTATACAACAGGTAATATTACTTATGCTGGATGTTATAAAAGTGTTGCTATTGTTCCTAAGAGATTCTTGTTTTGTGATAAAAAAACATTCTCCATCCAAAAAAAGTCCAAAAAATTCTTTTTCAAGATTCCCTGTGTTCCTTTGTTTTCTAATATTGTTAAAAATATTTATGATTGTTCACTCGCGTTGTGTGTTTGCTTTTAATGTCAATAGAGTGTTTACTTTATAAACAGTGTGTGTATGTATTTTATTTTAGTTGAATTAGTAGTTGTATTCTTTTTGTTATCTTTTTTAAATAAAATGAGTTAAAATCAATATTTTGCAATGATTGCATTTCTTCACATTTGGAAGAACACTTGCATATTGCTTTGTAATTATTTTTAAATTCATTTCCATTAACATTGTCTACAAATAATATTTTTTAATCAAAAATAAGTATTTTTAATATCATTTTAAGTAATCATTTGAATTTTATTACATTTATAATTTTGTGTATATTTTATTAAAATATGTTTGAAATAATATAAATAACATATCTACCGTTCTATAAACGTTGATGATGAATGCTATAAAATAGTTACTATGTTTTTGGGATATTCTAATTGCTCTATAAATTTTCTAAAAACTGAGAAGTCTTGAACAAAAAAGCAAAAGCATTTCTTAAAATTTATCTCATAGAAAGATGTGTTCTAAAGTTATACACATAAGTATTTTCCATAACACATTTATTGATAGACGTGTTTACTATATACTGTATCATTACTTTCTTTTGGTCCTCTTTCCTACGATTGTTTATCATTAAAATAATATGATTTGAAACACAAATTATTCTATTAAGAAATAAAATTTAAAAAAAAACTTATATTCTTTATTATCTAAAAAATGCTTATTAAAATACTCTTTCATATCCCTTTCTATCATATTCTACGGTTTTTCATTTTCCATAGTAAATTTCCTCTCATTTCTATTTTCCATTCTCAATACAGTTTAAATTTCAAGCTAGGTGCAAGGTAATGTGTTAGTGTTGTGCTTCTTCCACCCCTATTTTTTGAAGTCTAGCAAAGATTTTGTAACTTTTGAGGTAATGATACCTTCTACATTTTTAATATCGTCTAAAAATGTAAACTATGTCATTGCAGATCATAAAAATTGCTCCTCATAGAAGTTAATATACAATATGCATGAAATTACAAAAGGAACAATTGTAAATGATTATCTTTACAATATATCCATGTGAAATAGATGGTAGTTGGTATACTTATGATGTGTTTAAGTAAATAAATTATGTTGCATGTATCTCATGCACAAAAGTTTAATTTAAAAATTAAATAAATTTTATAGTTTGTGTTAGAAGAAATGTGAGCGTTTTCTGACTTTGATAGAGGTCGAATTGTTTCATGCTTTTATTACGGTTTCTTGTCCCAGTATTGCTGTTTGAAATCTCGTAACTTTCTGTAAATATGGAATCAATGTGTTCCAGATAGTCACTGAATGCTGTACTGAGTCATAGGATCCCTCTATAACTGCCGAGAAGATAGAAATGTTATTTTTTTAAATATATGTCTGCGATTATATTTGTGTCCAGCAATTATATTATGTCCAGCAATCATATCACGAGTCCTGAGTCTAGAAATGGGGTGATTTATAAGTCAACAGTAGTCTACATGAAGAATTTGACGACATTTGCCGCAGCATAGACTCGTCCCGATGATCATATTGATGGCTATTCTTGACGTTGCGTCATAATGTATGTTGATGTTTGTCCTTTCTATTCATAATGAGATTAGAATTTAAAATATGTCTTGCAATATGCAAACTTTTATGTGAATCTAGAGCAAAAAGAGATGATAATCTAGAGCTTGCATTTACACATTTAAACCAAAATTCAATTAAAATGATTTTATTTCATAATTTTTTTTACTTTTATTTATTTCTTATGACGCATAGAAAAAAGAGCAAATGTAAATAATAATAAAAAAACATTTTTTTAAAAGACGGAATCCTTTAAATACAATTTTAACCGTGGTGAAATCTGCACGGACTGAGTTTGTGATAAATCAATTATTTATTACAAAATCATTGAACCAGATGTAAAGTGATTCAAATGGAATGGTACATGCCACTAATTATCTATGTAACTGAATTCCTTGTTTGTCTGCGATTATATTTGTAAACAGTTGCACGGAATGCGGTGAAATTTATAAGGACTTTAGTAAAGCAAAGAAAAATAAAATCCAATTCGTTTTGAAATTTTGATTATGATGTTTGTAATTAATTTAAACTAATTAACGCTGATTTAAACTCACTATAAAGTTATTTCATATTGTATGAGTATATATATATATATATATAACATTCTCTGAAATTCTCACTTCAAGAGCAAAAGCACGTGTTTCTTTAACCGTTTTTATAAATTGTCACTTGTGCATGTTTGCTGGAGAGCAGAGAAGAAAATTATGTACTATATCGGTTTTCCTGCTTTCTACATTTCTTCATGGAGACCGCGGTGGCCTGGTTGGTTAGGCCTTCATTCTCATTATCGGAAGGTAGTGAGTTCGAATCCCAACTTTACTGGAGATCCGTCGTGCTCACTATGGTGGCGTTAAAATGGGTGTGATCGCAATGTCCTGGTCTTCTGCTTGGTCCTTGCTTCAAAATCACGAAGATACCACTCGTCTGTTTCTATGTAACTGGTAGAGTCCAACTGAGGGCTAGGTACAGGGAAGCTTCTTGGTGCAACAACATTTCTACAGGATAATTTTTTTTAGAAATATTGATGCATATAAATAATTTTTACTTTCTCCCATTCCTGAGTATGTTTATGCATTTTTAAATGTTTATGCTGCTGATAGAGAAATACATCAGCAGTGTCCCGACTTCAACATTTAATAACTTAATTAAAGATATTTTTCAAGACGCGAAGAAAAGTAACATTTTATGATTAAATGTCAGATAATTACCTTGGTTTTTAATAATATCTGAGTAAACTCGGAAAATACAGTTAATCAAACTGCAGTCTAATTTAATTAAGTGGAAATTAATTATATTTAAAAAATTTCAGACATTGAGCATAAATTGCTCTCATTTCAAAAGAGTGAATAGCGTCTTATAAGTGTTTTATCATCCGGATTACTTTATTTATTAGCAAGACCTTCAGTAAAAGGTAATAACAAAGGTTTATATGAAGGATTTTATATTTAAAGGATTAACGTTAAATTGTGAGAATCATAGCTTTTCGTTAAGAAGCAAATCCAGAATGTATGCCTATAAGGTATGTAATTATTATTACGAAAGAACTACTGATTTATATTAATTATCAATCATAGTCTGAAAATTATTATATATTGAACTACTTAAAGAATTAATCCTGACCTATCTATTAAAAATCAGTCACCAATATAAGTGAAGAATATTTTTACCTGAGTGAATATATAAATTCCTTAAACTTCAATCAATATATATTGATTGAAGTTTATAAAGTAATTTAAATTGAAATGATTTACAATTTTCTGTCTTTTAAGACCCAGTGCCTAATGGGAGAATTACATTCTTCAAAGCAGAAGGTTCCGAATTGGATACCAGCCGCTGTTCAACAATACGATGTTGCGCTTCGTTTGCATCTATGTTAGGTGGGTACTCTTGAATTTTCCAGGTTTTCTTCGCTGGGGCATATTAATACCGCTCACTAGATATGAGAAGCCACTATGGATAGTGAACACTCAGTAGTTTGCATAAAGAGGTTTTACACCACCATCCAGCTATTTAGTTGTCTATAATGCGGTGTCAAAATTTTCCACAAGTGTTACATTAATGTTACGATCGTGTTCTTTGGAATGGAGAATCTAATTTGAGATTTGATTCCATCCACTTGAAAAACGTAAAATGTCATATTTCTAGTTTTTGCATGCATGTTTTTCTAATAAGTGCTTGAGAACCTTTTAAATTTCTCCCATAGTGGGGTGGCAAGTTAAAACTTTGCACAAGGTGTTATCAAACCTTGTTTCACTTGTTTGCCAAACTAGAATATTTGTATTTCAGGAATGGAATTTTATTAAAATATAAAGAAAGAAAGTAATCCCCATTTGTATTTTTCTTGGTATCACATTGAAGGATTACTATTACGAAAATAATCGCATATTTGAATCGACGTTTTATTTCTACCTAAAATATTTGAGAATATTAATTCTGAGAGAAAATCAAAATGTAGTGCTTGTTACATATATACAAGTTTTTGAATATATTAAATAAAAACGTTTTCACTTAAAATGTAAGCTTGATTTTTTTTTCAAATGCATTAAAATTATAAATGTAAAAGTATTCCTGATTAATTGAAAAAAAAAGTAAACTCCTTATCCTTTTCATTCTCAAGATGAAGAAAAATGTCTGTATATATTTCCAAGTGGGAAAATAATTTCAATTAATAATTTTCAGAAAAAATATAACTCAAGAAATGTATTTCCTTATAATTGTGAAATTTAATTTTAATGAGACTACTATACCATGCTAAAAATATATCAATTAAAAAATCGCTACTTTTAAAAATCCTGTATGAACATATATCAGAGGAAGATCTAATTGGATGACACCGGAAAAAGACCAGTAGTGTCTTAATATTGAAGAGGAATTGATAAGGTTAAGCACGAGATTGAAAGTACCAAGGCAATTGAATGAAGAAAAAAATAATGTCCATGATTTAACTATATAATTTTGATAAGTATCACAATATTTTTATCAAAATTATTGTATATCATTATAAATCTGCATAATTTAGACGCATTTACATTTTTTTAAAAAAATATATGAAAAAATGTCTTTACTATTACTAGTAGAATGATGTGAGAAAGATGGACGTGATTGAAAAATACCTGCTGTAAATTTATTCATTTCCTCTGAATATCATTGCACGCAAATAAAAATTAATTTAAAGTTTAATCGAAAATATTTATTAGAATTGAATAAAATTTGCTGCTTATTAACCGAAGAAAAATCGAACACTTTAAAGAGTCTAATTTATATTAAAAATAAATTTAAAAAATATATGTCATCGAGCTGGAGGGAGTAAGTGCATCTCGTATTTCCTTCTCTCGTAATAATGTAATTTAGGATAATTGGGCGAAATATTTATCCATTTCTTTAGTCATATTATTTACAAAACACATACGCAAAATAATTTCAGATATATAAATTTATTAAATAGTTTAAAAAACAGGCAAATTTTATGATTTCTGTACATAAAAATATACATAACAATGAACTATTGCAGTTCGAGAAATTTTTCTCTTTTGTATAATATAAAAAGGAATTATCCAGTTTTACTTCAAGACATACATAGTTTTTTTTTTCTTTTAAAGCATTGTTTTGCAAAAATAAATTGTTACTGATTTCAATAAACGAGCCGTTATGAAAAATGCATGATAAACTGGTTTCGTTTCTTCTTGATATTTTCTTCCTTTTCTGCTTCAGACAAATTTAGTTTCAAAATTTAAAGATGATAAATGTTTCAAATATTTTTTAGTTGCTTGAATTTGAAAGGAAAATTCTGTTGATCCCAATGTAAATCACTGGAGATTTATTGTCATCAGATCATCTACATTTCACTGCAGGTAACTACTTTAACCTGGGTAATAATAAATGTTTTCTTATAATGAATTATCTTATCTAAGCTTTTTATGCTTGCATACATCGACCTCAACGAGGAAAAGTTGCCCGATTTTGCGATTTGTTCAAGATAACAATTTTATCTTGAGTTACCTGATAATGTTCTTATTATGTACCTGGAAATGATGCAAGAAATATGATCCTACTTAGAATATTCTTAAATACACTGAACATTTTAATCCTTTAATATTTGTTAGCTTTTTAGCAAGCAATTTTGTCGGTATTTTTAAAAAAGATATTTTTCAAATATTTACGCGTTTTTTTACTGCTTACATTTTTAAATATTTATATTTTTTAATAATTTAATTTTATAAATTTATTGGAAAATATATTAAATTTTTTATTGATAATAAACATTTTTTGGAAATGCATTTTAAAGGTTTGCTTTGTAATTAATATCAATAATACCGAATAAAAAAATATACGTATTTTATATTCGTGGGAATTTATTATAATAAACATGCATATTTATAAATAAAATAATTTTATTGTAGGTTATTCATCATCATCAATAGTTCTATTTTATCTCATCTCTAATTTTATCACAGGTATACATCTCTGTTTATTTAGTTTACTATATTAGCTCATATTGTGCAAATATATTGCAATGCAAATTACTAATGCATGTTACTATTGTTAAATTTAATGCTGGTATTTTTAAACATGATACATCTAAATGTTATAGGATTTTGTGAAGATAATACTCCATGTTTTACACGACTCACATGTGGAGCATGTTTAGCCTCTCATAATTGTGCATGGTGCTCTGAAGAGGTAAACTTTTTTGTTTGTTCTTATATCAGTTACCATATATGTTTAATTTTAGATATTTTAGGAAGAAAGAAAAGATATATTGTGATTAGCTTAACTTTGTTGTCATAATATATATATTTTTAATTCTGGATGTTGTATAAAGTAGCTAATTTGTTCATCTTATTTAATATTGATGGTAATAACTGAATTTGCCGACCAACTTGTCTAGTGGTCAGAATGCCTGACAGCGGATAGGGAGGTCCTGGGTTCGAATCCCGGTTCGGGCATGGGTGTACTTTCTCTCCCTATCTATCCTGTCTTTGTCCTTTCCTTGTATGAATGAGGTGTGAATAGTTGCCTACCCTATAAACGGGTCCCTATGGCATGTGTGTACTGAGGAAGTCAGACTCCACACCAAAATATGGTTCAGTTGGAAAAGTGGAGCAGCGCACCCCATGTTGCCAGCCTAGCTGGCACACGACAATGAATGAATGAATGAACAATTGAATTTGTTTCTGTCAATACGATTTTCACATTCCTTAATATTGTTACTTTCCTTTTTTTAATTTTTTGACTTAAAGATAATATTTCTACACGATTATTTAGGAACATTTTAAATTAATCTATAAATGCATTTTTTGACAGCGAAAAATTGTGTAAATTATTTTATCAATATAAGAGAAAGAATGCAGTTAAAAAAATTTGAAGTTTTAAAAATACTGACTATTGTAGCAAGAGAATTCGCTTATTAGATTTAATACACTCTAAATATTAATCTGATCAAATTTGCATATAATATGTAAATGAGTTATATGCCAATGAAAAAAATCCAAAAGTACAAAAAATAAGAAAGTAAAATAAGTTTGTTTTTCATTTTTGTTTTAGATTTTTTTTAAAATAATATTTTTTTAATCAGTTGATAGTTTATATAAATTTATTTACATTCTCTAGGATTTAATTATAGTATAATTTTATCATATTTTATTATTTAATTATTTAATACTATTATTAATATGTAATTATTTTTGTACAGTTGTTACAAGGATCAGGAAATGCATTTAAAACATTAAAAACAGAAACATAATGAAACAAAATTATCACAATTCATTTTAGAGAAAAATTTCTTTGTTGATCATTTAACAAAAAATTTAAGTTCATGATTGAACAATGGGGAAATAGATACAGTAAATCTTTTAACAATTATCTTTTATAAAACTGGCAAAAAATGAAATTTATAGAAAAGTGAAATTTTTGAAATTTAATTTATATTTGATAAAAATCCAAAAATTCTTAAAGATATTATCCAGTTTTACTTTAGAAATACATTAATATCAACTATTGAAATTGTTTACTTTACAATCATCAACCCTAATATGGATTTTTCCCCCTTGCATTAACTATGTAATATATTTTTAAATTATACAATATTCATCTGAATTAAGTATTGAATTTATATAAAAAATTATTAAGACGCTAAAAATAGCGATAGCAATAAGTTGCCTTGATGTAAGGAGTAAATAAAAATTAAAGAGAAAAAATTAAATAAAAAATCCATTTAATTGAATTTGCTGATGAAATGAGAAGAAAAATATTAGGAAACCAACAAATCCACTGAATTATGTTCCATAAAAACGTATCTAAAAATTAAAAGTAAATCAATCTTTGTTATTAATATAGATTTTGAATTAAATGAGAAAAACGAAATAAATAATACTGCCATATAATTTATGTTTGAATTTCAACAGATTTTCAGATAAAAGTTTAATTAAATTAAACATCTCTATATCACTTTGTGTGTGTGTTTATAATTAAAAAATTTTTAAATCTCTAAAAAAGAAATTAATATAAAACAATTAAATAATGATAGATTATTTTATGATATACTGATATTAAGAATTTATAATTTGATAATGAGATAAAGACATTGTTTGATGAATATGAAAAATAAAATTGCATATTTCTATTAATTTATAGTATTTGAAAAATATTATTGTATGATTTCTCATATTTCTTGATATTAAGTAATCAGAATGTTAAAACCTGTGAATAACTAGAATTGAGCAAATGTTTGGAGGAAATCACACCCACACACACATGATGAATTGATTTAATTTAATTTGACACATTACACACACTATTCTTAAATATCAGCAATCTTATGTTACAAAGTTTGGTAGCATTGATACATAAAAAAATGATTTTGCGATTTTTAAATATATCTTTAATGAAATAATTTTTATTGAAGTCTTAAGAATCAGAATATATTTTAAGAATAAGATGATTTTGGTAAGATGTTATTTGAACTTTAATTAATGAATATAGAAATAAAAATTTATCGAGATTAAAAGTAAAGGTGAGGAGGATAATATTTATTTTAATTTATATGCAGAATTTTTAATCATTGTTATTTGATAGCTTATAAATGAAATCAAATAAAGTTTTAAACACAAAATATAAAAAGTCACAGTATCAAGTACATCAGCTTAGAATTAAATAATATTTCTTATTTCTCACAAAATAAAAAGTTTCTCTGCATTGCTGGTACTTTGACTTTATAAAAAAATAACAAAATAAAAAGCAACATTTGATTAAAAAAGTTTAGTTTGCAAGTTATAAAATAGTGAAAAAGGCACCTTAAATATGTCTTCTAAATTACGATGCTCTTAGAAACAATATTATTCTTTATTTACTGTATATAATAAAAAATTGTGTCCAGCATTTAAAATTTTTGAATTTTATGAAATTTTCTCCAAACCTTATTAATATAAGAGTATATATATATTACTAAAATTAATGAAAAATAAAATTTTTTCTTCAAAATTTCATAGCAATTGAGTTCTTTCATTCAATATGAATTATATTAAATCTTTTTTTCCTGTTTTTTTAATGTATTTCATATTTTTTTAAATATATATATATTTATATTTTAATTAGACATACAAAAGAGATGCTCCAAGATGTGATGGAATAATTAACCTCTTACATCAAGGATGCTCTTTTAAGAACATTGTGAATCCATCCTCAAAAGTGGAAATTTTTGTAATTATAATTTTTTTCTGTTGCTCATTTTTTGTGTGGAAACTTCTTAGAAGCATTAAAATTTTAAAATATGTTGATTTGGTTTTACTACTGCATATGTATATTCTAAAATAATTAAGTTTCTATTTTACTAATTATTCCATTTAAAATATATTTTATAAAAATACATTCCTTCTTTTCAATCAATTTTGCAATATTTTCATAAAATATATTTTATGAAATAGTATTTTGCAAAAGAAAAAAATAAAATTATTTGCTCTACAATGATTTTGTATTAAGGTAAATTAATTATAAAAATCATTTAATCTTTTTTTTACTTTGGAATACTGATGTACATTAATGATACTTTTTTCCAATCAATACCATAAGCTAATGTTACATCATAAATAAGTATTAAAAATTATAATTTGATCATTTAAAAAAAGCAGTATTAATTCAGCAGTAACAAATAAGAGGAATATTAATCTCCAAACAGTTAAAACTGCTTTTATATGTTTATGTAATAACTATTGGGTTGTTCAGAAAGTCATTTTGTTTTTCATGAATATGAAAAACGTGCAGCAAATAAATATTGTATTGCATTGCACATTGTTCATTCTAGTCCAATAGCTTTTACCATCTTTCTGGTAGTAGCACGATTCCACAGTCATAAAGTGGTTGGTTTTTACTAGCAAAAAGCTGATCCATGTAGGAAAAACGAAATTATTTCCGAACAACCCAATATAATTTCTAAAGAAGATAAATAACCAATGAAAAACAAGACTCTCAATAAATATCATATTTGCAATTCTATACTGAACATTTATTTGCATGGAAATAATGTGCATATTTTTGTAAAATCTAGCTTTCTAAAATTAATTAAAAAGGAATTATTTAAAAATGTTTTATTTGTATAATTGATTTAATTTTATTTACCTAGTGACTCTTGTCTGAAAGCACTACACAACTTACTTTTACTCTGACTTTATTAAAAAAATAAAGCAAGGAAATATGTCTATACACTATTCCATTTCTTAGTTTACTATATGTTTCATTTCTTATGTTTAATAAATGAAGCTGTTTCCATAAAACATAATTGAAACATAATTAGTACATCTATTATGAAATAAATTATTTCACGAGTTTTGCTCATATACATTTTATCACAGTTAGTAATATCCAGAAACACTCTTGGCTTCTAAGTTCAAGAACAGATGAGTTTTTAAAACATTTAACAGTAAATAGTTAATACGTTTTAGTGAATATTTGTCAATTGTTGAAATCACTTTATATGTAATATATGTAATATCTTCTTCATATGTAATTTTTTGTGAACATTTGTCAATTGTTGAAATCACTTTATATGTTGTGTCATCAATTGCTTTCTTTATGAATATTATGAGAAAAATATGTTAGTTTATGAATACAAAGAAAATTGAAGACATAATTTTATAAATTAAAATGAAAAAAGTAGGAAGCAGTAGAAGCAGAGGAAAACTGAATCAAATATGTTTTGAAAATAATGCAGAAACTTGGCAAATAGTTTTGGTAAGAAAAAATGTTTGGTATGAAAATCCTTAAATGTCCAAGTTATTCCATAGTGTTTCATTTTAAAATTCTTTGTGTGTGTTAATAAAACACTTTTGAGCTCTCAAATTTTTTTTGATTATATATAAAGAATAATTTTGCTATATAATCTTTTTAGATAACAAACTATCTTTGTAATTTTGTATTGATTAAGACAATATTTTCATATTCATAAGCTTTTGAAGAGTTGTTTTCTTTCTTTTGGATGATGACCAATTATTATAAAATTAGACATTTTTCAAATTTAAATATTCAAATGACACTGTGATATCTGTATGAATAAATTATAATCAAATGATATATTTTAAGTAATTTTTTTCACTAAATTTTAGCACTAATATTATATATTAAAGCTTATCTTTTGAATCTTTCGCTGTCTTAAGTTATACAATGATGTATTTTTCAAGCTTGTGCCATGGCTATGTATTATGTATTCAAATGTCAACCATATTTGAAGACACTTATTTCATGAAAAATTGCCATTTAAAATTACTTTATATATATCTTAGATATCCCATTTTTGGTGTCAAAAATATTTAAATTATATTATACATTAATGGAATATTTAATTAACTGTGTAAAAATTTTAAATGGAGAAAATTTAAGTTCACTTCAAATTGTTATGACTTCACATTCAATTTTTTTATATCTTTATTATAAATATTTCATATTTTTTATATGAATTATGGTTTTTAAAATTTTTTATTGTTGCAGTATTAAAATAAACTAATAATAAGAAAAATATATTCATTAATATTACCCATACACACCACTTGGTTTGATCTAGTAAATAGTCTTAATTGTGTTGCTGTTTAAGGGGGAAGATATGTGTTTCTTAATATTTTTATGGATTGAAAAAAATTCCAGAATAAATATTTTAATACTGTTAATTGATATTTTACTTTTTAAAATAAATTTTAAATTCTGATTTATACCTTATATTTTTTAAAATTTAATAGTATGTTTTATACTTTTATTTTAACTCTAACACTATAAAAGTTTTTATTATGTTATTTAAATTAAAAGAAACATATTTTTATACATAAGTATTTCATAACTGTTTTGCTCCTACTTTTTTAATATTATAACAAATATTTTATAGTAAAATAATTTTTCAATATTATTAGTTTATACTATTTTTTTATTTATTTTATTGAGGATAAATCTCCGAGTGATGCTGAAGCTGTTGGATCTACAATTCTGCTCAAACCACAAAAATTAAAACTGACTTTACGAGCAGGTAGTTAAATTATTTTAAATTATAATAATGGAAAATTTAATCAAAAATTACATTTTATTTTAATATTTTAGGGGAGCCTGCTAATTTTGTTCTAACTTATAAAAGTGCTGAGAATTATCCTGTAGATTTATACTACTTGATGGATCTTACATTTACTATGAAAAAACATAAAATGATGCTTGCAAAACTATCTCATGATATAGGTAAGCAATATAAATTATTCATAGTTCTCTTAAGGGATGTTAGTGGTAACATACTTAAATTCATATTATATTTTTATAATTTCATTGGGTTTGATGTATGCTATAAATAAAAGTAATACTATATATTTTTAATTAAATTAAATAAAATTTTAAATTTTTACTTAATGTCAAATAAAATATCGATAATTTTTAAAGATTATCAAAAGGCAGAAGAAATCAGTATTTATGATGTAAAAAACCAGTACAGAGATATAAGTTACAAGGTCTCTTTTTTCATTTCACCTGTGAAATTATTATTTTGAGAAATATAACTTGAATATATCACAATCTAACTCACCATAGCTTATTGTAACTTTGGGAGCCAGAAATCTGGGTAAAAACCCAGAAAGAAGCAGAGCAGATAATATTTAAGTATCATATTACAACTGTGGAATCGATACCAGGAGACAAGAAATGGGAAACTTAGAGTAGGACAAGTTTTTATGTGCTTCTACAGTGAGAAAAGAAAAATACACGTCTTCTATTGATAGTTTCTCTAGACCAGTTAAACAATGCCACTTATTTGAAGGATAAGTCTGCTTATGACTATTACAGTTATGGATGACATGCTTCTTATTGATAATTTGTCAAAGCTGAGTAGCAATTCTACTTATTTGTCAAAATATTTATTTTAAGAATAGAATGAACATTTTCAAAGTAAGCAATCTGGAGTAGGCCTCATTTGGGTGATTTCCATACAGTTAAGTGAATACTATGTATTTGATTAGTTTTAAAATATATATGTAAGTTGATGAAAGTGAGCTACTGAATGTCATAAAATGGGTAAAGATAAATGCTGTTTACTGAAAATTGCTAATTTAGTTTAGTGTGATACCAGATCTATCTTTGTGGTAAAGAAAGTATTTGAAATAATTCCATCCAATAAAGAAGGAATACTAGATGGATTAATTGTAAGAATTGAAATCTTAATATATGGACTTGTACATTATTAGGAATGGGATTTAGATGCCCCAAAAGGGTGAGATATCAGACCTCATATTATGCTGCATTTATTAATGATTCCTTTTTTTGATGATGGAAATTTCAAGCTTCATGCAGCTTTATGCTACATGATGGTCATTGTTATATAATGTATTTTGCTTGGAAGTGCAAAGTCCAGTATATGGACTCGCAAGGAATTTTATGATATACTTTTAGCAATACAGTGTTGTAAATTCAAAGAACTCCTTTTCATATACAGGACTTAGAGGTTTTATTTCTTCATTGACGAGCATTTCCAAAATCTAATCAATAACATATTATATCTGTGCAAGGAAGAATGTAGTTTAAGTTGTTCAAGAGGGGATTCACTTTTGATGCTGTAAAGTGGACAGCCTGAAGGCCTTAAGCTATTGTAAGGCATTTTAATATTCACAGCGTATTTGCTTTCTTGGATACTTTTCATAGACAATAGGTCATATTTACATGTTATAAGGGAGGAAACTAGAAAAATTCTGAAGCACACATCCTGACCGATATGCATGTAGAAAGTATAAATGAAATACCCATGTCTTGTTCAATAATGGCTGGAATTGAACTTGGCACTTTTTTGTCTTGAAGAGCGTTATCCTATCACTAGGACATAGTGTATCTCGAAAGAGGTATCACTTGCCATATAAAACATTTTAATAATTCCATGAAATTTATGCTAAATAGGCATACAATAATCTTAGCTGCTTGAAGGAATCACATGTCACATTAAACCCTAATATTTTTGTATTGAATCAATGATATTCTTGCATGTAAATCACTTTTATTCTATATTTCATTTTGTCATGTGTTTATGATCTACAATTACAAGTGTTAAGAGAACTTCAATGGAAAATTATTCAAAATAATTATATATCTTATAGATATTTTCTTTAAGTAAATGGTAAGATATTTTACAATGTTTGTTTTAAAAATTTTATTTGAATCCACCTAGATAAAATAACTTGTCTTGTAAATATTTTATAAATTTATATTATAAATTTGGTCGATGCTATTTTTGCAAACAGAAAATGTTTAATATATAGCACATATATTTCTTTTGAAAAATATTCAAATAATTATTTTGTAGGATTTGAAAAAAATTAAACAGTGAAACATCACATTTAAATATAAAAACAATTATAAAAGAGAATTTGAGCCTGATTTGATTCATTTCTTTTGTTTGATGAAGAACATTTTTACAGTTCTTTTTATTGTAATAATTAAAGTTTCTTGAGTGTTATTTTAAAAAATACATATTTGACCTTATGGTGTCAGTGATTCTATGAAACAGACAATAGTTTAATAAAATGAAATATAGTATATAATTGAACAGTTGAAGTGTATGATACATTTTTATTTACTTTTTTAGACATTAAATGATTGCTTTTAATATTTAAATTTGATAAAAGTTTGTATTTGATATTTATTTTGTTTACTTGATAAAGGTAGTTAATGACTATTTTAAATTTAAGGCATGTGTATAGCATTTTATTTTTTACTTATACATTTACTTATTTTTTGTAGCTGACAGTCTGAAAGATCAGACAAAAAACTTTCGATTAGGATTTGGGTCATTTATTGACAAAGCGGCCATGCCTTATGTAGATATGGTGTCAGAAAGGTAAAAATGTTTCTTATTTTAAGCTGTAAGTCACACGGCTTGATGAATGATGGATATCTTGTTTGACATTATATGTATCATTATAAATATTGTATAAAGCGATTACTTTTCAATTTTAAATTGGTTTTTATTATTATTATACAAAAAAGTTAGCAAAGAAGCTACCCTGATTTTACCCTGATTGATTTCTTAAATTTATTGCTTAAAATATTTAATATTAAATTCTGTCAAAAGATATGGCATTCTCCTTTCAAGATATTAGCAAGCATAAAGTTTTGTCTATTTAAGCATATTTTTCTTTCAAATTTCATTTTCCCACCACAGTTATCCATAAACAACTTATTATAAGAATTCATCTAGTCATATAAATCAATTGGAATTTTACAATCATATAAATAATTTTTAAATGGAAAGCATTTTTAGAAAATATTTTTTCTAATGCAATATTAGTACATTTCCTTTGCTACTTTAAACTTTATAAAACTTAGGATTTTTATATAAAAATAAGATATCTTATGGATTATTGGATATCAAGATATTGTTTAAGCAAACACATTTATTTTTGTTTTAAAACTATGCAGCAACACCTTTATCAATTTTAAATGCTATTAAATCTTCAAAGTATATCATAGAATGTTTTATTTATTTTATCTATTAATAAATTTGTTAAACCTTTAAATATTTGTTATTTAGGAGCCTCAGTATTTATGGGTAACATTGCTAATAGATTTCAATTAGCAGCTAGTAACAAATCAAAAGGTAAAATATGTTTTCAATTTTGCTAAACATTGCTAATAGATTTCAATTAGCAGCTAGTAACAAATCAAAAGGTAAAATATGTTTTCAATTTTTCATTGATCAAAGATTCCAATTTTTACTGTCCCCAAATTGTTCAGTGAACTGCTTTCTGTTAAACTGCTATATTGTAAATATAATGGATTTAAAAAGTTTACATCCAAAATCTATTTTTTTGCAGAGTTTTTAATTTATTGTTATTAAAAAAATTATTGTTTATTTTTGCTGGAGTAATTATTTACATAAAAAATTATTTTGTATTTTTTTTTGTGTAAAAATTCCTAATTTCTGTTCCCTCTGAAAAATAATAAATTTTTTATAAGCTGCATTTTCAAAATCTATTGTTCTCTTGTAATTTTTTTCAAATTGCTTAATTAAAGTAGAATATGATTACATAGCTCTTATAATAATGATTTTTTTCAAATTTTTTATTATTATTATACATTTTTAAAACCTTTTCTTCTAGTTATTGGTACTTCTGCTTGTATATTACTTTCTTTACTCAGACTGCTTTATTTTTCTCACTTAAGATGACATTCATGGAAGAGACTAAAAATGCTTTTCATTGTAGTATTGACACCACTATCTCATCATAAAATATCATAGTATCGTATCCTATAATTTTTTAAGGTTTTTCTCATTATTTTAATCAATTTAATAAGTAAAATCTTGAGTCACAATTTTATAAGAAAATGTACATTTTTTCTCAACATGTTGGCTAGAATTGTTTTATATGGATTGTGCTTTACCAAAAATCAAGCATTTTACTAATTAAAAATAAATTATTTTATTTAAGAGATTTTCCAAAGTGAGACTAATTGTATTCAACTATTAACTTAATTTTTTTTACAGTTCATTTTTTTTATCAAAAAATGTTTTATTTTCTAATAATTTATTTATTGATTCTGATGCTTAGCTACGAAATTATGTAAACATAACAAATATAAAAAATCTAAAAAAATTCTGAAAATATAAACAAAGAATTGAGAAAATACATTAAAGTTATGTAAAAATTCATACAGATAATTTAAGTTGTCAGAAAACATTCATTCATGAAATTACAAGCAAAAAATGCTGATTATTCAATGTAGTAAGCTGGATATTTTATTAAATTATTCTTTATTAAATCTAAATAATCACATAAATTTTTTAAAACTAAAAAAAAGTGGTATATTACACTTTCAATAAGTATTTCATAAATCCTACTCTTTGAGGTTGATCCTTTTTTTTCAATTATTCTGAATGACAGTAGAATTTTATGAGTAAAAAGGTTATCTGTAAAATGTTTGTTTTGAAGAAAATTGTATCATTTATTTAATTTAGAAGTAGATTACAAATTTTGTTAAAATATTCAAGAATAATCATGTTATTCTGAAAACTCTACAATAATATATGTTATGAAAGTCTCAGCAGTTCATAAAATAAATAAGGTGGCACAGAAAAGATGAAATATTTCCTTTTCCCTTAATTTTGCATGCATTTCTTGCGTTATAAAAATAGTAAGAAAATTACTGACTGAACAAATTATCAGAATTTATAAAAGTTAAATTTTTGATATTTTGTCATATATTGGTGCAATATTTATGAATATTGTTGTTATTTTGAGGAATTTATTTCATATATGCATAGAAACGTCACATTTGAATATTATTTTTTTTAAATAGCACATAATTCCTTCTTATTTTCACTGTCACATTTTTTAAAAAATAGCGATTTGAAAGACAAAACAGAATTCTTAAGATAATAAAACTTTTATATACTGATATCACTAAAATGGTACCATTATTTTATACCTCTACTTTTTACTAGTTATTTCATATTGAGCTACAGAAAAGAATTTAACATTTTTATATGTTTATAATTAAGTCATTATATAAAAACTATTTCAACACAAGTACATGCATAGCTTTTTTTTATGAAAAAACAGAAAAAAAGAATATATTTGTCAAAATAAATTAACAAAATCAACAACATTCTTACAGTGACAAAATTTTAAGCCAACTTCAAATTTTTAAAAGAATTGTTTTCTTCTTTAGTACTTATTTAATGTCACTTTTCTAGACAATAATTTCTTACAAAATCATGCAAAACCTGATTTATAATTTCAAAAATCATAGATTGTTCACTAATTGAATTTAATAGTAAACAGGCACTTATTTATTAGTGACAAGGTCGTGCAACTCTTTCAACTCATGAAATTTTGACTTGACTCCTTGAAAATCGAATATAACTCTTGGAATTTTTATTTACCTTGATGCATTTAATTTTTCAGACAATATTATAACAAAAACTCAAATATATAATATATTTGAGTTTTTTGCTTTAATATTTTAAATTTTTTAATAAAAATGTTTGAAAACCAAATTGAGTATTATCTTTTAATATTGCCCTAGATGGCTATTCGATCGATTAGATAGTATTCCTGACAGTTCAATCACAAAAGTTTCATACTGATCTAGTTCAATCAAGACTGTATGTAGTATTTAGATTTAATTGTGCTGCAATGGATACCCAGCCACTGTGGTATCGCCGGAAATGATGCAGCTGATAAATTGGCAAAGGCTGGCTCAGATCTACAACAGCCTTCTCAAGCCTTGGAGTACCATACTGTTAAAAGGCTTATTAAGTCAAACATAGCCTCCTATCGTAGAAATGTTTACAAGATGTGCATAAAGGGGAAAGCATGGGCTTCCTTACTAACAAAGCCTATTCCGTGTAACCTCCACAGAGCTGTGGGAGTGGCAAATTTTCGCCTTAAAACTGGGCATGATTATCTGCAAAAACACCTTCACCGTTTGGGTTTGAAGGACTCTCCAATCTGCCCTTTTTGTGGACTAGAGGACATGACTGGTGACCACCTTTTCACTTGCCCTGGACTTTCGGACGTCGCAGTTAGAAATTCTGTGGAAGATGACTTTTCATTCACCTCAAGATTGTATTGGGCTGCCCGACAGAGACTGATGGTTGAAAAACCAAGGTCGGGCGTAGGATAAAAAAAAAAAGTATTTAGATTTATGTGTGTGGAGTATAATCACCAATAAGATCGTCATGTGGTGCTATCAACGAAATATTGGTCTGTGGATGCAATCAGGGTAGCGATTTTAATTGATTCTCTTTCTACTTGTTTCTGTCTTTTATATTGTATAAAATTCCCTGTATATTAATAGATAAATATAAAACTTTTGAGTTAAAATGTATTTTCCATATCTTTTTTGGTGAAAATTGTGTATGATTTCAGGAAAAAGGGATAAATCTGTTTGTTTATCAATGAAATAAATTATTTAATATGCTTAGTGGAGAGTGTCTTTTTAATAACCAGAGGACTCTGGAAAAGCTGTACAAAGATTGCCTTTTGCTTCAGAAAAAGAAAGAATTTCATAATTTTGTAGAAGAGTTTAAATTATTACAACCAACTATGATTTCAAGATTTTATTGTTTCGAAATTTGATCCTATTAAAGATAAAATAGATACGTTTTATTTTAACATATGCTCAAGTAAATTTATTGTCACTTATGTAGAGTAGTTCATTTGCTTTTACTACTCTCTCATAGTCAAGTAACTTTTTAATGTGGGCTTTATGCGAACAAAAATTGTATGGTGGAAAATTTAAATAATCCATCATTTATAACCAAGTGCAGCATTGTGATCATGTCCGAAATATAGGAGGGGTCAGCAGTATAATAATTAGCAAAGTCTTACTCACTTTTGCTGCTGGTGCTAAGTAAAAGTTTAAATTATATTTAGATGAATTAAAACAGCAAAAAAAGCAGCCAATAATAGAAAGCAACTTATTGAAAAAATTAATAAACTGTAAACCAAAATGAAGCATGTGGAAGATGACATATATGAGCTCTAAAAAAACCTGCAATATGCTGAGGAAGTTGAAAGAACTGGTAAATTAACATTAATTGTGAAATCCAGCATGTGTTTCTGTGGTATTTCAGAGAAGTAACGGTTATTACTAGCAATATTATAGCAATATTGTGTAAGCATGAATAAAAGAAATGTGAGAATCTATTGAATGATTAAAGAAATATAAATGTCTAGAATATGTAGATGTGAAATTTTATAATTTTAATAAAGTTTGAAAATAAAAAGAAAAATTTAGAATTACTTTTATTTAATGATAAATAGGAAACAAATAAGCTTGGAAACTTTATCTAATAGTTGTATTTTGTTTTGATAAATATATTTATTTTAAAATAGATTGTTATACACATCTTGAACTAGGTCATAATAAATTTTCTTTATCCACAATAACATTAATAATTATTAATCTTTTGTCATTGTTTGACATTGTACGTAATTTATACTAACTTTTAATGCATTAAAGAAGCATATTAATGTATATTACTATATTTTCTTGCACTTAATTATTTTCTTATGTCACTGCTTAAATCAGTTGATGTGTGATGTATTACTGTGCAATACAAGAAAATTTCAAAATGCTTTCTTAAAAAAATTTTTAAATTTATAATTGCCCAAGTTTTAGTTTAAAGTTTTGCAAGTATTTAAGATTATGCTAAAATTTGTCATCCAAGCAACACACAAACTTACAAGCTTTGAAAATGTTTGTCAGTTAATAAAATGGTGAAAGATTTAAGTTGAAAAAATGAAATGCAAATTGTTTTATGAAGAAATTAATGAAAATAATCTCTAACTCAAACAAAGCAAAATTAACTACAGAACTTTTACATAATGTGCAGAATCAAAGTCTATTTAAATTATGTACTCTTTTAATATTTCAGCAAAATATTCAAACTTAGCATCAATGGAGAATTTAAGATTTTTTTTTTGACTATTATATGAAAAGAGGAGAAAAGTTAAGAAATGCTTTTTTATCAGTATGTGGGTTTGGAATGTCCATAGTTGAAAAGGTAGTTATGAGACTGAATTGCCGAGCAAGTCCTTATCATGCATAAAATTTTAATAAATTGTAATGACTTAGTTTCAAGACATTTAAGTACAATTTATTGCCTTTAATTTTTTAAGATGTAAAAAATCTTACAAATGTTGTATGAATCACAATTTTGGCTATTTTATGTAAAAACAATTTTTGAGGTACTATTAATTATACAAATGATTTATTCATTAATTTAGATGATTATAATTTCATAGCATGTAGAAACAAATATACATATATATATCTATATATATTTAATGATGCATAATGCCAATTGTAAATCTTAGATAAGATGTCATCAGGTGCACCACTGAGAGGTAATTCACCCATGTTTGCTTTCCATACCAGAATCGAACCAGGCATCTGATTAATGGACTCTGTTGCAATGGACTTGTTGTATTCTGTGCTTTTTTTTATCTTTACTGTTATCCTTTTTTGCTGTAACTGTTTATAATCTGCCATTAGAAATAAAGAAAATATTTAATGATGCAAAACTATTCTATAGGAAGAATTTTTTCTTTCAGATTACACAATCCTTGTCGTGAGGATCTATGTAGTCCACCATATGGCTTTAGGAATCACTTGCCTTTGAATGACAATATTACTTTCTTCACTGTAAGTTTATCATGATTCATTAATATACCTTTCATGTTATTATAATACCCAACTTGAAACTGTGTGCTATAGTCACTTTTGTCAGAATTATTAGTTTTTTTAGGGCAATCTTTTTTAGCCATTTTGTCTAGTTTATGTTATATATTCTATATTTTTATGCTTGTATAATTTTATATACCATAATTTAATGTTCAAGTCTTTTTCGTTTTCAGATTTTATTAAATTGTATGTCAAAATTTTATTATGTTTTTAATTGTTGCTTTTGTTTTGGAAAAAATAAAGAAAAAGCAATTAAAGAAAAAGAGCTTTTTTTTTAAACTGAAAACTTATTTTGGCACAGCTTGCCTTTTTTGAGCCTTGCACCACTTCACACAACCAGCCATGACCATTAGTGAAAAAGTGTTTTTCTTATAACAATTTTGTAAAATAACCCTTCAATGTCACAAATTTATTTAGATTTAAAATATCTAAATAAATTTTTGACATCAAAGAGTTATTTTACAAAATTGTTATTAAGTAGCATTTAGTTATCTGATTGTAAATATTGCATATTATAGTTGTTGATAATGTTAAAAATATTATTTTAGGAAGTAGTATCAACTGCAAATGTGTCTGGAAATTTGGATAATGCAGAAGGAGGATTCGATGCCATAATCCAAGCTATTGCATGTAAAGTTAGTTTTTCTTTTACTCCAGTTTTTTTTAATTTTATTTTCTGCATAACATATTTTTTAACTTCACGAATATTGTTTTATGTTAAGAAAAATAATTTAAAGATTCTTACAGGAAAAAATTGGATGGAATGATCGATCTAGAAAAATAATTCTCTTTGCTACAAATGGTGATTTTCATTATGCTGGAGATGGGAAAGTGAGTATTAAAAAAAGCTATATTTTGAAAATCACTTTTTTTTAACTAGGCTTAATATATATATATATATATATATATATATATATATATATATATATATATATATATATATATATATATATATATATATATATATATATCATAAAGTAATAAATATAATATATGAAATCTTATGAAATATATACACTGCTGGCCACCCAAATTCCAACACCCTGAAAGACAAGAGATATCACAACAAAATTTATTTTGTAGGTAACATGTTGACCAAGTATCAAATGATTAAATTTATAGACTTCTGTGAAGTGTGGTTTTTGGGGTACACCAGATCAAGCAGCTTCCACACACTGCTAAAGTTGATCTGGTGTGACAGCTGGGGATGTAATCTGTGTCAATCGTTGAGCAACCATAGACTACATGTTTCCTATCGGCGAAAGATCCGGAGAGTATGCCGGCCAGGGCAGCAATTCAATCAGGCGATTGACGAAGAACCCTTGGACAATCCGTGCCACGTGTGGTCGCGCATTATCCTGTTGAAATATAGCTGTGGGCAGGCCCTGAAGCTCCAATACCTTGGAGATGTATCTCTGGCTTTTTAAAGTACCTGCAATGCATTCTAGAGAAGTGTGAGAGGGATATCTAGTACCTCCCCATACCATAATACCCCGTGCAGTACCATTGTGACGGTGCATAACGCAGCTGTTTAGCATCCTCTACACCACGATGGTCTCATTCAGACTCGAATGCGACCATTGTGGTGTTGCAGACAGAAGCGTGACTCGTCAGTAAAGACAATTTCATTCCATTCTGCCGTCCACATCTTTCTTTCATCGCACATTGGCGGCGGGGATGTCTGTGGCTCTGCGTCAAAGGTAGACGAAGCAATGGACGCCTGGCGGACAGACCACTCTGCTATAAACGGCGTCGAATGGTTCGCGCAGACACTGGATGATGCGTTACAAACTGAATGTGCTTTGCCATGGGTCGTGATGTGGCTGAGCGATCCGTCAATGCCATGCGCACAATTTGCCGGTCATAATGGATCCAACGATCCCATATCCGCATTACAGTTATTTGGTTTCGTCCAACACGACTACCGATTTCCCGGAAAGATAATCCACAATCTTGGTAGGGGACTATCCTTCCTGTGTCGAACTCGGATATTTGATCAAAAAATGATCGCTATTTTTAACTAGGCATTAGTAATTTTTTTTATTTTATAAAACCACAAGAAAAACATTGCCGAACTTAAAATTCCAAGCTTTAAATAGCGCTTTGAACTGGCGCCACAGGTACACTTGATGTGCATCTGCACTGAGATTCTAATTTGCACATCTCACCCCCACTAATGCATGGATGCTGTAAATTTCATGTTATTTGTATGCTTCCATTAGGGTGTAGCATTTATGGTGGCCAGCTGTATATAATTAAAAATATATGTATAATAAAATATATACGGTCAACCCTCCTATAACGCGGAGCTGAAATTGCGACAGCCCTCCTATGACGATGTACTCTTACAGCACGGTTTCTGTTCAACAACGTCCTATCAGTTCTTTCCGTGCACCCAATGAATGGTTTTAAATGGATATGTTTATATAAACATTCAAGCTTATCTCGTCAGTCGTCACAGAGCTCTTTCACAGTACGTCTCGTTGGTGACCAATTCTTTCTAAAATTTTGTCTGCACCGTCCATTCGCTTAACTTTTTGCTCTTAATTTGTGGTTTATAATTGGACAACAATACTATAATTGTAAAAATAATAATAATAAAAACATTTAAAAAAAACATTGTATGAGAACCGTGTCATCGGCTTGCGCGGAAATTAAACCATCAACGCTTAATACGTGTTGGAAACCTCTTTTACCTCAAATGGTTCAAGCAATACAACATGATTTCACTCCCAGTTACAGAAATAGTAAACACTGCTTCTCGTTTAAGCGATGAACAATTTGCAGTAAACCATCGGGATGTAAGAGAACTAGTACTCAGGGAAGAAACTTTAGATGAGGAAGAACTGATGGAATTAATTGATGCACCCACCTCTCAAATGCATTGATAAATGCAAATAAAAAAAAAGAATGGGTGTCAAATCTCGATTTACAAGATGTCGAAAAAGGCTAAATTTGGCTAAAGAATTAGAATTCATTTCATTCAAACTGATCATTCAACGGTGTGCAGCGCAAAGTTTAAAAGAGAGTTAAGAAATTGTTTAGCTCCCTATAGAGAGGTTTTATATATAGTGGAGTTAAAAATATATATAGTGGAGAAAAAAAGCTACAATCGAAAACCAATGTAAAGATGAACCAGTGAGGAAGACATTTTGCCCATTAAAAGAAGGCGAGTTAGGCGACTGATATCTGACAGCGAGGATGAGTGTTAAAGGACAACATAATGTTAGAAAAGTCTTTCTTGTTTTTGTTGGAAAACAGTTTTTTAGCTTAGTTTTTGTTTCATTTTTTCATCATTTCCTTTTATGAACTCTTCAATTCAATAAAAATAATTTATAATTTTTCTTGTCATTTGTATTTATTGGTCTCCATATAACGCGGTACGAATGTTGTGATTTGTACTAATTCTGAGTTTCTTATAGCGCGGTTTCCATATAACGCGGTACGCATTCACCGCGTTATAGGAGGGTTGACTGTATTCAACTTTATTTCAGTGTGTCTCATTACTGATTTCCTTATTTTTTATCGTTTGCTCTTGTTAAATCATACTGCTAGCAAAGCTTATTCTGTGTGTGTAGATTTTCTTATTATTATTTTAAATTATAAACATAAGAAAACTTAAAGCTTTTTTTTTTTAGCAGAAATCAATTAGTATATATTATTTATAATTTATCATTCTTTGGATTTTTTTGCAAATAATTTTCAGACAATTTTATCTTTGTTATTTGTTTTCTCATAAAAAATAGGCACATTTTGATTCACTAACAATTTCATGGTATTAATTTTCCTTGCTATTTCTGGAATTTATCTCTTTAAATATTTTTAGTATTTTCATATTATTTCTTCATATTAGTTTGAATTTATTATAGCAAGTATTGAATATAATTTGTTTTCTTTTCCCATTTTATTTACATTAAATGCTATTTTGTTTCTCCTTTTAAAATTTTTTTATGTGGAATTTTACTTTAAAATCTATATTTCTTAAATTAATTTATTTATATAATATATACGTAAATACATATATGTACACTCTTAGTGCTGGCATTTACACTTGTGACATTAGGAATGAGTGGTCTTATGAATGTCAAAATCACATATGTAAAAGAAATTGTAACAAGTTATTAGCCTTTCATGACATGATATAAATAAAAGGCATTTGAAGCACTACATAAAAGAATAGATGTGAAATGAATTTCCCATTCAGAAATTGCTATGTTAGGTTGGTATTTTCTCAGAAATTTATTTTGTGTCTTGAAAAATAATGCATACAGCAAGCATCAGAATTTGATAGAGATAGAATTGTTGAATATTCAGAGTGTGGATTATCGTTCCAAGATGTTGCCACTATTCGATACAATTTTGATCGTTGTCCTAGTTTGCACCAACGGAAAATATCTGGTTGTGGATTTCAGAGAATTTTGTTCCCACTTTTTCAAGTGACTACATTTGAAGTGTTTCATAAAGTTCCAGCAGCATAAAATGATTTTGCTATTTCTCACATACATGCCCAGTTAAATTCCATGCTTAACCATGGCATAACTACAGCAATACAATAGAGCAAACATATTGTCTAATAGTTTTGGTTTTTTATATTTTACATTTTTTACTTAATGCATTATTTATTTCATAGCTATTTACAAATATTTTATGATAAAACGCATTAAAATTGAAGTCAAATAGTTCGAAAAATGGCAATTGCTTTTCTGACAGATATGATAATTTTGTGCAAGTAAAATGATCCAATCAGTGATGATAATTTCATTTTGTGTTTTAAAATAGTTGATAAAGACCTGTTAGAAAAAACATTGGATTTTTAACTAATTAGGTTAATTTTTTCAAATTTAAAAAATAATTATTAAGCTTGATCCATGTTCCTGTGTTTGATATTCTGTCACAAAAATATATGAAATTATTAAATTTGCTAAAAATTTGCTTTCCTGTAATTATTGTTACTTTTAAGTATTTTCAATTTAATGTTCACACTTTAAAAAGGCTTCAGTTTTATGGGATTATTATTTCTCTATTGAATACAAAATATGAATACCTTTCAAACTATTACTTTTTATCAAGGAAAAGTTCAATGTCACCAGGGCTGCATAAACTCTAAAATCCATATTTTTAGAGAAACCAGATTTAATTGATGTACAAAAATCAACTATCTCTGAAATGTACTTACTCAGTTGAAATCATAAATGAAAGGTAATCTTAATTCCAAATTTACAACATGTAAAGGGCTCCAATTTTTATCAAGTTTTGTCAATATGTTATGTAAATATTAAATTATTAACACTGACCAAAAAAAAATCTGTGCGTATAGAAAATAAATTACAGCTCAATAACTGAAATAAGAAAACAAACAATGGGGTAATATATCTCAATGTAAGAATCAAGAAAAAGAACATTTGTCTAATATATTTTAGAAATATTTCAGAAAATGTAATTTGTGTAATTCATAAACATGTAATTCATGTAAACATGTAAGTGTATTTTTCATTCTATTCTTATATAATGTATTTTTATAATTATTAACAAGGCTTTGTTAATTAAAACTATACTTTTTAATCATAAAATAAAAAGTCATGGTTTACCAATCATTTTCCTTATTGATTAAACTGCTTTTTAACAGTCATTATTCAAAATAAGATTGGTAAATATTTCAATTTTTTTATTTTTAAGTGAAAACAAATTAAAATGTCAGCAATCATGAATTAAAATTTTATAAAATTGACCCAATTTTTTCCTGTATAATTACAGATTTTTTTCTCTGACTTAAACTTTATGATAAATGATATTTTATTGCTTCACAGTAATATAATATCCCATTATAAAATATGCTGAATTTTTCTTACGTTGTTTTTAAGCTTTTCTCTCCAATAAGTAACTGGTATGATAAATATTTTTTTATGTAATTAAAAATATGGAAACAGCCTAGGAGTAAGTAATAAATAGCAATAACTGACAACGAATGAACAATACAATAGAGCTTACATGTTGTCAAATGGCTTTAGTATCATCATCAATCATCATATGCCATTGTTGTCTAGTTATTATATATATCAGTATATATATATATATATATATATATATATATATATATATATATATATATATATATATATATATATATATATATATATATATATCTTACTAATTTTCTTTTTGCATTTAGGGCTCAATTTCTTCTGAAATATGTTAATAACTGCTACAACTTCATCTTATTAAATACTTAAAATAGTGTTGTGTAAATTTTCTTTGTAGTTTAATTTTTCTTATAATCAATAGTCATTGAGAAAAATATTTTTATATATGATGGAAAATTTGAATATTTTTTATTAAATGTGATTTAGATTAACTTAACCAAAATCATTTATTTTTGCTCAATATATTTTTATTTAAGATTTGATCTTTTATTTTATGATTATAGCTAGGGGGAATTGTGAAACCAAATGATGGTAATTGCCACTTAGATGATGAAGGATACTATACTGAGAGTCTACATCAAGTATGTTATTTTTCAATTTATAAATAATTAAAATGCATAATATGAAGGTACATATGTGATTTAGCCAATATTTTTGCTTATATGTTGTTATGTACTTTTTGACAGGACTATCCATCTTTGAGCCAATTAAATAGTAAAATAATTGAAAATAAGGTACAGGTTATATTTGCTGTTCCTGATTCTAAGTTAACACTTTATCAATGGCTGTCTGAACAGTTAGAAGGAACCTATGTAGAAAGATTAGAAAATGATGCTTTCATTATTACAAATTTGATATACCAGCAATATAATGTATGTACATTTTTTGTCTCTCTCTTTCTGGCTTTATAAAGGGCTTTTAGAAAGTAAGTTACACTCGCGTCCTGTCAGACATGGCATCACTGCAAAATAAAAACGTAGCTGACTCAGACGATAATTGAGTTCCACAGCTTCCAATTATAGCAATTTCATTTGAATTGCTTGAACCATTGCTGCGTAGTACGAGAAAAAAATCGCTCGTCAGCTAAAAGAATACTCTAACGTTGAAGTCCGCGGAATAATACGTTTCGTGTAAAGGCAAAACGTTTAACGAGTACGGAAATTCATTATAAAATATCGGCAGTGTATGGCCATGTGCACTGTCATATCCAGCCATTATGAAATAGTGTTTTCTGTTTGAAGACGGTCCCACAGACTTACCCGAGTTGGAAAGGCAACGAAGGCCAACAACAGTAAGCACATTGGACATGGCAAAGCGGTTGAAAAGCATTATTCACACCATCTGCAGTGTGAATGGTGCACACATTGCACAGCTGTTGGAAATATTTGTTGGCATGCTCATTCTATCATCCTTTACTAACTGGATTATCGCAAATTGTTAGTAACTGGATTATCGCAAAATTTCTTTAATTACTGCAGAATTGATTTTGATTTATGCTCAAGTATTATTACAGTAAGATGCGCAAAGTTAAAAATGATTACTTCTATTTTCATTCTTTTATTTTATCATCAATAAGAGGAAGGAATGCATGACATTCAATTTTTACCCGACGAATACTTATACAAATTTTTAATGTAAAAATGAATTTATCAAATCGATATTGAAATTCAGCACAAATTAGATGTCAAAATTTGAAATTACATCAAAATTTGAAATAAACAAATAAAAGTAATAGTTAAATAAGTGAAGATGGGTTCCTTATTCTTTGAGTTCCAAACACAAAGGAGTAAGGTTTGCATATTCCTTGGAATTCCTTCAATGTTATTCTGAGAAAGGAAATGATTTCTAAGCCACATCATTATGGGTGATGCATGGTTGCATCACTTCACTCAAAAATGAAACAAATGTCGATGGAATGGAGACACATCATCTCCTGTGAGAAATAAATTAAAAGTTCCTCCATCAGCGGTAAAGTCTTGGCTACCGTTTTTTCAATTGTGAAGAAGTTCTCTACACTGAGTTTTTGCTTAAAGACATAACCATTAATAGAGTCCTACAGCAAAACACTAAGAGGTTTGCTCAAAGTTGTAAAAAGTAAGCCAAATGGAAAGTTAAGTAAAGGCATTACCCTCTTACACGACAATGCAAGACCTCACAAGGTATGCACGGCATAGTTTTGGCTGGGAAATCTGGAATAATCCGCCATACAGTCACGATCTGTTGCCCTGTGACTTTCACGTGTTCGGCTAGCTCAAAGGACATTTCGGTAAAGACTATTCTCCAATGATGACCAGGTTCAAACAGCTGTTCTAAGCTGGTTCAAGGACCAATGTGTGCATCGACTGGGAGATTTTGTAGAGAAATAGTGTGTCATATTACATTATCACACATTTCTCAATTAAGTGTTTTTGACCTACATTGTTTGAGTGTAACTTACTTTTTGAATACCCCTAGTATTTACAGTAGATGTTTGTTCTTAAAACTTGTAGGGATCATAAATAGAAAAATAATGTATTAGATTATTAAAATCTGATTTTTCTCCAAACTATTTTCTATTTATAAATAAAATATTAAAGAATTATTTAAAATGCACTATAAGAAACACATATAAAATAAAATTCATACTTAATGCTTTAGCCGGTAATTTGAGGAAAAATTTCAGTGGGTTAATTAGCTATCCTGAGCCTCTTGGAAGGGGCAACTAAATTCACTGCAAAGCTTCCAGTTCATCCCTCATATTTGAAAAGTTGGTTTGAAATTAGGGCTTGGACACTGGCTGGTGAGTGGTCATGACTCATTTAACTAATGTGAGCATTTATTCCAAACAGTAAGCAATCTACTTCAAGGGAATCTGTTGGCATTTATCTGTGGTTTTAATTGCATTATATATATTTTTTAAGTCACATTTCGCTTTTATAGTTTAAAGCATGCTAATTACTGCAGTTTAAGAGTTTAGCATATATCACTTTTATTGTATTTATTTTGATGAAATTATATTTTAATATATATATATATATATATTATAATATATATATATATATATATATATATATATATATATATATATATATATATATAAAATATAATTTCATCAAAATAAATACAATAAAAGTGATATATACTAAACTCTTAAACTGCAGTAATTAGCATGCTTTAAACTATAAAAGCGAAATGTGACTTAAAAATATATATAATGCAATTAAAACCACAGATAAGTTGGTGGACGGTAGAAAGATTTTCTGTTCACATTCTTAGAGCATCACACAATAATAATGATGTTTTAATAATTTTAAAAGTAAAAAACTACTTTGTAAATTATAAAGCAGTTATCTTTAATTATTGTTCGAATTCATTTGCTTTTATCACTTTTTGTTAGGAAAACATGAAAACTATTTTAATTTCCCAAATAAATGAAATTCTTGTGATTTCAAGTAGTTATATTTATCAATTAGTAAGTTTATTTGATTGTTATTTAATTTGAACCGTTGCAGCCATTTTTTAAAATCAACAAAACTTTGTAATATAATGAAATAATTTCAAAAATTATAAAGCAACAGAATAAAAAAAATTCTTTTAATTTTGCCTCAACACATGTAAGTGAAAAAGTTTCTGATAAAGTGTATATATATTCAGATTTTCATTTGAAAAAGGACTAATTTAATTAACAAATAAAATATTAAATGGATAAAATCTTAAGTTGAAATTTTTGTTCAGAATATACTTAATTGATTAATTTTTTTAATAAAGGCTTCAAATATAAGGATTTCCATTGCTAATTGTACATAAAGTTTCATTAAAAAAGAACGTATATATTATTAACTATATATATTTAAGTGTTGTTCCAACTGTTTTGAACAAATATTGAAATAAATATATTGCCCGCTTGCAAATGTCTTTCAAAAAAGAATAAAAAATAAACTCTGGAAATCTTAATACATTATTTTTAATTATTGTATTATAATAGTTAAATATTTTCATTTATTTACTCATTTAAGTTTTTTTGGTAACTTTTTCCTTCTATGAAATAAATGTTTTGCAAGCGATTAGAAGTGCTACATTTAAGGAAAGAAATTTAAAAACATTTTTAAACTTATTATTTAAATTTGTTTCTTCATTTAATCAATATAAAAAATATCTAGCAAATTTTTATTGGATTAATCAAATATTTTAATTATACTGATTAAAGGAGTAGTTATTTACTCCCCCTTCAGATCAATGCCAAAATTGAGGGAGTTTATCCTGGTGCTGCCATCTATCGGAGTATTTGAAGAGCAAAAGTCGTACTTTCAGCTTCATGGTGCTCTCATTAAACGAAAGACGCTCCCAATTGACCGAAATTCGCATAGCCAAAGCATAGCGAGCTTGGCTTGCCCAAGTGTCATTAGCAACAACAACAACGTAGATACTCATAAAATGTATTTTTTGTGAACATAAACTGACTGACAAGGAAGAAATGTTTGTATAATTTCTACATAATTAATTTCGTATCATTGTTTTAAGCTGTTAAACAATCGTCTTTTTATGAGTCTTATTACTTTGCCATTCTAAATTAATTTATTTCTCATTTTAGAAACATCTTATTTAAAATTTAAATTCTTAGTTTAACATCAGAATTTATTTTCGTAAATTTTTTTTGAAAGCTTATCAGATAAAAAAGATTGTAGTATGGGTCATATTTATTATGTATGTTTCATAAATGTGTAACTATAAACTGTAGCAATCGTACCTAATGTGAGAAGAAAAATCTATATTGGAATGTTAATGTAGATGTTTAGCTAAATTCTAGAGTAAATAGTCATTTGGATGCACATATTGTTAAGCTGAAATGGCCACAAAAAAATAATATCGAATAATAGCAAAAAGATCAATTAAGCTTACTGATTATACCCAGTTAATAACAAGAGAGATTTAGATTTTAAATTAAGATTTAATTGATAGTGTGCATCAGTATAAGTTTCCAGGGAAAATTGTGAATGATAAATTCATAACCTATATAACAGTATTACAATAGATGTGATCCCATTCGAAAAAAAAAAAAAAAAAACATTTCACCAATAAAATATTCTAAACTTTCAATTTATAAAAAAGACAAAAGTGATTTTCAGTAAATCTCATTCAAGGGTTATTCGCAAATATTCTAAAGCATATTTGTCATTTTTGTTTGTATATCTCTATAAATATGTTATTTCATTTATATTCATTCTAACAAGTTAAGTTTTTCTTGCTAATCACAAACAAGGAAATATTGTCAATTTTTGAAAATCATATCAGATTCAAGCAATGAAGAGGTATTATATCCATAATCGAAATATGTGTTTCTGCAATTTATATTTTTGATTTCCTTTACTGCAATTTATATTTTTGATTTCCATACATTATGCAACAAAAATTTTTTTAATATTTTTTAAAAGAAAAACAAATGATATGAATAAGAAAAAGCAATATTTAACTGTATGTTTGAATTATTTGTTATTAATAATTCATAAATACAGTCAAATATTTAAAAATGATTACTCTACTATCATATCTTAAATTCTTTATGAAAAATTAAGAATTTTATGAAATCAATTAAAGAGTTTGAGGCATTATAAGGATTATTTATTCTAATAATAAAATATATGACTTAATATTAATAATGACTTTAAATGTAATAAAATATGCTATTCATTGCAAAATAGAGAATGAAAAAAATGTTATAACACCTAATCTTTTTATGAAGCTTAAACTATCTCAGTCAACTTATAATTTATTATGCTTATATAATTTTAAAGGAAAGTTAGCCATTTTTCAAACTGAATATTTTAACTACTTGAAATTTTATGTATCTATTATTTCTTATATTTTAAATTTGTCTCAAAATTTACATTTCCATTCTATCAACTTCACAATTAAGGTATAAATATATTTTACTTTCGTTTTTAAAAATCTGTAGAATTTTCAGAGAATTCTTGAATTTTTAAAATTGTCCTTCAATTGCTGTAAATCCTCAATGAAATTGGTTTAATCTCTTTCGACAAACGAAGCTTTTTTAAATTGAGGTGTACAAATGAAACAAGATCAACTACACAACAGGAGTTCACAATGTCTTAAAAAGTTTTTCTCCCTTTCTGTGTTCTATCATATAGAAAAGAAAAAATAATTTTTCCTTTTTTTTTGTCTTTTTACATATAGGAAACATGGAAGTTGAATTCTGCACCACACTTCTTCCTCATGAAATATCTGATATCAATGTGTCTTTGACTAGTCTCCCCACAAAGTCCAGAATGTTTGCACAGGTGGCATCGTTGTCCAACACTGATTAATTTCTCAATTATATAATAAGAAATAAGATTGAAAAATATCACCTCATAAAAAATTAAAATTGAAAAAACAGAAAATAAAATTATTATTCAAAAACAAAAGATTGCAAAAAAAAGATCTTTTCAAAATTTTAGTTCGTAAATGTGAGTTAAAATTATCATTGTATCTATGATGTCAGAGTAGGGATTAGAGAGGAACTAGTTCATATAAAAATGTAACTGTTCATAAATTAAAAGTTCATAAAATAGAGCATTTACTGTATATTGAATTTTCAAATGTTTATTTGAAATATAATTTGAATTATATTTTTGTACAGTTTGTTTTACCTGAATATAATATGAAAGATTTTCTGAAAAACTAAATTTGTTAACAAAGGTGCTAAACACATTGAGAAATATTTTTTATTAAAACAGTTCACTGTAAATTTTTAGTTAAATATTAAAGTGTTTATCTTGTTGTTGTTGCTTATTATATCTGGTTAATCAAAAGGCTAAATCAGATCCATGAGACTGTGAACAAACAAAAAATCCAAAACAAGAAAGAGAACTTTGAAACAATTTTTCTTTTTTGAGTTCTAAGCATAAAGTAGATGACCAGGTGTAAAATACATTAATTAAAATTTTTTTATGCATATAATTGGATAATCAAAAGCTTATGTGTAATGTTATTCCAAATAAAAGTGTAAAAGTATAATATTTCTTTTTACTATTGTTGTGTTACTAATACCTCATTTTTTAATTTAGGATTAATTCCTTTTACTTTTTTTTATTTTTTATTGGAACTTGTCTATTCTATAAAATTTATTACAAGTATCACATGATATCATTGTAGTGACATGGTTATTTTGCCTTAAAATTATTATGATTATGAAAAATAAATAAAATTAGCTATGATTGCAACAATTTGTTATTTAAAAAGGTGAAAAATTAAAATTTTTTTTTTCAAATAGTTGTATTTTATACTATGATTTATTTTGTTCAAAGTTAATACTTTTGTCTATTTGGTTGGGAACACTAGCAAAATCAATCTGCCGGATATAAATATTTTATAAAGTTATGGGCATATATATTTTAATCTTTTATTCTCTGTTTTTCACATTTTAATGATGTTTAATAATTTTGTTACATCTTTATAAAATTTATATTCTGTATTTAGAAAATCCAATCTAAAGTGGAATTAAAAGATGATTCTCCTGATTATTTGAAAATCACATATTCATCTAGTTGTCTTGGGTAAGGGTAAAAAATATATTTTATTTTTTTGTTGAAGAAGCTTGTGCTATTTTTCATCTATTGAATTCTGTAAAAGAAAAGTACATTAATGCTTCTTTTAAAATAGAAAGTTCTTCTATGACTCAAATTTATTTGTTTTTGTCACTAGTATAATGCTGTTAAAAGTAATCTTATGGTGTTCCATGCAAACAAAATCCCATTATATATTGATAGTGTGAGATCTACGAGAAATCAGGACTTTCTTGTTTAAAGAAGATCCCTTTTCTTGTTTAATATTATTCCTTGTTATATATAGTTATAATTGTTGGTCACAAATCATCAAAGCTTTGTTTATTTTGAGTATCAAATTTGTAATTTTCATCATGATTGGGCTAATTGGACTTAGGATGGCTAAAATTGACATCTATTTTGTATCTAGAGTTCAGCTGCATTCAAAAGTGATAAATATATTTATACTACTCTGTTTGCCAATGAAATTATACACTTTTATTTGTTTATTTATTTTGCCCAATATCCCCAACTGTAAATTGGTTTCATCATTTATAGTAAAATCCAAAAAGAAACGTTCATTATTAACTATGTTATAGATTTATTCAATATAACTGTTACAATTATTTTGTTATCTGTCTCTCCTTTTCATATTTTATTAATAATTGCATTTTTTAAACTAATTTACTTCACAAACCAAAAATATTCTTTTGATTTGGAAACTACTTGCTTATGTAGTTTTCCAATAAATGCTCTGTTTATTTTAAAATATTATTACATTATACAACTTTAATATTTTTAGGCAAAAACTTGAAGATATCAATTTTTGTGAGGGCTTAGAAGTTGGTACTATAGTAAGTTAATATTTTGAATTTTAGTTCTATTTTACTTTATATCATTACCATTTTACTTTATATCATCAGTTTTGTCATTTATTATGATAAGTATAATTTTCTGACTTGAAGCATTATATAAAATACATGGTGATAATGAATATTTTTATAAGTTTAGTAATTTATGCGAAATTTCTTCTTTAAAATATACATTCTGCAATATATTTTATATGCTAAAATAATTGTTTACAGTTAAAATATTTCACTGGCATATTTTACTTTAGATTCTCGCACATATGTATTTGATAAAGAGTTATTTAAATTGTTTTCTTGATAATTATTATTGCAAAATTTATAATGTGTTAAAAAGTTTTAATTTATAAAATTACCAGAACATGTTTGTAAATTTTGTTCAACATTAAATTTTTCTATTTTTAAATAACAAATGGAGATTGATAATCTCATATGATATTAATAAGTAATCAAAATCTTAAGGATCTTTTAATTAGTAAATTTTGCTTAAAACTTTTTTAAGTTCCAATTTCATGTTTGTATTTTTAAAGTTTAACACAATATTTCAATAACTATACTCCATATTTAAATATAATGCTTATCCAAATAAAAAGTATATAAAAGATTTTTTTCATATTTAATGATATGTAATTTTTATAGGTATCATTCAATGTTAAGGTGGAGCTTTTAAAGTGCCCAGAAAGCTCAAAACAGTGGAGAAATAAAATTAACATTTATCCTGTTGGTTTGAATGAAACTATAGAACTTGATATAGATATAATTTGTGAATGTCATTGTGAAAAAATTGAAAATGTGGTAGTTATTTTTTTCTGAATATTTTTTTGATTTCATTTTTTCCCTACCTTAAAAAGATAATCTGTTTCTACTTTTGTTCTACTTTTTCATTGTAATTTACATAGCTTCCATAAAAATATATAAACAGATAAATATTTTTAACAACATAGCAAGAAATGAGCCCAAAATGCAGTCATAAAGGCACATATAAATGTGGCATATGCAGTTGTGATCCAAATTATTTTGGGAAAAAATGTGAATGTCAAGAAGATAATGTTTACGAAGAATCCAAATTATCATTTTGTAAAATGTAAGTTTATGACATGTTTGAATTATTTTTATAAAATTTCAAATGATGCCAATATAAGCATGTGGCATTGGATTTTTATTTTCTTAATTTATGTTTTTTATTTTTAATGTACTTAGTTATAAATCATTTAAATTAGATATGAAATTTATTTTTAAACAAATCTCTTATTTTATTTAACAGTCTTATATTCTGGATATGTAAAGTTAAGAAATGACAGAATTTAATGAGATAAAATCGCAAATGTACAAAATTTGACTATGTGTTTATTTTAAGAAAGGATTGCTGAAAAGGAATCAGAATTTTTAACTGTGACTACAACTATGTATTTTGGGGACAAACTAAGATATTATGTATTAAATATGGAAGAAAAGAGAGAGGAACATGCATGCACATATAAAATGGCAGGGAATAAGATGGATAGTTAACTATAATAACCTGAATATCAATAAGGAAAGAAAAAATTGATATATTTTATGATTCTAATTATAACAATATAATAGCATTTAATTTAGTTTTATATATAATATTATTGTCAGTTTATATAGTTTAAAGTTTATCTTAAAAGTAATATGGTGAAAAACGTAGCCTAAAATTACTTTATTGAAATACATAATATTAAAAATTAACAAAAGTATGAAACAAGCAATTAGTTATCAATTTAGATAATTTATTTTGATGTCTACTACTTAAATTAAAATAATGCATGCTGATATAGTGTCCCTAATATACTGCTTGTTTCGGAAGACAGAGTGGGCCTGGTCTCATCTGCCAGCACTTCACCAATATGCGTAATTTTTCATGATTACTTCGCATATATTCTTTTCTTCATGGTATTAAATGATAACTATTGACATTCTGTTTCATGTGACATATTTTCATATGCTTTTACATTTTTATAAGACTTAACAGTAGAAATATTTTATGAGTAAAAAAATTATAATCATGTTAACTAAATAAGAGAGGCCTTGTATGTGTTCTCCTTCATAAAGTGTTTTTTATCATTCCATGAAAAAACTTTCAATCAAAATGATTAAAATGTAATATTTACTAAAGAAACAAAATCTAGGCGATGAAGTTTAATATTCTTAGGCAGTGATATGGCAAATGATAGCATGACAGATGATATGACATATATGATATGATATGATGTGACATGAAGGACAGATATATGACAGAAAATCATTTTCTATAATGTAATGTATCTAGATATTGAATATATAATTACTTGAATGAACTTGTCATTTTTCAAAGGTTGACTTAGGAAAAATAATCTTCCAATTTCCTTAAAAAGCATATCGGAATCAATGTAAATTAATAACTTTATAATGTTGCATGTATATTGCTTATTTAAAATATTTTTGTCTCTACTTAAAATAGTGGATTCCAAAGTGGCATATGAAAACAATAGTCTTCTTTGAGAAGTTTATTTGATTCTATTATTCATTAAAGTAAAAATCGATATGAGAAAAACTACAGGTTGTATATGAGAGGTTAAAAATACAAATATGCAATATCTTAATACAATATAATAAATCTAAAATTTTACTTATATATATATTTTTTATCTAAGTTCTATCTTTTGACCCAATTTGTAAGATTTTGAAACATTGTCAGTAGGGATAATTCATTTTTGTTGATTCTTCCATTTGATTAATTTGTTTATTATGCTGCAGTCAAATTTTTATACACGTATGCTAATTTGATTGGATAAACATTTTGTAAAGCAAATTCTGGACTACTATCAATGTCTGAATAGCAGTTAATGTCAGAGGTAGAAAGCAAATCCAGAAGTTATTGAACTAAACAGTAGATATCTGATGATTTAAATGCCAAGTCAGCCTTTCATTTGAAATTTTATAAATCAAATATTATTTGGTAATTATTATAAAATTTAAATAAACTCTAAATTATTTTTATTTATTTTCTTTTAAAAATGTGTTACAGGCTTAAATCATGGTACCATTTATGTACTCATTTTTTATGATCTAACTGTATGTATGATTTTATCTGTAAATAGATTGAGGACTTTTTACAAAACAAATATTTTGCTAATTAAATAGTGAAAATAACATTTAATAATATATATATATATATATATATATATATATATATATATATATATATATAGCACCAAAAATGATTAAATTACACTATTTGATGGCTGCCAATGATCACTATGGTTAAAGACAAGACAGCATCATACACATATAGTATGAGATTATTTTGTCCTTTATTAGTCTGTGTTATTTTTGACAACCAGTCTTGAATAATATTTGGTATGCATAAATAACTTTAGATTATAACATAATTTTTTTTTTCTAATTTACTATTTCTTAAAACTTCATCAAAATTCAGAGTATTGCATGTAAATCTTGCCAGTCATAATAATATATTATAGATTATTGTATTCTTAACAATTATTTGTTTACAATCATGCATTACGTTTTTGGCAACTAAATCCATGTGTGTGGGCCCATATTTCTTGATACTACAATGAAAACTGAATTTGATTTTTGAACCCTAGAGGGGTTTTATTGAAACATTCCCAAAGAAAAGCTTCAATTATGCTACTTTCAACAGGACGGTACATGATGACACAGATCAGATCGCAATTATCCCATGTGGAGTTACTTACATCTGAGAAGGCAATGAGCAAAAGCTTTTGGTGCCCTCAGTCACTTGACTTGTCTACTTGTGATTTTTACTTTTGAGGACAGTTAAAGGGAAGAGTATATGAAACTAATCCACACTTAGTTAAAAAACTCAAAATCAGGATTCAGAATGTCATCAGTAGCATCGCAATATAAAAACTGACAAGAATATATATACATTTCCTCAAGATTGCTCACATATGTAAAGTGGGTGGAGGGCATTTTCAGCACTTACAGTTATAGGGATTGATATTTGATAAATTATATTTTATGCATTGACTTTACAGTGAAAAGGATTGATATTTGATAAATTACATTTTATGCATTGACTTTACTTGCCAGTTTTACATGCCACATTCTGTAGTGTATATATTGGATTTTTTAATAGCTAAATTATATTGTAGTTGTATACATAATAAAGAGTGATCAGTGCTATGCATTTAAATGTCAATCAAAGTGTAAATTATAATTTTTGTTATTTTTATTCAATTGTTTCTCCACCAACAAATTGAAACAACATATCACTTGTAATAGGTACAGATTCTTTTGTAAAGTAATGAATAATAGTTCTAATAATCTTTTTTAAATTAATTCTAGATAAGAAAGAATTTATGTTCTTTATAAAATTAGCTGTTTTATTTAATGTTCTAATATATTCATATTTTTTATTAATACTATTTTAAAATGTTATTTTATAGTGAATCATTTGGATATTTATAAAATACATTTGAAAAAGTAACTAAATTTTATAACAAATATGGAAAGTTTAATAATTTAACACATCTCATTTTATCAATCTTAAACAGGAATGGAAGTGATGTTTTATGCTCTGGTCGTGGTGACTGTGTTTGTGGTGTCTGTGAATGCTATGGACCTGTGAGTAATTTTTAGTAATTTTTGTTTTTCTGATTTATTTTATTTTGTGTAGTTTAAGTAGTATGTAACACAATTTTTTTTATTCATTAGTACAAGAAATTTTACTTTTATCTCTGAACAAATAAAAATTATTATTACTTTTAAAATGAGAAAAAAATTTAAAATAAGAATGTGCAAACAAAAGTGCATGTATTAAACAATTTCATCTGAAAATATGAAATAATTACAAAAGAAAATGTTAAAACATGCACACATTTCAGGTTTTTTTAGTATGCATAAATTTAGTATAACTCAATCTTTTTCATTTTTAATTTTTCATAATAATGCATCTTTAATTTTTCCTTTTAGAACAGTGATTTAAGAACTTATGGTGAATATTGTGAATGTGACACTTTTTCTTGTGATCGAGATTCTAATGGGCAGGTATGTGGAGGAGAAGATCGGGGAAGCTGTTGTGGAAAATGCATTTGTAAAAATGGATGGACAGGCCCTGCATGTGAATGTAAAGACAGTAAAGAAACTTGCATTGCTCCAGCTGATATCGAAACTGGAAAACTTTGTTGTGGAAAAGGTTTATGCATTTGTGGTGAATGCCAATGCCATAAACATGAGATATATGGCTATTTTAGTGGACCCTTTTGTTGTGATCAGAGTGTAAGTTTTTCTTTGATGAAAATATTTTCAAATGGTAAATGTGTCTTAGTGGTTTATAGTTTATAGTCATAACAAAGTGCATCACTATAAAAAATTATATTAAGTCACCTCAATAATATGCTATCTGTATACACCCTGCTAAAAAGTCAATCAATATTTTATCTCAACTCCAAATAAAGATTTATAGGGAATTTTTAATTTCTAATCTGTAATTTTTTTATTTGAAAATAATGTAAAATAATGCAATATATTTTGCTAACATAAAAATTTAGAGAAGGAAAACCCATAAGTTGTATATTTCTACAAATTGAAAATTTATTTAAAAATAACATTTTATTATCATAAATTATTAATAACTATAAATCACTTAATAAGGCCCAAAATACCAGATAGTATTGTAAAGTTCTTAAATTTTAAGAATCGGTACTGAACCTGTTAATATATTTTATATTTTTGATCCGCACATGTTAAAACTTATTAAAGAAAAGGTTTCAAAACCTTCGAATTCTTTTTATTCCCAAAAATAGTGAGTATTTTATTTTTATATTAATAAATGTTGGAAAATATAGTAAAAAAATCTTAATCAAAGATGTTTATCATTAGATATAAGACAACAAGATGTTATAATTACAGACTTACCAGCTGATTTTAAAATTCAATATTTATTAATTAGCATATATTTAGAGAGAGTTTCAAGATTTATCATGCAATAGGAAAAATATAACATAAAATATTTTATTAATATATTATGTGCAGAACTTTTTAACTAAGCTAATTTTACTGTATTTGTTTCTAGTGCATTGTGATTTTTGTACATTTTCTAATAAATTAATTCCTCGACTAAAAAATTATTTAAACAGACCTATAATTAAGCATCCAATTTTTATTGATTTACATATTTTAATGTAATTTTCTGAGATATTCTCTAGAATCTATAGATATGGTATAAGAAATCAGAAAAGTAAAATATAAATATGGCTCTCAAATATTTAATTTATCATTTACTTCATTTATTGAAAATTGTAAATTTTAGGGGATTTTTAAGATTAAATTATTATTTTCATACAAATTCTTCTGGATTATTGTATTTCAAATTAACAATTATACTAGATTTTAATCTGATTATCCTTTTACAATATTATTATAAATATTACTTAATAAAGGTGACTATTTTTTTTCCAATTTAAGTCAAATTTTTAACATATTTGTTTCTATTAAGTTTCAAACTTTAGAAAACCAATGTGGAAAGCTAAAAAATTGTGTTGGATGTCAAGCTTTTAGTTCTGGTTATATGACTGAAGAAGAATGTTCAAATTGCTTAGTAATTCTTGAAGTAGTTGATGAAATTGGAGGTGAATATTTATATTTCATTTTATTTCACTGTAAGCTTTACATGATTTTTTGAACTGCATAATGTATTGTGGATATGTACATTTAAAGAATTTTCTTCTTATCAGAGAAAATCTGGCACCAGATTTTGATTAACTTAAGTCATTTATGTTAGAGTTGTTTAAGAAAGAATTTCATTTAACTTCCTGAATTTTAATCATTCCTTACAATAATTTAAGATTTCTGCTTAGATGCTATAATAATTCTATTCTTCATGATATAATGAATTTAAAATGTGAAGTGTAAACAAATCAAATAATAATTATTGTCAAATAATTTTAGATATAAGATAAGTGTGTGTGTGTGTGTGTTTCATAGTAAATATATTTATATATGAGAATATTACATTTTTTTATATGATTAGAAGTATACAAGTTTTTATGTGATGTCAACAAAAAATAACACTTTATTTATATATACTTAATTCTAAAACATTTTAAAAATAGTTCTTTTATTATTTTAATTATATTTTTAAATGTGTGTTTTTAAATTCACATAGATATCTTTAAATAAACTGTCACTATTACAAGTGATTTTTTTTTACTTTTCAATGCATTGCAATACTCTTTGATGTATAAAAAATATATTATGATTATTTAACCAACTTCTGCAGTATATTTTTCTTCAATAATAAGTTTAAGATTAATTGTACCAGTGAAACATAAAAAGTTATCAGAATAACTATTGAATGCACTATTTTAAACATGGTTTAGTCCAAAGATTTGTAGAAGTTTTACCATAGACAGGTGAGTTATAATTTCCAAATGTATCTCGTTGAATTCTATACATTTGAAAACTACTGCCAGCTAATCATTTTTCAAGAGCTAATGAATGCTGTGGTTTATAGACTTTTCCCACTCCTTAAGCATAAACATCTAAAGTTGCTTTGAATCCATTATACAAGGTCTATCAAATAGCTCTTATGAATGAAAAAAGGGCCATAATGTGACTACATTTGCTAAATTTTTAAGAAATTGCTTCTTGAACATAATTTTTCAATAAGAATTAATCTAAAATTAAATCTTTTACATTCATTTTACTGTAGAATATTATAACACAAACATTATGTATTATGAAATATAAAAAAGATAAAAATTTGATTGTAAGAATTATATTCTGAACAAAAAAGTTGACGTGAAATAATCTTCATTAGATGAGATACATGTTTGTTGTTTCATCAAATAACAATAGCAAAATAATGTATTGCAGAGCATCATCAATTCTTATGCTAAGACATTTTCATTGCAAGTACAACTAGTTAAGACACATAAATATAAGAAGATAATGCTTTTGAAAGTAATAATAAAATTTCTTGTGTAAGCAATTATGAAGGTCTCTGAATTAACATTGATTACTTTCAAAATTAAAGATAGAAGAAAATTATTGGTACTCTATAAATATTAGGTAATTTCTTAAGCATATATGGCTACAAAATTTTTTCCAGTAGAGATGTGTTAATGGCAGAAGGAATTATCGATTCTAAAAGGCAATATTGCACAGTTGGACTTTTTCAATTCTTTTTTCTTTAATCAAAAATACAACTATACTTTAAGTTATGGACCAGAATGTGATTGAACTCACACATCTCTCGACATCTGATTTTTTGAATTCTAGAAATATTATTATAGGAAAGGTATTACTGTGACATCTCTTTTGATATAATTGTTTATTGAATAAATCTTTGTGATTCCTGTATAAAATAATGATTCAAAGCATTCATTTAAACAGTCGTTATTAAAATCTTATTGAATGAATAAAGATTTATATTATTTTAAATCCTCAATTGTTATTTTTAGAAATAATAGAAGGATTAAAACTTAAAAAAGCTATATTTTTACACGTAAAAATCACTTTATTTCAAAATATGCAGTTGAAATACTTGAAAACTATGATTGAGATGGTTCTTGATATACTGATAAATGACCATATTGTTTCCCTTGTAAGTAAAAATGAATTAAAGGATGATTTGAACTGAAATGCTTAAGAAAAAGGATAATTTTTATTCTTCAGTTTCTAATAAAAGGACTATGAAAATTCTGTAAGTTTTCGCTCACTGAAATAGCTGTTAAAAACTAATGGACTGATTAGGATTTGGCAGAAATGAGATTAATAAATTATATTTTAGATAATGAAACATATAATTTTCATTATTTCAATATTAAAAATTATTTTACTAAATATATTTTATTTTAGTATAGATGTTTTTTAAATTTTATTTAAATATGAAAAATTTTGTGTGGGTGTTAATCATATTTTGAATCATAGTTTAGGAGTCTGTAAAGTAATTAATTAATATTAAATATCAAAAATTAATACAAAATAAAAATGTAACTAAAAATAAGGATTTTTTTGAAAATTATGTAAATTTTTTAAAATGTTTTGTTATTCCAAATAAATGCACTACAGTAGGATTCAATTATATGATGCTTATATATCTGTATTTTTTAAATAAATTATATAGTTAATATCAATTAAGCAAATATTTTAGAATATAAATTTAATAAATTATTTTAAACGTAAAAAATTTTATCTATGCTCTAATTTTTTATATAAAATATATAATAATTCTAAATTGCCCATGTATTATAATTTTTTAAAAATATCTTTTGCTGTTGAGACAATTTTTAAGAAATGGCTTAATTTTTGCTTGTAATCTGTATAAACTTTATCAGTTTCTGTTCTTCAATCCTTCCATTCAATATACATAAATATAATAATATATATATATATATATATATATATATATATATATATATATATATATATATATACTATATATATATATATATATATATATATATATATATATATATATGTGTGTGTGTGTGTGCTGTGTGTGAGTGTGTGTGTGTGTGTGTATAATTCATTGAATATTTCTTTTATTTCACAAAATATGCAGTTAAAACATTTAAAAGTATGCAGTTTTAATGTTATTTTCGTTTTTTCTTCTAGAAATATTTCATAATGAAAGTAGATGTATATTTAAAGATGAAGAAGATTGTATGTTTACATTTGTATTCAGTTATGATGGTAGCAATAAGCCTATTATAAGAGTTTTGAGAATGAAAGGTAATTTAATGCTATATATAAATTTAAAGTTTTTTTAGTTAAAGTTTTAAGGGAATTGACAGCTGAAATAACATTTTTAATTCAGTACATTCTTTATGTTGTTTAATATGTCTATTTAACATTAACAAATTGCTAATGTGATTATAACCATTTAATATTAACAAGTTGCTAATGTGATTTCTCATTAGTTGTTTGCTTAAACTTTTTTTTAGTTTTACAATAGAAATTTAAATTTAATAATTTGTACAATTAAAAACAATTTAATGAAGTACATAAATTAATTGCATAATTTTTCTATACATTATTTCACTAAGCATTCAGAGTAGTTTTGTAAAAATATTAAGAAAACGTATCACGATAAAATATCATAAAAAGCAATCATTAGAAGTAACAAATATAGTATGGAAAACAACTCCTTTTATAGAGTAAAAGAAAATTTATTTTTAATTACATTTCAAGTTGCTTGATGTGTCATTTGGTAATATTCATACTTTATTGGAATTTGGTTTACATTTGTTGTTGATCCTGAAATCTATGCTAATGGAAGCTTTGAATTTTGACAAAGTTTAACTGAGCCAAAAAAGTGCTTAAGATGAAGAAGAGCATCTAGATTCTCTAGGCTAGGAGTTGGATTATGTTAATTACTTCATTTGCTAAAACCACTATTGTTTTAAAATCAAGTTTAACATGAATTATCTCTCCTGGAAAACAATATGTAACACAAAAGAAATTTCAATAAGGCAACATAAACGTAAAATAATGTTGTTACTTGGAAGAATAATAGAATAAGCATTATATGATGTTGAAATGTAACTTCGAAATTACTACAGTAATACTGGAATTAAGATTGAAAATGGAATGTAGTATTTATAAACTCATTATATGATGAGGTGTTGTGTAATAGAGAGAAACCTGTTGGAACAAATTTGATGGTTTCAAAAAAAATGAGAATATATTTCATCAAATATACTGCTATGAGAATATGTAAAATAAGTTTAAAAGAAAGATTTAAGATATCACTATCATTTCAGCTCTTGCACTAACTGCAGAAAAAGAAATTGGAAAAGGAATATTTATTATGCAATTAAAAATACTTTTAATGAAGCAGTGAATATAATAAAAAGTAATCATAAGTATGATTTTAATGCAAAAATTAGAAAAGCAGTTTTTTTGTGAGATAACACAAGAAAAATTGCAATACATAAAGAAATAAATGATAATGGTAATATATGTTAATATACATAGAAACTAGAAATAAAATATATTCGATGTAAATATTCTGTTATAAGAATATACTCTTAGGCACTTACAGAGTTTCAAGAATCGAAGAATCATTTCAAATCGATTATATTTTAATAGTGATCACATATTTGCCTACAACTTCCTTAAAGAGGAATTTATTGCAACTCACACTCTTTGGTTAAAGCAAAAATAACAGAATGGATAACTATTGTAAACATTATATAAATCAAGAAAAAATAATGGGATGTTGAAAAAGTAATCAATAATAAAAAGATTATCATATAAGAAGTGAATACTAGGACAAAATAAAAGGAAAATATGAACAGGAGATAAATGTACAGAAATATAATGAAATGAATTTTCATGAACAATGAAGTAAAGTTAAAGTACTCATCATTGAAATTACAAAGAAAAATAGTTGAAAGAAGAAAAAAATAAAATTTAATAAATGGTTTGATAAAAAAATATTTATGAATGCCATTAAAAACAAAAATGAAACATGATACTAAGAGGGACAAGATAATTAGGTAATTTTCAGAACTATTAATAAAGGCACAGAAATATAAATAGGATATACAATCAAGAAAGGATGGTAAGAGAACAAATTCAAGAAACTGATTTGTTACAAGTACGAAATGAAAGAGAAAAAAAACTTTACAGAGCATTGAATTTTAAGGCCAAAACAAACAAAAGATTAATTTATGTAAAACAGAAGATGGAAGGTTTATAGAAGAGGCACACCCACTGGGTGTTCCTCTGTTTAAGATACCATCACCTTCGCAAATTATAGTGCTGATTAGGTATATCCTAAGGACAGCTAGGCATTAGGAAAAAAGTTAGTTCTTTTTGTATTAAATATTAATTACTTTTTAATTTTTTTAGTGTTCATCTACAAAGAAACATAAAATTAGAATTTAGATTTTATGGTAATTTTTTTTGCTTGTCTTCAGTAAGAAATTTTTAATATTCACTTAACTGTGAGTTACTTCAATAAGTAGGATCAAAATTAGATTTTTAAAAAGAAACTTACAAATTGATATCAATTAATACAGATTAAAAATTGATTTTAAATTAGAAATGAATGCAAAAATAATAAATTTATTCTAATATAAATTTTTATTAAATAACTGATGTGCATAAAAATTGTGAGTTTTAATTAATATCAGAATGTGTCACATTACTGTTTAATATTTTATAATATTTTTTATTTATTATTTTAGATTGTCCAACGAAAGAAACTGTTTTATGGACTGTTCTTGGTATTGTAGCAGGGATATTTTTCCTTGGTTTAACATGCATTCTGATTATTACATGCCTTATTCGATGTAAAGATAAAAGAAATTTTGCAAAATTTGAGGCAGAAATGGCAATTAATAAGTTCCCATTTGTAAGCAGTTTTAAATATTCACTTTTATTTGCATACATTTCAAATTCATGATATTTTATCAAATTTTAATACCATAAAATCATTTGCCAGTATCTTCTATTCATATGAAAAGAAAAGTTGTATAAATCAATTTTGGTTAAAAGCAAAAATCGTGTATTGGTGAAAAAAAGTTGTGTTAAAACTATTTTTTGCGAAATATTACTAATTGAAAGTTTTGTTTCCATCATATAAGATGAACTTTAATCCTTGTTATGTTGCTAATTTTGCTTGTAAAAGAATTAATTTTAAGTAATTAGATTTAAAATTATTTATTTCCTTACAAATTTATAGCTATTTTAAAGAGCTATGGCTTGTTTGGTTAGGCTATTTGTTCTCGTTATTGGAAGGCAGTGAGCTTGAATCCTGAACTAACCAAAGCTGGTTGGACCTCCGAAGGGGTTTGGGGCTTGTAAAATATGTCATGGTCGCTATCCTTTAAGTGAAATAATACTTTTGAGTGCGGTGGGAAAAATCTTCTGCACAATTTTTCCTTCTGAATTGTGAATATCATCCCTTTGCCCAACTAAATGCTTGCAGGTTTGTGGAAAAAATCAAATTTCAATCTTTGATAACTCTTGATCTTGAATCTCTTGAAGCTACATTTTACCTCCCTCATCATGATGGTTTTAGATTTATGGACTTTATCGATTTCTCTGTCAATCAAGAGAGATAATACAACAACAATAGCTATTTTATAAACTCTTATGTCATACCTTAAAAAAATGCATTTAAAATATTTGTATAATTTTTTTTTAGTTTACTTGTGCATTAATTATTTTTTTGACTCATGCTAAGTTATATAATTTCATAAATTAAAACTAAGTTTTTGTTTTAAGTAATATTTATATTTATTGATAAATAACCACATATAAACCATCTATGAAAATTTCAAATATAATTAACATCACAAAATAAAAATCTAACAAAAATAGAATGTAATTATTTCTTTATTGGAATATTTGTTTTGTGAAAAAATTAGTTTTAATTAGTTTTATCAAAATATTTACTTCATAGAGTGGATTATATAAATAAAAGAAAATCAGAACTTTGTGAGCAATTATGAGATAATAAAATTTTTATATTAAATTTTATTAGTTTAAATATTTTTCAGTTTTTTTTTGTTAAATTATATGTAGATAATGTTCTTAATTTAATTGTAATTTCTCTTTCAAATTTGAAAAATTTTATACTCTGAGGAAAAAATAGTTAATATAAATACATTTTTTGTTCATTTAAATAGATCAAGGAAGTAGAGAAATTAATTTTACTCTTCCAATTTTTTGTTCATTTAAATTAAAAAAGGTATTTAAAATTGAAAATGTAAAATTTTAACTGGGTATAAAAACTGTATGGTGGCAAAAACAATTTGGCTTTTTGTATCAAGTGTTTAATTGATAACTTTAAATTTGCATCCATTATTTTTTACTTTATTGTGCTGTATTTTTTCTTTTTCTAGGAACATAATCCTTTATTTAAGAGCCATTCCTGAGTGACATCCACCAAATTTTCATCGAAAATCATCAGATTAAATAAGAAACAGAATATTTTATTTTTTATATTGCTTTCTAGTCTAAAATTAGTTGAAATATTTTGTGGAAATTTATGTTGAAAAAAATCTTTTTATTCCCTGGAATTGTTTTAATGTGTTTGTGCAATATGATATTGACATCATCTAATTCTAAAAGTATATTATTTCTTAACTATTTGTTTTTCAGTTTTAATGTTTAAATGTAGTATTTTAAATGAAATGAAATCTGAAGCAATATACAATTTAAATTTATTCATTTTTTAAATAAAAACTTAATTTTCATAAATTTATTAAAATATTGTCTTTTAATGTCTTATTTAGTTTAAAATTTCATCTCTTAGAAAGTAATATTTGTCCTAGTTCTATTGAATATTTTATTAAAAATTCTAGAATTCAAAAATATTAATAATAAATGTTGAAAATTTATTTTTTTACTATTACTATTATTTTGGAATTGGATAGAAAATTGTAGAAATACTCAGTATTAAATTTGTATTAATTAAATTATTAAAATGTTGTACTGAAAATGGAAAAATAATTTTTATACATTCTTATAATTTTGTCTCTATTATATTTGATAGTAATTTTGCTATTTAAAGTCTAAGCTTATTTTTTTCTTGTACAAATTTTTTTAAGAATATTATTTATCATTTTTTTAAATAATCATTGTCTGTTTTACATGCTAAAGTTGTATTTTTTGTAAAATTTAAAACTAGAATTATAAATACCTGATTATGCTTTGATTAATTCTTTATATCGATTTTGATCAATGAATTCAATCAAAATCGAAATTTTATACAACAGGTAATATTACTTATGCTGGATACTATAAAAATGTTGCTATTGTTCCTAAGAGATTTTAGTTTTGTGATAAAATCATCATTCTCCATCCAAAAGAAAAAAATTCCAAAAAAATTCTTTTTTAAGATTCCCTATGTTCTTTTGTTTTCTAATATTGTTAAAAATATTTATGATTATTTACTCGTTGTGTTTGCTTTTAATGTCAATAGAGTGTTTACTTTACAAATAGTGTGTGTATGTATTTTATTTTAGTAGAATTATAGTAGTTGTATTCTTTTTGTTATCTTTTTTAAATAAAATGAGTTAAAATCAGTATTTTGCAACGATTGCATTTCTTCACATATGGAAGAACACTTGTATATTGCTTTGTAATTGTTTTTAAATTCTTTTCCATTAACATTGTCTACAAATAATATTTTTTAATCAGAAATAAGTATTTATAGTATTATTTTATAACACTTACAATTTTGTGTACATTTTATTAAAATATGTTTCAAATAATATAAATAACATATCTATGGTTCTATAAATATTGATAATGAATGCTATAAAACTGTTACTATGTTTTTGGGGTATTTTAATTACCCTCTCTATAAATTTTCTAAAAGCTGAGAAGTCTTTAAATGTTAAATAAATTTTATAGCTTGTTTTAGAAGAAATGTGAGCGTTTTCTGACTTTGATAGAGGTCGAATTGTTGCATGCTTTATTGCACAGTTTCCCGCTTAAAGCCCCATAACTATCTGTAGAATATCGAATCAATGTGTTCAAGTTGGTCACTGAATGCAGCGCTGAGTCACAGGATCTCTCTATGACTGCCGAGGAGATAGAAATGTAGTTTTCATGTCCAGCAATCATGTCACGAACCCTGAGTCAAGAAATGTCTACAAGACGACGCTCACAACAGAAATTTGAAGACGTTTGTAGCAGCATATCCTCATCCCATTGATCATATGGATGGCTATTCGAAAGTTTTACCGAAGTCGTGGCTTCAAGGTAAACTATAACGGTACTTGGTTTATAAAGGGGTGTGGTCAGTGACGTTAAATAGTAATGCGGATGTATTAAAGTAAGAAAATATGGAAAACGCCAATAAATATTTTTCGAATACAAAAGCAAATTAATAAAATAACATTTAATATCGCTTATTTTAATATGTGATAAATATTTTAAATATTTTTCTCTGTTATTTGATTAATAAAGTTTTTAAACTGTTTGCAAATGGAATATTTTATGACAAAAGATAGTAAAATTTATCTTTTTTTTTAATTGCATAAAATTTGTATGGGATAAATTCTGAAATAAAAATCGCGATCAATAATCTAACTATTTCTTATCTTATCTTCCATCAATTTACATTATTTAAAATCTTATGTTATTTATTTATTTTTATTTTATTAATTTAATTTGCTTTTTATTTGTATCTTCATATTTTTCAAAGTTTTATAAATATTTAACTGAAGTTTCATAATTTATAAAACTTCATTTAATAAAAGAAAATTTTTTAATTCAGTACTTAATTTCCAACTATTTTAAAAAGTGTGAAATTAACTATGTAAAAATAAAACTTATAATTGGAATAAATGCTTTAAGATTTGTACTCACCCAAAGTATGGAAAATTATTTTTTTATTTTATTTATTTTTTGATAATAACTATTTTATTGATTAGAAATAAACATAATTTTTACTATGTTCAACTACAAAAATGATTATAATATTATCAATAATAATTCTCAAAAACAGTTGTTTCATATATCCTTGTTTTTAACCTATTATTTTTTACGCATACACATTTCCACAAGAGTAAGGCAGATTTTGAAGTCCAAGTTTGATCCAATATTTAAAAACTGTTAATGTCCTTAGTTGGATTAAAAAATTATTGTAATTGTAATTTTGAATGAATTTAATCAGATCAGATTGCTTTAGTTAAGAGTTTATCTATTCTTGTTTATGGTATTATTATCATGCATTGGATATACGGCTCGGACACATCTTGTTTACACTGATGATATTTTAAGCAATAGCCGTTACATTTGTGTAGCCCATGGCTTTCTTCTTCATTCGAGCTTAATGAAAAACTATATTTGAGGATCAACAACAAATTTCCAGATCTACGCTGGTTATAGATTATCCTTAATTATGGATCTTCTCTTGTTATAGATTAAGGTTGACCTGCATATTTTCCAGAACTCATCAACAGAAAATGTTTGATGGAAATATTGCAATAATTTAATGTTTGTCCTTTGCATTCATAATGTGATTGGAATTTAAAACGTGTCTTGTAATATGCAAACTTTTATATGTTAAAATGTCGGACATTTAAACCAAACTTTAAATTAAAATGCTTTTATTTCATAATTTTTTTTAAATTTTTATTATTTCTTATGACGCATAGAAAAAAGAGCAAATGTAAATTAAAAAAAAAGACATCTTTTTAAAAAGACGGAATCCTTGAAATACAAATTTTACCCTGGAGAAATCTACACTGACTGAGTTTATGATAAAAAGCAGTTGTCAATAACAATTATTGAACCAGAGGTAAAGTGATTCAAACGGAACACAGAGAAAATGGTACATGCCGTTAATTATCTAAATATAAATGTATTCCTTGTGTGGTTTTCCTGTGCTGTACATTTATATAGGATATTTTTTACAAAAATATCGATACAATCTTAACAATTTTTACTTCCGTCCATGAGTGAGTATGTTTATGCTTTTTCAAAGTGGCGCTGTTAAGAAATGCATCAACAGTATTCCGATTTTAATATTTAATAACTTAATTAAAGAGATTTTTCAAGATGCGAAGAGATTGGAATTTAATTTGTAATTAAGAATGAGATTGGACATTTTGTAATTAAACGTCTGAAAATTACTTTGGTTTTTAGTTGAGTAAACTTGGAAAATATAGTTAATACAAGCTGCGCTGTAATTTAATTAAGTAAAATTAACTTTATATTTAAGAAATTTCAAACATTGAGCATAAATTGCTCTCATTTCAAAAGCAAAGAATGGATAGCATATCTTGTAAGTGCTTTATCTTCTGGATTACCTTATTTGTTAGCAAGATCTTCAGTAAATGGTAATAACTTTGTGTACATGAAAAGCTTCATTTTTAATGGATTCAAATTAAATAACGAGAATTTTATTTATTTATTATTTTTTTTTAAAGTTCTAGAAATCGTGAAGGAAATCTAGAGAGTATGCTCTCATGAGATATATTATTTTTATGAAAGATCTATTGATTTATTAATTATCATTCCCTCTCTGAATTAATATATATCGAGCAATTAAAAGAATTAATGTTGACCAATCAAGTAAAACGTCTGTCACCAATATGAGTGAAGAACATTAATTGAAACGACTTACAATATTTTTATAAGAAAAGTAGTGTGATACAATGTACATTGAAACAAGAGTGGTACATTGTTATCTTTTTTAGAAGAGTCTCGTTTATGAGTGCAACATTCTATGGCCGTATATGTCTGGAGTCTCCGGAGAGTATGCTTGTCTTCGATATAGTCATAGGGATCTTGTGCCAAGCATTATGACATGGGCAGCCACAGGGTACATGGCACGCATGACTCTAGTTTTGACCAACAGTAGTATGAATAACAATCAATGGATTTCTGATACCTAAGCTAGTTATTGGGACTTATTTCAATGCCTATGAGATCACATCCTTAACTAGATATAGCAAACGTTCATTTGCACCTTATGTTCTGATCTTCCTTCATACAGAGGGAATTCAATTGTTATTTTAACCTAATCAACCTTCTGTCCTCTCATCAACTAAAGATCCTTTGTCATGGCTTGCTGAAAGATTGTCCCACCACTGCTTTCCAGATTCTGCAGTTGATGAAGTGTGACATTGAAGCAGCATGGAATTAGCTGTATTCTTTTGTCATTCTAGCCCACACACAGTTTGAATTTATGAATAACCAGTAAGTGCACGGCGTTTTTTTTTATTTTTTATTATGGTCTCAGTAAATACCGTTCTAGTGTCAAGGAAAGCAACTGCTCTTCTACTAATTTTTACCCCTGTAAATCCCCAAGCTGCTTGCAATTTTAGTAATTTTTTGTTCATTCTATACTGTTTAAGTACAATAATTATCTTTTTTATTTGCTTTCCTTGTATACAATTTTATTTGCAATTTTAATGGCCTGTAGTGTAAGTGACTGCTTTTTGAAAATACATTTGAGCAAAAGCATGTTTCTGTTTGCCATAAGTTTCTTATAAATCTTATAAATTAAAGAAACTTAATGATACAAACAGATATTATGACTATAAACTTAAAGCCCTCGTAACAAAAGATGTTGATATATTTCAGATATTTTCAAATGCTCTATGAAAGCTATTTCGAAAGGCTAGGCTGCTAGTCGAATGGTTGGCACTCTGGCCTTCGATTCAACAATTCATAATTTCAAATTCACCTTGTGTATGAATTTTGTGTATGTATCATCTTGTGTATGAAACACCTTTGTAGTGGGATTCAGAATCCACTTTAAATGTAGATCCTTATTTAATTATAGTCCTCATGAGAAAAAAATGACATTTGAAAGACAAACATAAATATCAGAAGCTCTAGATGAAACCAAACTAAAGAAGATACTACAGCAAAAAAGAAGCACAAATAAAACATCGCAAAGATTGCACACTAAAGGAATCTTTGTGCGTGAAAAAATAGAGAAGAGTAACAGAAAAAAAAGCGGATAAAAGATTTAACAGAAACATGCAGTGGACTAAGTAATATATATAATAATTTTTTAAATTTGATTTATTTGTTTTTAATCGATACTATGTCAAATTAAAAAAAAAACATTATTCGACAAATTTGTCTCTTACTTTAAGAGCTTAATAATTGCGTTTATTATACAGCAAACTATAATTTAACGAGTTTAATTTGTTCAAGAATCCTACTTGTGACTATAGCACACTCATGTACCGAAACAGTTTCTATCACTGATATCAATGTAAAATAGTTGTCCATTTCATTCCAAAAAGTGTTTAGATAAATTAAATATCATGTGTAATTTATTACTTATAATATATATTTTTAATGAGAAAATTTGCCTAATGATAATTATTTTCATCTACTTTTCAAAATTTGGTGAAAGTAAGGCGTAGTATATCATTAAATATAATCCGGGTAATTAAATTTGCGTTACCAAAAGGCCATAATTGCTATACTTTACAATATTGAATTTAAAGGACAGGTATTAGATGTCATTCAAATGATTAGCTTTTACCCAAATTTCATGTATAGCTATCATTATTAATAGGGCAGTGATAGTTATATCTACAATATTTTTAACTATAATCACGTATTTTAACTACAAAATATACAATAATTTTTTCATTTAAAATGAAAAAAAAATTATACTTCAGGTACGCGATGCAGGGGAAAATTGTGTTGGAACCGAATTCTATCCTAATGAAATCATATTATCAAAGTATTGCTGCTAGCTTTGGTTGAGATCCTGTAAATATCTGGACAAAATGGAATAGATAGGTTTAGAACGATATTAAAAAGGAATGCTCGATCTCAGACTTGTTTCTTTAGCATCTGAAATGACAGACATGTTATTCACTTAATTTTTATGAATCGTATAGCCATGCCCGTCATGAGCTTTGAATTTGTGAGAGCATAAGTGTTTATCCGAACAGCTTAATGACGTTTGCAGCAACATGAACTATCAATTGGTGGAACGTTCATCATGGTTTTGATGCTTGTGACGCAACGTTGCAGACAAAAATTTCAGTGACGTGATAAACCTGAAAGAAGAAAGCGGTGACGTCTTGCTTTCTGATGATTTATGATTATGTTTATAGCAATTGCATACGCGTTTATAGTGGTTGCATACATTTTGATGCCATATTAAAGAATATATATTACAATCTTGCATTCGAAAACGTCATATTAACCCATAACCTAGAGGAATGAATTATTTACACGTCTCACATTTACTTCTTGTTCACAATGACTTCGCTTTAACTGAACTTCTTGCAGATTCAGCTGTCACCTTGGATAGCATGTCTGCACCTCATCCCTCAATAAAAAGTCAAATCACTGATTATTGAATCTCAGTCACTATAGTAGATGAACTGTTGCATCGTGTTTAGGCTGTAAGAACTGCTGAACCTGTACAATTCAACCAATCTCTGCTTGAGTCCTCCCTCAGGATTGTAAATGTTGTTATTGTTGCCAAGGGTATTTGCTTTGTATAGTAATTTCTTAGAAGCTTTTCTTCCAAATTTCTTGAAAATTTGATTATTTGTTACTTCTAGTATAATATTTTTTTTGCAATAAACATCTTTATGTTATCTGCATTTTCTTTCTTTAGAAACAATTTTAATGATTAGTAATATAAATTTGTAACATGTTTTACTACTACTTAATTAGGATAATGTTCTTCAGCGAATAAAGTGACGCATGAAATTTCCCACACTTCAATATCTCCTTAATTTCATTTGATGTTTATTGTAGCGCTGAAATTGTTAACTCCTCAGCTTTGATGAAATATGACCTACGATTTCGGGAATCATGCATCTTTTTAAATTTGTGGTTTTGTTTATAAAAATAACTCTTGTATGATGTAGGTATTTTTTACATTTACTCAATTTTCGATTGATATAATCGCATTGATTACTCTGTTTTTGTAGGGCATTTCTCTAACCTCTCAAAATCATGCTCGACAACATTCTTCAATCAAGATTTTTCCATGCAGAATTGTGAATAACATTCATAAGTCTCTTTCCATTATTTGAAGATTATCTTGAGAAAGGTATGAAAGTAGTTTTTTCAGAATTATTTATATAAAATAGGATAGTTTTATTTATATTCATATTTTCAAATGGTAGAACAATTGGCTATGACACCAATAAATCCTACTTTTGTATAGTAGCAGATTTTATATATAATAAATATAGTAATATATTTAGAGTAGCAGAATTTATGGCTTTAATATAGTGGAGCACCTTGCAGGTGCTTTATTGCATTTCAAAAGTGGATGGATCTTCCTAATTTAAAAATTGGCATTAAGTAAAAGAACTGCATATTTATCTACCAAGACCAGAGGTTCTATTTCATTTGGAAGACATCACGAATACGACCTTGGAAAACCAGCTGTGTCACACACACACAACAAACTAGGAACTGGATGGTTAATTTAATGCATCTTTAGATGTTCTTTTAACAGGCAAACAAAACATTTTTGATCCAGCCAGTGAAAAGCTGAAGGTTCTTTCAAGATTTTTAATTAGATTTCTACAATACATTTAGCCTAAAGAAGCTAGGTTTTTCTGAATTCTTTAATTTGCTTCATTCGAAATATTATTTCCTTTCTAAAAAGACATACCTTCAACTGTTGAAAGTATAACTTTATCAGTGTTTTTCCATGAAAACACGCATAAAAGTTTTTTTTAATCTAAAAAAGAGAAATATTTGCTGTGAATCAAAGTTTAAAATGTAAAATTTGAGAGGTATAAATATATTTCTAAATTAATTTATTGAATTTAGTATTTAAAAATAGTTAAGAGTTATAAAAATTCTTATGTGTAAGTACAAAGTATTTACTAGCATTAATTCACTAAATTATCGATCAGTATTCAATCTTCATTAATCTAAATACTTATGACACATTTTTGAAGGTGATACTTAAACAATTTTTCATATCTCTTGTTCTTTCAATCATTGCTTGTTAAGGAGGGCATTTTATAGTCTGTGTTTCTCTTCATGAAAATTACTAGTTTCGGAAAATGTGCTTTAAACAAGTTTCATGGTATTATATGTCAGTGATTTTCTGGTCCTTTCCTACTTCTTTTTATTATTCACCATTTCTTTGACCGAATACTAATCATCATTTCTTTCCTTCATTTACTTCTATTGGTAATCACTTTCACATGACTCTAAATTATCATATAAATATTATATTATTCAATTGTTAGTTAAAAATTAAAAAGAGAAACTCATAGATAAGAAAAAATGCTATCATAATGCAGATGTCTTTAACATATTTATTAGGTTGGTGCGTATGAAATGTCGGATTCTCTTTACATGCGGACGTTTTCCTCCCTGTTTTCGTTATACTTTTGTATTTGACATAACCTCATTCATACTCGTATTGTCCATTGCCAGAGACTCATTTCAGCAAAATAGGTTTTCTCGAAGGTCTTCCCTTTTTTATTTCTTTTGAGTTTATTGCCGATATGAATTCTGCCGACATTCGCGTCATTTTCTTATATGAGTAAAAAACTTGGTAATAGTGCTGCAAAAGCTGCACGCAACATAAACCAAGCGTTTGGGGAGAATACGGTTAACGATCGGAAAGTGCAGCGTTGGTTCGAAAAATTTCGGACTGGCGATTTTTCACTGCAAAATGAGCCGCGCGGAAGACCCAAAACGTCTGTGAAGAATGATGACCTGAAGGTTCTAGTGGAAGCGGATCCAGCCGTATCCACGAGTGAACTTGCTATCAGGATGAAAGTTGACCATACAACGATATTGAGACACCTTTCTGAGATTGGCAAGGTTAAGAAGATGGACAAGTGGGTACCGCACGCACTGACAGAGCGAAATAAGCTGGATCGGTTAAACGTATGCTCATCATTGCAGCATCCACCATATTCACCGGATCTCTCGCCGACCGATTTTCATTTTTTCAAGCATTTAGAGCTGTTTTTAAGGGGCAAACACTATGAAAATGAAGACAGTCTAAAAAACTCGATATCAGAGTTTATTAATTCTAAAGACCAAAATTTTTTTAAGATCTACGCTTTAAAATCTCGTTGGGAGAAGTGTATTGAAGCGAATGGAGCATAATTTGATTGAATAAACAGCTTTTGAAGAAAGATATGCAGTTTTATACAATCACTTAAGAATCCGACATTTCATACGCACCAACCTAATAATTTCAGAGAAGATGGTATAAGTGCATCTCAGAGTTGGTCAGAAGTTTTGAATAGTTTTTCAAGAAAATTGATATTTCTGTGGAAACTGTGTGTACTTAAAAACAGAAAATGCATGCTAGATCTTCTTTCAGTCCACTGTCACATATTTTTGCTCATGAGGTCTAATTAGGATAATATTTATGAATTAATTTGAATTCGGAATAATTTCAAACATCCGAACCCCAAGAGATTCGAACTCACGAACTGTCGAATCGTAGGGCAGGGAGCTAACTGTTCGGCTGTCAGCGCGTTTAAAGGAGAGCTGTACAGATACATTATTTTGCAGTGATTTACATTAAGTGCTTTAAATCATTAATTAAATTGTTTTATTAAATGTTGATGCTAATTAATATTATTGATTTATGCTTATTTCCATAATTAGAAAAGCCTTAGATATCTTAATATTATAAAATATTAATTCCATACGTGATTCATTTTAATTTTCTAAATATATTGTTTCAAATAACATCAGTAATTTTATATTTTGGTGAATAAAAAATTTTTTTCTCGCGAAAAATACTTCACACACAGTAAATTAAAACTTGAAAATTACACTTGAATTTACTTTGATATAAAATGTGATAAGTATATTAAGAAAAAGTACACACTTTTTTTTACTGAATTTCGATTAAAAACCATGTAATTTGTCGCATAAAAAAGGAGTATTGGTTATAACATACAAATGGTTTTAGATAAAAAATTTACTATATAAAAGCAGAAATTCTGGATGAAAATAAAACTTTGATTTAGTTTATACTGTTTAAGTTTACTGACTTAGCTCGTCATTGTATTCACTGCTTTATTACAAGTTCCTTGCTGTGTTTTTTTTTATATAAAATGTAGGTGAGTTAATTAAATGTAAATTTATAAACGAAATAAATATTTCCAGTATTATTGAGGATATGTAGTTATGTAATCATTTGAGGAAAGATTTATGCACAGATAAAATGGTTCCCATAAAATAATTAATGTACATTTAGAATTATATAATATTGTTTTCTTCTAATGAAAAGTCAAAATTTTTTGTTAATAAATATTATGATATCATCCCGTGCCTTATATCATCCTGTACCTTGTCTTTGAATTTACGCTACGTATAGAATCAAATGTAATCATAAAAAGTTACAACATATACATTTAATATTTATAGCAAAATTGATCTAAAATTGCTTTTTTATTTTACCAGTTTTAACAAATGTGTACAGACTTATTTTATAATGTTCGCTTCGTAAAAAATATCGTGTTCTATTGTTGATAAAATAAAGCAGAATAATTGTTAATGTTCAGAGAAAAATGCAGTGTACACATATAACAAATCTGCTAAAGTTTTATATAAATAGTTCTAATGTACGAAAAAAAAAACTGTCACAATAAATTCGACAACAAAGAACCATGTAAAAATATTTCTTGTTTTCAATTCAGCAATCAATTTAACTCTGTTAAATTGATAAAACACGAATATATAGCTTTTCACGAAAATTTAAATGATCTATATAATGTGATGTATATCAAAAACCACACACATATTTTGTACTGCATTCTAATTTTTTTGTCCCGTGTATTTTATGTGCTCTAAACTCTATTACATACATTATACAGCAGAAGCCAGCAAATACACAAAAATAACATAACATTATTCAACTTCCGAAATTTTTATTTTTAATTTATTTGACTGAAACAAGTTGGTTTATTTTTAAGCAGATTTACAAATCATTTTCTTCATCCACGTAAAAAGAATGTTTCTTTTTCGGTAAAGGTTGTGAAAATTCCTTCCAAACATGTGATATTTTAATAAACTAAAATATTCAATGAGTAATATATGCTATTTAATTACACGAGTTTGCTTATTGTTTCTATACAAATAAATGTACAATTTACAAAATGCCTTTGATGTTAAGCTAAGATTGATGGTGATATCAACCTTTTAGAAAATTTATCTTTTATTCTTTCTTATCTGAAGGCTGTTCTTGATCTTCCTTAGGATCACACATTTCAAAGCAAGATGCGGTGCTTATGCGTCTTGAATAGTTGCCCTCTGCTGGTGGACTAGCCGAATCAGAACTTGAAGGACAAGGCGAGACAGACGCTCTAGTGAAAGTTAATCTAGGTCCAAGCTCGAGGTCAGTTTCTTCAGCGTCATAGCCTCCATCTGGAATTACAAGGAGATTAGCTGTGCTGAGATTATCTTGATCATCCGGTGAGAAGTCCATGTCCCATTCATCATTGATTGCAGCTCCCTTTTCAAGTGCGTACTGTTTGACGTTTGGCAAGCTCTGAAATCGAGCAGATGACCTGCTGAACTCAGAGGCGTTCATATCGCTGAACGACAGTCTCCTTTGTTCTGAGGAAGGCTTCAGATATTCCTGAGCTTCACATTCACTTCCTCTATAGAGGGACAGGACTTCATGTCCTTCGTTCCTGTCTGGCGTGGAGTGGAATGCTACCCATCGATTTTGAGGCTGGTTGTGAGGTTTACGGCGTAAATGTGGCCTATGAATGACTTTGACTTTTGGAACTACTTTTTTCACAACTTTTTTTAATGCACCCTTTGGTATCTCGGAAGGTTTTTGATTGGATTTTTGAGGCTGAGAATGACCCGTCTGAGCGTTTTCTGGTCCAAGACTTTCTTCTTCTGGAACTTGTAAGTGACTAGTACTGAAAAAGATATGTTTTAATTTAAATTATGATTTTTATCATCTTTAATTGATAAAATATTTAAAGTATGCAAGTTTATTTATAAATACACCTCTATAATTAAAATATTAAAGGAGCACATAAAAATATGTATCAGTCCGTTGCGCTGCTGCTATGCGAGTCTATTAAATGGCAAATGGTCGTGTAATAAATCATAATATTGAAAAATCCAAAAAAAAAATCGTTATTTCTTAGAAATTGAAATATGCTTCTGAGTAATAATTTGATTACATGTAAATATCCAAAACAGAGGGAATACGATCCCTTCGATTAAAAACCATTGGACACCTATTTTGCATGCATGTAATAAAATTATTTGTAAGATTTAGGGAATTTTGTTTCGTCACTGACGAAATGCTGTTTCTTACAGTCCTCTCTTCAGTCCAGACTTGTAAGAAGAAACATTGATCTTAAAGTATTACGTCATCTGAATGATTTCAAATATAACTGGAAGTCTTAGACATCAAAGGCAACATGACGTCTAAATTATCTCATCCTTACATGTGATCTATCAAATTACCATTTCAAACTACATGCAAAGACATCTTTGTTAATTGCAATTAATTTTGTTTTGTAAAAAAAAAAAAAAAAAAAAAACATGTAGGTAGTCTGATTTTTTTGAATAATTGAGTTTATTTCAAGAGACTTTTTTCTTGATAGCAAAAAACGTTGGATTTGTATTCTATTAAACCCCTCAGTCAAAAGCCTTTGACTTCCATTACGTTGCACCCAATATCTCATTTTCAGCAGTTCACCATTTTTGAATCTGCATGGAGGTCTCGAGGTCAATGTAATATTATTTACTGATCTGCATGTATATATACTAATTTAATTGAGCTTATTTTGGATTTTTTTCCTTGAGAACCTTCGTTCATTTGCTGAAAGATATTGTCTTTAAAGCTGAACATTGTTATACGGCATGCAAAAAGGAATTGATAACTGGATAAATTAGTTCTCATTTGCTGTGGTAGTACATCGACTACATTGTTCTATGTTTTATGAAATCGATCTTACAGCCTTGAGAAACCATTTGGCAATATATGCTACATATTTTCTTATGTTGGATCGGATTCAAGCTCTCAGTAATTGGTCAGCCAATGATTCTGGGGAACCAAGTTTTTAATTTTAAATTTATGTAAATAAAATTTAAACAGTTGAGTTGAAGCATTCATCAAGATTTCTATATTTATTTTATTTTCTAATTTTTGAAGCTATGTTTATTGATTTTTAAATACTGAATACTGAAATACTGAATAGAAATTTTTTTTCTTTTTGCTGGTGAGGGTAATTTTATTCTCTTACTAGGCTTCTCGTAGCTTCATTTGAGGAATTTTAGTTGTGAAAAATTTATCTTATTTGAATCTTCTCATACAATCAAAGATTACTATGTTGAAAAGATTTATGCTTTAAGTATCATTAATATATTGATTGGTGAATAATGGTTTTGCATTATAGGAAGGAGCATCAATATACATGCTTTAAATGTCAATAAAAGTGGTCAACTTTTATTGACATGTATATCTAGCATGCGGAAACATCAATTTATGCATACTGGTATCATTTTGGCACCTCTCCATCTCTGGAATGTAATATACATTTTTATGCTAACTTTTTTTTTTTTTTTATCAAAGCCGATTATAGTGGATATTTCTTAGGACTTGTTTGTTGTGATATGATATACTTTAAAAATAACGATGATTATAGTAGATATCAGTTGATCACTATACCTCTAGTGTATTTTTCTGTTTGCTTGTAGTTCTTCATTGTGTTTGAAATTCTAAAACTTTTATAGCAAAAACTCAATAGAAAAACAATTTGCAAGAAGATTATTCTCTTTCTGATTGAACAACACAACTATTGTTGGTTTTTCATATTCTTTTTCTTATATTTTGCTTAACCTGTCTCAGAACGCAATGCACTTAACAGCATTTTCTTAACTTAGTTCACTGCGCCTATTTTACAAGTTATATATATTTTTGATTATACTTTTATGGTGTCGCATTTTCAGTGTTCCCGTTGTATACATACGTAAATAATAGGTTGTATAATGGGTGTCGTTATGAATGTAAGAATTCATTTATTTATATGCTTTAGGTATATAAGAGGTTGTACTTATTTTTTGATTAAAATAAATTTTTAATTTTCCCCATCGATTTTCTGATTTTATGTTAATTGTAGTTTTTATTAGAAAATTAAGTAAATAAGGTAAATTCCCAGTGAATTTTTAGTGACACTACTGCAGGCATTAGATGTAATGTTTAAAAATATTTTAGGTTTACTAGTCTTTTAACTATGTAGAATTTATCAATTAAAATTAAACTGATATTTTATTTTAATATATGTTCGTCATCTTTAGAAATCAAAGAAATTTTAAGAGAAAATAAAATTTTATGTATATATATATAGTAAACTTAAACATACCCATGCATTGATTCTGTGGTTTGTTCACTACCAGCAACTACAAACCCATCAGCTGGCATGAACAAAGAAGGATTGGAAACTTTCCAATTGTTGCTACCACTTTCTAAAGAGACCGCATCCAGGTTTTTGTTGGAGACACTGAAGCGAGTGTTTAATTTCCCACCAACTAGTGTCCAAAGTGATGCTCCTCTGTTTCCCATTCCAAAAGTGGCAGCTATTTTATCTTCTTCATCATCTTCAGTAAATTCTGGAACCAGTAGGTTTTGTTTCTCTTGTGGTATCCTTAAAAATGCCACATAATTAATAGTAATAGTTTTCAATATGAAGACAAGTTACAGTTCATTCCGACCAATTATCTTATTTGCTTCATTATGTTTATGTATAATATTTTGAAAAGCAAAGCATCTTTTAAGTATAGAAAAGAACAAATGAAGTTATCATAAAATGTTCTTTTTATGCTATATATATGTTTGAGATTTCTATAAATTATTATTAATAATATTTTATAATATAAGAATTTTCAAAATTCTAAATTTTTAACCTGAAGTCACCTTTTACTTTTGTATATTAAATATTTATAAAATTGGTTTAAATATTTATATTCATTAGGTTTTATATATTTAAGTCGGAATGTGAATACTGATTCAATTAATGATCTAATAGAAATTTAAATGTTATTTGAGTCCAGCAAATCTTTCAAATTCTTTATGTAATAGCATCAAAGATTAGTATAGAACTAAGAAAAACTACCACCGCTAACATTTAAAATTTTTCCTTAAAACTTAATAAGTGGATTAAATGAAATTAAGTTATATAAACACTATTTATTACTATTTATATAATTAAAATTTATAAAGGAGAACATTTTACAGTAGAACTCCAATGGTCCGAATCGCTTTTAGAAATTCAGAAAAATAAATTGACTGAAGAAGAGAAGGAAAATGGGAAAAAAGGAAAACGCCTAAGAAAAGGAAAGGTAAGAGAATTGAGAAGATGAGAATGAGAGAGAGAAAGAGATTTGTCACTTGAGGAATTCAAAAAGATTCCTAGATGTTTAGAAGTTAGTGCTTAAGTTATTGGAGAATAGATAATGAGGGAGATACCAGACTTTTAAATCACGAACTTAAAGTGTGAATTAAGAAGATGACCTTCATGTCCAAGTTGATGCAGACAGGAGACCCATTAGCTTGTGAAGCTTTCGCTGGCTTTGAAACTGCTTGGAAGTTTTACCAGCCCGAGTGTTACCACGGGCAAATTCTCATTGTTAAGTGGATGAGTGACTTGGTTGCCCGAAAACGGATGGAGGCTTTGAAGCAGCTAAATTAGAGTGAGATGTTCAACAGCAATCATTTACAGCGCTGTACGTTGATACTGTATTAAGGTACAATACTTGTAAGCTTTGTAACATGTAAAAATGTTGCATTTTCATTTGATTCATTAAAAGTGCTTTTTTTAAATATGTAGTTTTTTCGTCCATTTTCAAAGCACAATAATCAATTAAAATAGAGCCTTTTTTTCAAAAAATCCAATTATCCAAATGGGGTCCAGTCACAATTGATTCGGATAATTAGAGTTCTACTGTATTCTTAAACAAACAATCTAGTTAAAGATACTGTGTGTGTAATATTCGATCACATTATTTCTAGTTAAAGAAATGAGAGCATTTGAAACACTTGAAGAATTTAAGTTGAAAATTTTATAGAATGTATAAATTTCATTTAGTGACAGTTCCATAGATCAATGTCACATGATTAAACTCCAGGTCTCTATATACAATAATTTGGGTAGCACAATGCTAAATTGGGTCATAACCTTGAATATTTAAATTAATTTAGTGAACCCTGCACTAATCAAAATTTAAAAGTTTTAGTTTTGAACTCACATTTTTTGTTAATGGAATTGTTAATTAAAATCTTAATGGTTCTTTTAGAGACGATATTCATTAAAATTTCTCTTATTTGTTACGAAAGTTCTTTAGAGAGTATAAAACTTACAGTGCAGTGCGCAAGTTATAGCGAGAAAATTATTTTATAATTAAAAAACTTGAATTTTTTTATGACTTTTCAAGTTAATTTATATTTTCTAGTTTTTCAAAAATTTTCCTCAGTTTTATCAAGTTTCCTTTCTTTTATATTTATGAAATTAATTCTGATTAAATTTATTTTTCATAAAATAAGATACAGATCTCCTCACGTTTGATCTCATGTTGATTATATCAGCAAAACATGTCATTTTGATGCACAGGACTATTGACGGTATGTTTCAAAAAAGCATTTTTCATATGGATCTGAAAATTTTAACTATTGAATAACTTTGAAAATTTTGTTGTCTTAGTTTGAAAAAGTCAAAAGTACTGGAGAAGGAAGATTCAATTAAGATGTCTTATAATTATGAGAATACAATTGTTATAGTGATTTAATTGCTTTAGTGATATGAATTAAATTAAAGTTAAATTTTGATTGTTTTGTTGTTGAGGATACATCAAATTAATGGAAAACTTACTGCATTTTTGCCACTGAACCTCTGTACGTTTTCTTCTTGTATCCAAGTGATGCTTCTGTATACGGAAGTTTCATGTCTTGTTCATAGAAATAATTGTCTCGTATTAAGGGTGGAGGATTTGTATTTAAGAGATCTACACCCAAATATGAGACCTGAAATATCAATATTTTCATAGTTAACTATTTTTATATTAATATAATACCACTTTAAATATTTTTAAGTAATGAATATTTTTACTTTCATGTGTCTATCAATGATCCAATTCAATTCAAAATCTTCATCATCGTCTCCAAATGGGTTAATCAATTGCTCGGCAACCTGTTTAATACATTTTAAATTAAATTGACATTTTATAAAATCCGATTTCTTAAGATATTTAAACATAAAGGAATTATTGAATATGATTCAGTTAATTACATTAAGCTTTATTGTCAATATGACTTTCCCTGTACATATCTTAACCTGCCTAAATTTTAAAAAAGACGATGTCTTTTGGCACCCATCACATTTTTTAGACATTTTAGATATTTTTGGTTTTATGGGGGTTGTCTAGCCTAGCTAAACAACCTGAGATAAGTAACAACAACAATAAGCTTTATTGTATTTTTATTCGTATTAATTTTTTACTTCAGATCATAATTAGAAGTGATAAGTAGTGTGAAATCGAAATTAATTTATATTACTTTTAAACACATTCCATTTAAAAGTAATATGAATTAATTTCAATTAATTAGAGTTTTCCGCAATTAAAATTACAAATGAAAGAATACTCTAAGATAATTAAATTTAATCTTCAAAGCACTCAAAACTCTCCTGTTTTTCAATTTATCTGTATTTGGTGTACATTTTTCAAGAAGGATATATATATATATATATATATATATATAATTTTACAGACAACATAAAAGATAAATTTTTTTTGATGGGTAGATTGAGCAGTCATGTTTTCACTAAGGCATAAGATTAAAGATTTCAAACATTAAAATATAAATTGAATGCTTTACCATATTACGAAGATTATAAATACTTAGATTTAGATTTTTAGATATAACTAGAAAAAATTTAGTCATTTTTATTTTAACTGTTTACGTTAATCCCAAATTTTTATCTATTACTTTTCCGGTGAATTTTTCTAAATATTTTGAAAAATGAGAAATAATCGAAAGTAATAAAAACAGTCAAGTTTTCTATAATTTTGATTTTTTAAATCTTAGAATATGGGTATTTCTTTTACATTGTATTTTATCAAAGATATTGGGTCACACAGTGATATAAACAAAATTCAATTATTAATTTTGTTTTTCTTTATTAATATTTTAGTCTAATTAACACTCGTAAGCGAAAAATGATAATTAGCGACAAAATGAATTAAACCAAACAAACTTCTCACATTTTTACAAAAATTATCTTTTTAAGTTTAACTGGTGAGATTTCGTTCTTGCGCTTGTTTTTCAAAAACATACATCGTATCAGACATTTTCGTTCATTTGTATCATATCGATAAAGCCTTATAAATTATAATTTCTGAATTTATATGTGCTGCTGTATTTTATATACCATTAAACATAGAAGTTAAAACATTGAGAAAAGAGAGTTTATGAATTTGCATTTCTTATAATTAGTAGAAGTTCATTAAAATGAAAATAATAAAGAAAATTTAAATTAAATTATTCAAATTTTTTCCAATTAAAAAACAACAAACAATATGTATTCTTCAGTGATTAAGTTTAAAACTGTTTCTGGAAAATCATGGAAAAATGTCCGTACAACTTAGCTTTTGCTTTTATAATGAATTGTAGGTGATTTTAGGAGGGAAAATAAAAGGCTCTGTCTACCGCATATAACGTCATCCTGTATCATTATGAAAATAACAGATTTGTTAGAATGCTTGAACTCTTATGAAAAATGCTTGTTGATTGTGTTAACGATGAGATCTACAGATCCATCTTTCATCATTATTGCGTGTGAGACAGAAGCAAGATTCATTACTGTTAAGGGCCTTTCTTTATAGTAGCTTTCCTTGGCACATAGATGTCATACCATATGAGCCTCTCAAATTTGTTAGCTTTGAAGTCGGTAGAACATTAGTTGATGAACGTCTGTGACGTATTCTAGTATAATGCAAATACTTTGATGATTTGTACAGATATTATTAATCGTCTTGAACTTGCTATATAGAGTAGAATATTTTATTCACGGTATCGTATGTTATTGCACCAGAGCGATTCCTTATACCAAGACTTGAATTGACCTCTGCCAGTTATGTGGAAGCAACCAGGGGGATCTTCATAATTTAGAAGCTTGGACCAAGCAGAAGACAGTTCAAAATTTTACCTGGCACCCCAGAAGTATTATTTCTCTTATATATTGATACCAAGATAACATGAGGGATCTTCGCTTAAGACGGATCTTATGATAGTGAGATCGACATCCTAGCTTTCCAGGCTACCAAGGCTCTACAGTATCAAGTGTTGTTGTACCAACAGGCTTCTCTGTACCTAACTCTGAGTTGGCTTCTACCAGTTAGAAAGAAACATCCTGGTGGAGTGTTCGTGATTTTGAAGCAAGGACCAAGCAGAAGATTTCCAATACTTACCACCCCGATTGGTATAATTTCGCTTGGAGTTCATCCACCACATCACATTCTAAGGCATGTTGTTCTGACAACCTGATTAGTTCAGTTTTTGATTTTTAATTTTCTGATAACTTCTGATAAGCTCTGATAACTTCTCAAACAAGCAACAAAAGGCATCCTAAAGGTGTTTACATCCCTTGGAATGGATGCATGTGTAAGATGTCTCGATACAAATATAAAATGGCATCTATCTGTATAACGATTCTGTCTGTCACAATTTTTATAGATTATAATAGAAACATTGTGGAACCAGAAATATTATCTAATCAAACCATAAGACTATCCAATTTAAAAATTTGATAGGCAAAATGGTTTTACGCTTTTGACAGATAAAATTGTTGTCACATAAGCATTTATTCTCTTTAATTTCTCATCATACGTCACCTTTTGAAGTTAAATGTTTACAAATTTGAACACTTTGCATCTTAAGCATAACTTTATGCTTGCAGCTACACAAATCTGCATAACTTTATGATCTTGGTTGGCATTTAAATACTGACCATCGTATGTTAATAAATTTGATAAATTTCTATAAGGAATAACGTTTTTGCATGTTTTTAGGGTCACATTTTTTTAATATTATTTTAATTTTATTTCAATTAATTCATTTAGATTATAGAAAGATATATTTAGATGCCGGAAGAAGCTCATTCTCCCACCCTTCTTATGGCTACAGGAATAACACATTTGGTTATTTAATTTATTATTCACATATTTAATCATCCTAAGGAATTTGTAACATGCATCCAAAGCGCTTATTGCTCAATTGCTACTTGTCTGAGTGTCACGAATGAGTTAGTAATGAACAGACAGTGAACAAATGTATAAATGCAATTACAATATACAATTTTATATTTAAAAAGACATTGTAAATCGACCTTAAGGAGTCCCATGTAGAAAAAAGTTGAAAGATGGTGAAAATAGGAATGTATAATTCGAAATTATGATCTGGTTTGTCTGGTGCCTCCACGTATTGACGACCAAAAATACACGCTCCAAAAAAGGCATATGTTGCGAGTGTCACCACCTAAAAATGAATGTAACAAAATTAAAAGTTAGGAAATTATTTTTCTTTTATAACAATATCAGATATTTAAATAAATCTCTTCTTACTTGTGTGTATACTAAAGGAATACTGATCCAATCATAACTCCACAAAAGTCCACATTTAGATCGAAATTCATTAAATTCCTGTGAAAAAACTTTTTAATTGAAAACATTTTTTAAAGTTTCATTTAAAAGATTTAAAATATTTTGATTTACTATTTTTGTAAAATCAATCATTATCAAAAATAAAAATTTCAACTTTTGCTTATAAATTGAAGACGTTAAAATATCAAATGTTGAGAGAAAATTGATTCGCATTTCGGAGTTTTTGTGTTCAGTTTTCTAATACTGTATTCTGCCAACATTCGTTCAGATTCGTGGCTACAAGCCAATTGCATTCTTCCTGTGATTGAAACAATTGTGGCATACTTGTAAAGTTTTGGCATCACTTGGCATTGCAATAGAGCATTAAAAGTGGTATCGTTTCGCTCATGTCAATAGCTCAAATTGAAATAAATTTTAGACTCGTATTGCTTTGTTTTAGCAATTTGCGCGTGTGTGTGATTAACAGAAGACACTACTGCTTTAATATATTTATAATATCTTATTTTAACAAGAATTTCAATGCGTCAGGGTAAAGAATTAGAAATAAAGAAGAACAGAATAATCATCTACACAAATTAAATGTTTACAAAACACTATAATTAAGAACTTGTGATGTGACTTGACGTTCGAAAAAATTATTATAAGACAAAAATTGTTTCACCAGAGAAATCTAGAATATTTAAAGTAACAAATATTTTAGTTGAAGACTCATTGAGTTAGCGAATTTTGTAGCTGAAATTAGTAACATTATTTTAAGCGTTTTAAGAGAAACTAATGCATTCTTTTACACACTCTCGTGTTTTCTTATAAAAAATCTCATAAATAAACTGATACCGACCTTTTTTTAGTAGATTTAATGCTTATAAAACAGTAAATTCAAACTTACTTTCCAAAATTCCTAAATATAGGCAAGATATTCTAGAGTTCTTATATCTATGTAGTTTGTAAATTACTTAGAAATAAAAATAATTTTATGTAAAAGAGCAAACTGATATTATGTATGACAGCAGCTATCATAAAAATCTCTTGTTTAAAATCTTTCATAATTTTGTGATATTTTCATAAATTTCAGTATAAATTTTTTAAAAAAAAATTAATATATACTGTGAGCTTTTGGAGATTTGTGACTTCATTGTCCTATCAAAAGAGTACAATATTTTGTATTAAAACATAATGTAAGAAAATCATTTTTACCAATTTACAATCGCACAAGTTTTAAAGGGATAATTTATGATTTCTAGTAGTATGTAGTAATGATTTTTGATAATTTTATTAATTATTAAAGTCCGATTTTTTTATTATTTTTGGATTTAAAGATATAATTTATTTCACTACTATACAAGATTTCACATTTTATTGAAAACTAATAAACTAGACAATTTTTCTTGGTAACACGAATTTTCTATTTGGGATTAAAATATAAACCATATTAAAAAACTGTTAACTTAAAATTTTTGCTGGGCATCATATTTTGACTAAGCAAAGTTGGAGTTCTGGTCTTTCGATTTTAGATTCGATTCCCAACGTGAGATTGAATTTATAAAGTGGTTTCAGAATCCATTCACTCCCTCAAGTCCGGCAGGCCGCCTCAAAGAGTGCTCTTATAGCCGGCGAGGGGGTGTACCTGTGCGGAACGGGTGAAGTACGTCGGGAGAGTAATCTCCTGGGGTGGGGTCACCCAAGGCGTGAAGGCCGTTCCAATATGCTCAGCTAAGGTCTGCAGGCATAGGAGCCAAGTCAGACTTCTACCTTAGATTTTAACATAGGACAAGGTGCTCCAGGTCTCTGGATCAACAGAAGCTGTCAAATTTTCCCCTTTGCCATGAGTCACACATTTACAGTACTTCATACTGCATCGCCCGTCGCGCAGGTTATCAAGGGGCGCGCTCTGAGTTTAGGCAGGGAACTCAGCTCGAAAAGTAAGCTACAATCTCCACGTCTTCAAGAGACCAAATCACTAAAAATTCTTCAAGCCAACATGAATGGACTATCTACCTATGCCATGAAAGTTAAACTTGACCAACTTCTGGAACTCGCCAATGCTCATAAGGCTCAAATAATTGCTATCCAAGGAACGAAACTAAAAGAGCAAATGAAACTGAAAATTAAAGGATACCACATTTATAGATTAGAATCCATTCAAGTCGTATATTTCACATTGGTCTTCGCCAGCCAACTGATGGCTGAGTGGTTAGCGTTGTTGACTAGGCTGTTGGTCCCGTGTTTAAATCCCTCTCCTGGCACGGGTGTTTCTTTTGCTCTATGTTTCTTTGGCCGTTCTTTTAAGATGATGTATGAATGTGGCTTACCCCATAAAAAATGGGCTTGTGATGGTCAAGTGTGGGTAATGCTACTCGCCTCCGTGACTTGGTTCACAGGTGCCCACCGGGTAACGATAAATGAGTAGCAGTTTCGGTCTTGTTGTGGTGGTGAACGTTACTCACCCAGAGCCCATGGTTATTAAAAAAAAGAAGCATTGGTCTTCGGGGAAAAAATAAACGATAGAACAGCTTAAGTAACCAATTTTATTCTATTAGTGAAACATTAATATTTATACAATATTTGAGAAAAATGTTATATATATTTTTTTTGGTGAAGATATTTATCATTTTATAAAATTCATTGAAAAATTTGTATTGGAAATTATTTGTCGCAATGTAAATTTCTCTAGTTTTCAATATAAAATATTAATTTTCTGTTTTTAAATTTTTTGGAAACAAGAAATGTTTTCTTAATTTATATTAAAAAAAATTTAGAACATATTTTCAAAAACAAAATTTTATATGTAATTTAATATTTAATTTGAATTTTATCTTATTGTACATTATTTAACAGAGAATATTATTACTGTAACGAAATATTTTTAATAGATTAAATATATTATTTATTAAATTTGTAATTAATAATTCGTAACTGAAGTTAATATGATTTTCATAACGTATACTGAGAACCTGCAATTTAAAATTAGAATATTTTTGAACAATTATGACTGATATGACAAAAACTGTATGACATCCAAAGCTTTCCGCCATTTAAGTCGAAATTGTAAATGCGAGGTTAATGTTCGGGTCTTCAATTCAATAGTTTGCACGTTCACTTAAACTTTGTCGTAGTAGTAATTTGAAACTCCATTTTACGCTGTTGGAACCCAGTTCGTGTGCAAAAGTAATTAAAAATTACAAATTTACAATTACTTGAGTGGCTTCCTGTTCGATCAAAAAATTTTCCCTTCTCTCCTCTCTCTCCTATTACTTATATAATCTCTCACTTAAACTTTCTCTACAAAATGGAAAACTTTGACAGTGAGCTTACAAGAAGGGTTTGCAATGACGTATCTTTTTTAATCGTTCTAATACAATTATTTTTTTATTCCAAAAACAAATAAATGACTTTGTTAATTTGTAGAGAAAATATAGCTACATCATGAAGGGTACGATCTCATTTAGAACAAAGCTGGCACTCTTCCAGCAGGAATATTATTAATGAGTTTTACAAAGCAGTAGACTTGCCATCCACATTGTTCTTGATTCTCATTTGAATCTGTCCGATTGCATAGTTTTTTCATTATCTTTTTACATTCTTATAATCGTTATTTCATGTCAGTATATATGAAAAGTTAAATATATTCCGTCGCCTCTCATTTGTCTGAACTAAATGAAAATTTTTTGCACACTAATTTTAGTAGCTTTTTTCGAAGCAACATCACTTTGTTCTTTTTGTAACTTAATTTTTAAATTTGGTTGTTAGTGATTATAATCCGTTGTACAAATATATCTCCGTAATCTTTAATTTGATGAAAGTGAGTTGAAAGAAGCGGGTATCTTTTTTTATTGAATTTCCTTTTATTTTTTGCTTGCTATTTCTTTGTGTGTTTCCTAAAGGAAAATATATTGTGAAAAAAATTAAATGCCTGTGAAAGATATGTTTGAAATCAATAGTTAAATTTTTTAACTATCATATATATTACAAATTATAATGTAAGTAAATAACATTTTTTTATGTAATTTATATTTTAAGAAGGCATTTCTAAAGCATATTAAATATAATTTAAACATATTTTCATTTATATTTTATCTTATATATTATTGGAAAATTATTTCGCCTGTTGGAATAAGCTTATCATGGAGTGAAAAACATGAATTATTAAAAATTGATTTCATTTAATTTTATTTTGAAACTAAATAAAAAAACCAAAATAAATTACGAGTTCTAAAATTAAAATTTGCTGAAAAATATAAAAACGCAAGTTAGTAAATCAAATTTAACTATTATTAGTTACACACACATCTATTTTTTATTTATGAAATGCATAAACAATAAAACAATTAGGTTAAATGTTTCTCAAATTATTAAATCAAATAAACAACTTATGTTTTTAAAAAAATAAAAGCAAATTATTGAAATTAAGTTTTGATAAACTGATTGAGAATTATTTTAATGAAGGAAATTATACATCAATGTTTTAAAATATTTTTGAAAATAATTATTCTAATTATATTTTGCAATGAGCACATTTATTTTTAAAAACTCAAGTCAAGTTAACTGTAACTGACCTCCATAATTAACTTTAGACCATTGGAATCCGTTATACGGCATTCTTGCTTAGCTTCCCTCAGAAGGTTGATGAACCATGTGCAGGGAATCCAAAATGTGTTGAACTCTGTCGACGGAACAGAATTGAGCATTTCCAGCTCTAGTTTTGTCATGAAACCTGAGAAATTTTTCAAAGGAATTTCACATTTTATTTGTCATTAATTGAGTCATCATATTATTAAATTATTGTTAAAACTCGAAACGGAATAATTTGCTAAACGTGCTTTTTAAAAATTGTAATATTATCACTGACGAACATGTGTGTTAGCTTAAAAGTTTTTGTGTACGTTATGGTTCTTATATCAAAAATGAGTTTGAAAGTAAAAATGCTAAAAGTGCTTATAAATATATAAATAAATCTGTATGGCTATAATGAAACATAGTAAAATGTAGAAACTTTTTTATACGCACAATGAATATTTGGCTTAAGTTATATATAAAGATATTTAAATAAATTAAATAACACTTTGAATGTACTTAACTGAGAAGTTCTATTTTATTATTTTGTTTTGGAGAAAAGTTCCTTCCCCTTTAGATCAACGTCAAAATCGAGGAGTGGGTATAGCCAACGGCATGGCAAACTTGACTTGTCCAAGTGTTATAAGTAACAACAAGATATTATTATTATTATTCAGGCAAATACACAATTTTATTTTATGTAGATTTACACAAAATATAAAATTTCCATGTATCATTGAAACAAAATAAAAAATGTTCATAATTATTCTTAATCTTCATAATTAATTAACGTAATGTAAGCACTTTTATTTTCTTGATCATGATTATTGAAAGGTATCCATTCATTATTGCCCCAAAATGTTTTTTTTACTTTGAAACATTGATTTAATTCTAGCTTAAAATCAAGTTTTGCTTTTAAATTGGAAAAAAAATTATTTCAAGGACTTAAGCACAAACCTGCCTCTACTAAATGGTCTCTCGTGGGGAATCGTCTTTTCACAGCCATGCTGATGGAACGAAGGACGAGGATGAGGGCCACGTTCAAGTACCTCATCAAAGTTCTTCTGAGGACTCGACTTGTTTCGTCTACTCCTGGAACATAGAGAGCGATGCTGTTCATCAGCCTAAAAATACATCGTATCATTTGCAACAAATGATTTAATATACTTCCTATTAAAATGATCGAAATATGACCTCTCTGATTACATGTTTATAAAAACTGAAATTTGTTCGGTTTGAAAGTTATGTACTGACCACAAAAATCATTTTAAAATCCCTCTGTATTCGGAAAGTAATTTCGTTTTTCCTATATGGATCAGCTTTTTGCTAGTAAAAACCAACCACTTTAAGACTGTGGAATCGTACTAGTACCAGAAAGATGGTAAAAGCTATTGGACTAGAATGGACAATGTGCAATGCAATACAATATTTATTTGCTGCACATTTTTTATTTTCATGAAAAACGAAATGAATTTCCGAACAACCCAATAATAACGCCCTGTTGCTTAAAAGTAAGAAATGCATAATTTGAGATGTTGTTAAAAAATCAACTTGTCCTATACAATATTTTATTAAATGATGTCATAATTAAATTATAATTTATTATAAAAATTTATTCCTTTATGTGTTATATTTCCAATTTTAAATTAGATCCCCATTTCACCAAGATGGTTCTGCAGTATAAACTTAATTACAAAAATTTAAATCTATCCATTATTTTTCAACCATCTTACATTAACTAAAATTTCCAAATATTCCATAGAAAATAGAAATTATATGGAAAAAGAAACAAGAAACGTTTCAAAATATTCTTATATATTAAGTATTCCTTTTATTTTCTTAGCGATGTTATTATTTTTATCCACCCTTGCGTACATTTAAAAAGATGCTGAGGCAAAGATATATATTCCTTATTTACTTGTGTGAGATGTTGTAAAAATCTCTAATATTTCTTACTTTTATTGGAATTTGGTAGGCTTACTACATTTTAATACATTAACTGATCAAAAATTTTATCATTAATTCTATCAGCTAAGAAAATTGCGTAAAATTTCAGTTTTTACGTATTTAAAAAATTCTTTGGTTGGATCTTCCTTTTATGCTCTTTCATTATGTTTTGTTACAATACTTCCTTATGAAATGTTTTATTAATTTCGTCGCCTTATTATTGTTAACTGTAGTCGAATATCTGATAATTTATTTCAACGTTTGTGATTCAAAGTTATGAAATTATTTTGCAAAATTTAGTTTTTGCTGTCATATGTTTTACTAGTTTGATTGAATAACATTGTTGAATAAATTTAAATCATTATGATTATTAAACAAGTTTTGCTCCATATTGAAATTAAATATTACTTCAAAATTTATACTACTTTTAGCTCAAAGTTCATATAAATTTCAAAATTATTAATAAAAGTTAAAAGATAACATGCTTGTAAATAATATTTTGATGCAATTTTTGCGATCAAAAGAATTTTTCATTTGATGAAATATTCTGATTTTTTGAATAATCTATTAACTATATGAAAAAAAATTTGACATGTTATTGCATACAAATATCTGTTCTGAATACATAAAATCAACATCAAAATAATCATGAAACCTATTAATAAATAAAAGCAGAATCTTTATTTAAAAAATCATTTTTTAAGCATAAAATTTCCCATTCTATGTAGGTTAATGTTTGTGATAAAAATACTGATATTTAAATTATTCAAACATTAATAGAAATAATATAATTAATAAAATAATAAAACATTAATAGAAATTTTAACAAATGCATAAAATACTTTCTTTGTATAATTTTTCGGCTAAATGTGATAAAAATAAGGCTTGATAAAGTAAATAAACATGACAAATAATTTTTAGATGATCATAAAAATAATCATCCTAATCGTTAATTTATCTTTTTGAATTACTCCTAATTTTTGAAAAATTAGAAGAATTGGCATATAAATAAACTCATGCTTATAAAATACAAATTTAAATGTAAAATTTTTAATAAGAATCATACTTATCTGGCCAAGGAATGGCGACATACTGATTCCACCACCTGGTGGCAATGAAAGAAACATAAAATCCTAAGACAAAACTCAGCGGTATCAAATCCATAAAAGTTGAACAAAGAAACACTATTCGCTCGAAAACTCTAAAAAATTAAAAAAAAATTTTTTTCTACGATATTGTAAATAAATATAAGAAAACACATGATTACTTTCCATAATCAATAAATAACTAGTTTTAATACATTTAATTTAATCAATTAATATCTTCTGTTTTTGTTATTATTTTTACATAACCAAAATTTTATTAAATACGAGTATTGGTGAAAAAAGTGTTGCATTAATTATTATCCATTATAGTAAACGTATTTCTTCTTATACCTTATGAATTATTGATTTGAGATTTTTTTTATTCTCAATTTTTAAAAATAATCTTTTAATATAATGAAGACTTATTTTCTTGAAAGTTGTGAGTGTTACCTATATCTTAAAAATAAATTATTGGAAATCATATCCAGTATTCGTTATTATTCATCAAAATAAGAATTTAGTAATCAAAGTATTTTGTATTACCGTGGGAAAGATATTCAAATTTTCAAACTAGTGTATTAAGTATATGCTTTTAATTTAACTAACAACAGCAGCTTGTTTTTAGTAAAAATGTTTGTGTACAAATAGAACATTTTATTAAATAGTTTGGATAAGCACTTTTTATAATTGTCATGTAAATTAAAAAGTTTTTTTTTTAAATTACTTAAGTATATTAAAAATTTCAAGTAATGCGAAATTAGAAAAATTAAATTTACAATAGTTTGTTTAACATTTAAAAATATTTAGCAAATACTTCCTTTTTTAGTTTTAAGATATTTTAAATTACATTTTTTTTAAATTATTCATATATAGTTGTTACTCTTAAAATTATAATCAATCACGGAACCGAAAAAAATGGACTATTTAATAAGATAAAGGTTTCATTTGGTAATATTAACATTTTTTTAAAAAAATTTCAGTATAGCAAATATATGACTCAGTATTCAATAGATTTGTGAAAAAATCTTTTTCATTCAATACTTAATTTTAGTTAAAAATTAAATATTTACTATTTAAATATAAACATATAAAATAACAATCTTGAATTATTTAACCAATTATACTCATTTTTAATGACCTCATCACTAAGAATGCAATGTAATGATTGAATAAAATGAATAAATTAAAAATTTTTAACAAAATCAACTTTTTAGAAATTCATACAACTTTTATTTAGTTTTTCTTTATCAATATGAGACACAAAAGAATAACATTAACAATTAATTTATTGGATTTAAAGTTCATTTAAAAATGACACTAAGATATGAACTATGTACACATTATCTGTAATATGCTAACAATACTTTTATAAAACAAATCAGAGAAAATGTTAAATTTTCTGTCTGATTTATTTTACACTATTACTATTATTTTAAAATGTAGGATAAAATGATTAAAATTTTCTATATTTTTGTGCTGTGAAGATACATGAAACGCATCCATTTTGGTCGTATCAAAAATTATCCTACTAACTCAGAGGACAAAGTAGAAAAATAGCTCTTGTGCGTATCGGAACTGACTACTTCATTGGGAAAATATGTTTAAAGTATATTTTCTCAGCCTCGGTCAAATGTTATCAAGTGATGAAAGATTTAGATGTCACCTAAAGAGAAAATATATTTGGAAACAGACAAGAAATATGTAATAATATAGGTTGAATGCATTTTCACTTCTTTGCATTATTGCTTAAAGTAATATGACAATAATTTCGAAAAAAAAAGAAGACTACCCAATTAAGCAATTTTTTACCCCTAGTTTTTACGTATCTCAACATATACAAACGATTATTACATTACTAAAAGCAAAAATAATATTTTTTAGCCTAGAAAAAATTCAAAATATTTTAGTGTATATGTATGTCATTGAATGAACGGATCTATACAAAGTGTTGTACTCTATAATGATGTATTCCATAGTGATGTGATACATAGTGATGTAGTGCATAGTGATGTAATACATAATGATGTAATACATAGTGATGTATTCCATAGTGTATAGTGATGCCTCTAAATAATTAGAGACTCATTTAAAATTGCTCTAATTACTTGGAGGCATCACTAGATGGAAAACCATTTTAGGTTCTGGTGATAGTGCTGTGTGATCTATGATAGATATTAGTAAGTTGTAGATGCGTGGTGCTGTCCAACATCTGAATTCCAGAAATATAATGTCGTTACACCGTGGCTTCTAAAATCTATTTTAAGGTGTCTATCTTTCGAATGTTTGTGACTAACTATTTCAAAATTTATTAATCCCTAACTTTACATATGAGGATTAGCAGTGAGTAGATCTCAGTTTTCAGGCGAAAGAAAAGTGAGACTTTTCTTTCGTTAATAAATTCGTACTGGTTTAAATATTTTCTCTCCGACACCATTCAATGTGATCAGAATAAAATACTTGCATTTCTGTGAACTTTTTCACATTAATTCGAAATGTATTACTTTTTTCTGTAGTACGTAATTGAAATAAAATATATATCTTAAATTAATTACTAAAATTAGTCGGTAAATTATGCTCTAAAAATCCAACCGGTGTCAATTTTGTTACTTGTTTCTGTTTATCCTGTAGAAAATCGAACGATTATTTTGATTTATTTTTATATTAATAATTGAAATTTTTAGTGGTGCTGTGCAGTAGATTTGTTTAACAAACCATGAATTACTGGTTAGACCAACGTTTCTCAACCTTTCAGTATTCACGACCCAATTTTCAATTATAATTTTCATCTCGCCTCCATTACACAATAAAATATATTTTGCGAATTTTAACACTAAGCCCATACTGCGACCTCAATTTTAAACCTTCCAAATTATCAATAATGTAGAAGTTTATTGCTATTTGGCAACATTTATCATTGATAAAACGAGTGTTCATGCCTTTCTATTGCTCTAGCGTCCACCTCATCAGACATTCGTAGATATTCCGATTCACTTTGAATTTTGTGATACAATGTCAACAATAAAACTCCTTTTCTGCAAACTAATAGAACTCATATTATTTACTTTTTTTAAAATAATTTTACGATTACACGGAACGAGATAAACATATAGAATGGAAAACTGCGTCGGACTTTGCATCGATCGTGTGCACGTTCAGTGTCTAGAAGATTCCAAAGTTCACAATTACTTGCGAAACATAAATCGCACAGTGTGTCTGGACACTTTGTATGATCTACAGAAAAGCTGTGGAATTCAAAGAAATGAGTCCTGATTTGAATATGATGTTAACTAAATTTGTAATTGTAGTAAATTATGTATTGATGAAACCCCTGAAATCAAGAATCTTTTCAGCACTTTGCAAAAACATGGTTGCAATACATTCAACGTTACTATTTTACTGCGAAATGAGATGATTATCCCGATAAGGAATTTTTGCAGAGTGTATTTATGAGTTATGACAAGGAATTTTAAGTTTTCTAAAAAATAAATAAATAAATAAAATAAACCGGAAGCTGAGAATTTTCGTGATGGCTTATTTGTGATGAAGTTCAGCTACTTGGTCGATACGTTTGAGAAATTAAATAATTCGAATTATCATCAAATATATATGTATTGGATACGACTGATAAAGTTAATGATTTTTTGTAGAAAAATGGAACTGTTATTAAAAATTTAAAGTAAAAAAAAAAACTAGAAATTTTTGCAAATGTGGAGGATTAAGTTAAAACTTATACAAGACTGAAGAACAACGTATAAAAGTTGTTTCTTAAACCTTTGAAAATCATTTAGAAACGCTGGCAAAGAATTTTAAAAAGTATTCTCTTACTGATGACAAGCTGATAGCAAGTTATGAGGTGGTTAATGGTGCATTTCATTATAAACTTGAAGGGTTCTCAATTGCTAATGAGAATTCTTCAGACTTCACAAATGGCGAAACCAAAAGCTTAGTAATAAATAACTTTTTGAATTTAGGCTGGAGTAGATGATGAGTTTTCTGAATTAAAGCATAAGCATTTCACATTTTATTAATATTTTCATTCTAACTTTTTGAAACTGAATTTTCTGATGGAGCTTTGTTGAAGATAAAATATAGAACTCAACTAAGTATTGAAAAAGAATTGAAAGTGTCTATTTCTAATATTATCTGCTTTTCCATAAAACTTTTCTCTGAAAGACAAACCCAAGGAAATTACTAATAATTGGTTTTTAATATAGTAAGCTTAGATTAAATAAATTTTAATTTAGTAACATGTTTTAATTTAATAAATTAATTATTAAATATTAGCTCGAAATGTATTTTGTTGTTTAAGTGTGTGTGCTTTCTTTCCCTCAGTAAATCAATTTTTTAAAATATTTTCTTTTGGATATGTTGGCGCCTATCTTTTGGTGTTTTCGCTGCCCCATAGTGGGGAGCGCCTTATATGTTGAGAATCACTCGGTTAGTATAAATCATGTTAAAGGTGATTATAATTAAAATGATGCTATTCAGACCCATGTAGAACCCATTCTGCCTATACGATTTGATGAAACCTCACATAAACGCAATGAAACTATTTGGGAAAGATTACTGTAATAAAACATTTTCAAATTTTGATCACCATGTGAATCTGTGCTGTATAAAGAGGTATGAGAGGTCTGTCAAAATTATTTACTTTTATTTAATTACAGAATCTGTTCGTTGTATGCTTCATTGACATCAATTACTTGTTGAAATCGCTTTTTGTCATGATCAATGGTGGAATGAATAAATTTTGATAAATTTCAGCAACGTAAAATGATAACATTCAATTCAGATAAATTCTTAATTTCTTTTTCAAAAATGAGTTTTTATTGAAATATTCCAACCAAAATTCACATTTAGTGAAGTCAGGTGAACAAATAGTTAAGGCATTCAAAAATTCTAATATTGCATTTATTTATTGAATCTGATAATGCATGATTTTTGCAAAAAGAAGCACCAAGAAGTTCTTTAATTTGACACTTATATAGAGTCACCACATCTTACACGAAGACAATGATCTGAAAACTTTGCTATTTTTGTAAAGTGGGAGTGATGTGCTTTCCAATGGGTTCATTGTATCGTGCTACGTGACAGAGAACATTTTAGGGCTTTGAGAACTGAGAGTTTCAAAGAAAATGGCTCGAAGATAAAACCAGTATATATATATATATATATATATATATATATATATATATATATATATATATATATATATATATATATATATATATATATATATATATATATATATATATATATATATATATATATATATATATATATCATGTAACCAAAATGCACCTGTTGCTGATGTAGGAAGATGACGCATATTATGTGCAGTAATTTTGATTATTCACAACTGAATCAAAAGAAAGCTGCAGGTTATCCAATCATAGTATCGTTGAAGTCAACGAATGCTAGTCATCAAACTACCAATGCTGTCAAAAAACGACAAGCAAAATTACAGTGTTTGGTAGTCTTTCGTACCATGTTGATCTTACACGAAGCATTTATACCATGTGGATCTTACACGAAGCATTTGTACCATGTGGATCTTACACGAATGCTATTATAAAATGGATCATAGAACTTTTTGTATTGTCGACCAAGCAATCGCTTATTCACATGACACCAATCGAACACCTACATAAGAAGCGGGAAAATAGAAGCTTTCAATCCAAGAAATAGTGAATTTTTCGATAGTTTCATTTCCGTCATCTTCCTGGCATCATACTGAAATATCTAGTCTTTTTGAATTTTACAGTCATGTTTTTCAAACTATATTTCTACATGGAGCCTTTTCGTAGTCTATAAAAGATGATATTCATGCAGTGGAGCTAAATTACTGAGGTCGTTCTGGTAAAATTGCTTTACGTGAAAATCGTGATCTTTCTTCTGTAAGGAAAAAGATTAGGGATAACAAAGGCACGCAGAATAATTTTCTGGCTCTGATTATAATCTCTTGATTAATTTGCTTCAATTTTTTTTAAATTTCTATCTGATTATCTAAATTTGAACTGCTGCTTTTTTAGGTTAGAAATCGTTTCCACATTGACCTATATGACGTATATACCAAGCTCCACCAACATCCAATTTACAAAATTCGTTCTATAGTGGTCTCTGAATCTCATGACACTTTTATTAAAATAACCCGTAGGAATAAAACCTAATTTCTGTAGATTTTATAATAAATTTTCACAAGTTTTTGTTATTTATTATTATTTTTTTAAATTTTTTTTTAGAAACCAAAGTTGTTTTAATTTTGCATGTGATATTTATTATTTTTTTTTATCTGTGTGTATGATGAACTGAATATACAAAATGCTTTACAAATAACTTACTACTTTATAGATCAATGAAAAAATAATTTTTTAGAAACTTTTCAAACCTTAGTTTTAAATGTTTCGCATACTCTAATGTAATTTTTTGTAGATTTATTTGAGTGTATTTTCAGCTTTGCAATTTATAAAATTTTACTATCGGAGAAACTTCTTTAAGCGATAATCAAATAACACTCTGGCACTTATTCAAAAATTCCGTACTTTGTCGCATTCAGTCGTAAATATTCGTAAATGTGTTTCTTTATACATTTCTTTGAAATTAAAGTAACGTTTCTTTCTTTCTGTTTTCCCAATAATGAGTAGCGAATAAGAATCCTTTCGAAATGATTGATGAGACTTAATTTACAATTGATTACGACAGATTTATATAGATTATCTCTTATATATTTTCAATGTTATAAAACCGATATACGTAAAATACTTCTTAAAATAAATTACAATAAAAGCATCTATGTATATATACATAGATCCTTATATATATATATATATATATATATATATATATATATATATATATATATATATATATATATATATATATATATATATATATATATATATGTATATATGCAAATGAAATTGGACGCAGAAATGCATAAATAAAAACTCCCATTTCCTGGCATTATACTATTTTTCATGATAGTGTAATAATATTTCATATACATGGAAAACATTTCAATACAATGAAATGAATCTAAAAGAAAATGCGTCTTAGAGAGAACAATAATAACAGATATACAGGAAAAATTAGAAACGTATTTTAGGTTTATTTTTACTACATTTTAAACATTAATTAAAATTTTAAAAAATTCCAGTTTATTTTTCGATCGATCTTTTGGTATTTCCAAAGCATATCAGAATGCTCCATCCTTAAAAATTGCAAAAAGAATTATATGAAATTGTTTTTTCTTATCGTAGAACCAGTAGTGAAAATGAATCTTTTTATTTCAAGCAAAAAGTACTTTTCAGACAGTAATAGCATTAATGACAATACTTATTTATCAGAATAATCTTCTCTTACTTAAGAAATAGCCCCAAATTAATGGTTCTCGAAATCATTTTGATGTTTTAGTAAAGCAATTAGAGTATGTTATTCAATTGTTTAGGTAATGCTATTTTATACGGTAATATATATATACAATCCATTGTTATTGCGGAAGAGATATAAATAAAGGCAAGGACAAGAAAATAATGTGATTCATATAAAGTTCAGAATTCAATGAGGTTTCTGATAGACTTCCATTATGTGTGACATATATAAAGTACAGGGTTAGCAAGAAATAAGTTTCCCACTTCAGAAGGCTGTAGAATACGTTCTATTTGTCCAAATGAGATAAAATTTAAACTACCAAAAATTCAAATAATGCGTTTGACACTTATTGTCGACAATAGCACCCACTATTGTCGAATTTGGGCAGCGGAAAACCCTCACGCTATCCAGGAAAAACCATTGCATCCAGAAAAAGTGTCAGTATGGTGTGGGTTTACGGCTACTTTTGTGATTGGACCGTATTTTTTTGAAGAGATAACTGCAAATGGAATCAAAACCTGTTCGATCACAGGACAACGGTACTAAGAAATGCTGAGGGATTTGCTGAGGGACCACAACTTCAGCAGCGTGGATGCCTTCATGACATCATTATCATGCAGGATGGAGCACCTCCTCATATTGATCGTCGTGTAAAGCAACTGCTAAGACAGCATTTTACTGAAGTACGGGTTATCAGCTGTCATTTCCCTACGGCTTGGCCTCCTCGTTCTCCGAATATCACCCCCTGAGACTTTTGGTTGTGGGGTTTTTTGAAGAACAATGTCTTCCGTAAAAGGCCAGCATCTGTACAAGATCTGAAGGACAGCATTCGGCGCCATATCCTTGATATTCCGACTGACTCACTCCGGTCTGCTGTCAAAAATATGGTTTTGCGATTAGGGCACATTGTTGAAAATGAAGGGGGGGGGGGCATGTTGAATAGTTGTAATGCTACTTTTTTATTATTATTATTTAACATTTATAGAGCATACCAAATGTTTTATATTTATTACATCGCCATCTATCGGCTAAATTTTATACTAATTTTTTTAAAATAAAAGTCAAGCGCATCATTTGACTTATTTGTAGTTCAAATTTTATCTCATTTGGACAAATAGAACGTATTCTACAGCCCTCTGAAGTGGGAAACTTATTTCTTGCTAACCCTGTATTTATCTAGTAGCTGTGTATATGATTTGTCTAAACTTAGATAACTTCTAAATTTATCTTTTCATGACTTAACAAATGGAATCAAGACTGGTTTAAAAAATATAAGAAATTCTATGTCACATTGATTAACTTTCTATCTTATGTAAAATAATGAGAATATTTTAAATATGTCTCTTACTTGATTATTATAAACTAATTCACCTTAATAATTTTCACACCCTTGTTTAAAAGTTTACATCTTTAATGAAAATAATGAATAGTATAGAAGGCGTGAAAATTGAAGTTACCATGGTATAATTATATAATCAAATACAGAACATAACAAACAATATAAAAAAACAAAAATGAAAATTTAGCTTATAATTATAGTGAGGCGCAAGTTTTGAGCATTTTCAAGAAAATGCTTTATTTTGCCAGTTGTCTTTATTTTTCACAAATACTCAATTTCACACAATTTATGACTTAATAAAAATATCTTAATTTAGTTAATAAGTCAATTTTTATATTAAAAATAAATGGTAATTCAAATTTTTTTATTGAATTACCGTTTCTTGGTAATCAAAATTTCTTGCATTTGTTTTACTGAAAGTTTTGCGTTATTTATGATGATAAAATTTGAATAATAAGTTATAATAATTTGGGAAAAAAGAATGTAAGATAAATAAAAAATTATTTAAACTTAAAATAAGTACTGACGCACACAAAAAAGCATATTACAGTGTAAATAAGTTATTTATGTTTGCTATATTGGGACTTTTAATGACATATATTCTTGCTATTTAAAACTTATGTTGATATGCATATATTAAAATTAAGTTTTAAAATCAAAAATTAAAGTTTAATTTAAATATATATTTTAACTACAACAAATGAAAGTATTTTTTGTTAAATTCTTTGATGCATATTTTCTAGTAAGGAATTTATTTTTTTATTGCACTTCTTTTTTATTTGATTGACAAGGCTCTTTAAATAGGAAAGATTTCATTATACATTTATGTGGGTTTTTTCATACTACATAAATAAATACAATTTTTCTTAAATGTTTTCTCATTTAGTAAAAGAATAGTATTTTAGAACAATCTTTGTTATTTTTTCATAAGAATAATTTGCATAAATTCAACATCTATTCCTATGCAAATTAATTTATATGATGGTTATTTTGATAAAATATTGTTGTTGTTGCTTATGACACTTAAACAAGCCAAGCTCACTATGCCTTGGCTATGCGAATTTAAGTCAATAGTCTTTTCTATTTAAGTCTTTCGTTTTGGTCAGAGCACCGCGAAGGTGAAAGTACGTCTCTTTACTCTTTTTTGAATTCTAAGATAGATGACACTGCCAGATGGTTCACTTCCTCAATTTTGACATTGATCTGAAGGGGGAGGAAATTTTCTCCAGACCATTGTACCGATGGTAACTGCTCAATGACCGACCACAGGACTTTCGATTCCAAGGATTTAACGAGCACGTATATCGCATGTACTCGGTGGGTCTTTGGTGGCATTTGGAATCGAACTCCACCCTTCCGGATGGAAGGCTGATGCCCTCACCACTAGGCTACCACGGCCCTTTGATAAAATATACATCTAGCTATTAAATTTGAGACACCAAGAAAGAATGGTCTTATGAGGATCAGAATCACAGAAAAAAATAAGAGGTCGGAATATGTAAATGATTATCATTTCATTTGGGTGATGTAGTAAGGATAACTGACACCTGAAGGACTGCATAAAAAAGAAACGGATTTTTCATTCAGAAATTGCTTTGTAAAACCGGATTTTTTCCAAAATATTGTGTTACGTCGGGAATATAAAGAAATGCTTATTATCAAGTTTCAGGATTCGATAGCGGCTGGATTGCTTAGATTACTGTTTTGTGTATATTGCCACTCACATGATCGTGCAAAAATGGAATCAGTGGGTTACTGAGAGTTCAATAATCTCCTAAGACAAACAAACGAAAAGACAGATATATTGTGAGATCGACATTGCTATCATATCACGGACTATTAATCGTAATCTTGTTTGCAATACATTCTGATTCCGATCGTGTTTAGACTCCTAATAATAGACTGCTTAATAGCCTAAACCCTCTTTCACACAAGACGACTTTTATCGTACTATAAAAAGTCGTCCAATATTTTATAGTGAGAAGTTATTAAAAAACCACTCCAATAGACCGTTTCTTTCACTCTGAACGGGAAACGATATTGTGTGAAAAGTCTATTGTGTGGTTTTTTAATAACTTCTCACATAAAATTTCGGACGATTTTTTATCGTACGATAAAAGTCGTCTAGTGTGAAAGGGTCTAAAGCAGTTGTAAGGCATTCTAATATCCATCGCACAACTGACTTCCAGAGATCTTCTTCATAGATTATGGACATATATCATAATAGGAAATCAGAAAAGGAAATCCCTAAGTCTCACTCTGACAGACATGCAAGCTTAAGTTAAAAGTGTAATGTCCATTTCCTTGGTTGAACAGTGGATGAGACCAAACTTGGGATCTTATACTATAAATAATTCTGTCCTACAACTAGGCACTATGAACGTTGATGCGATGCACGATGAATATGCCTTTCAAGCAACATGGTCTGTCAGCAAAACGACTATTAGTTCGGCTTCCTTTGACAAAGCATCATGAAAACAGATTACGACTTTGGTGCTTCCAATGACAAAGTTACATTCAAGAATGATACAGACATGTCGTTTTCTTTGGCGAGTCACGATTCTGAGTGGAACATTCTGTTTGCTATATACGTACTTTGATGCTCCAAATAAGAGATCTCCTCGTAAGATTGCATTTGATATTCAGAAGGGTCTTACATCTAGACTGATAGAATAGGCAGTCATTATTGGGCACCTGACATGTATATCTCCAGTTAGAATTGATGGTAGTTTAAGCGGTGATCATTTTTATTGTCCAGTTTCCAGTTTAAATCCAGTTTTGGGTTCCATCTTTGAGGTCTTTAAAATATTATGTTTAAAAAAATAATGCAAAAGCGAATGCTATACATCGTATTCTGACCTTCCTCGATACAGAGGATATTTTAATGTTCCTAGAAGGTATTCTAGATCTTAGTCTGCACGGTCTTCTTACCTCTTAACATGTATCTATTAAACGCCATCTTTAAAAAATATGGTATAAGCAGCCATTGGATTCGAAAACATCTGATAATGAGTTGCTGAAAGTCATCTCTTTCTTCTACTAAGGCTAGTGGCAGATGAGATCGAGTTTACTAGGTTTAGTGCTAAGAAAGCAGAGGCTTCTATACCTTTATGGTTGATGACAAGTTGCATAAGGTTGAAGCAGCTTAGAATGAATTGCCTTTTTGTTAGCCAAAAAAATATGGTATCAGCCGCCAATTCAGTTCAATTCAATGTTTAACTGGAACGGGTCGTTTTAACTGCCAGATGTGACAGTTGTTTCTACTATAATTTTGTACATCTGTAAACCTCTAAACTACTTGCAAATTTATCAATTTTGTTTTATACCATGCTATATACGTACAATACCATTTTTATTTGAATTTATTAATACTGTAATTTTAATAGCAGCTGTGAACAAATTATTTTAAATGCATTTTTATATATTTGCTTTCTAATTATAGAATAAAATTTCTGAAGTTTAAATTAGTTCATTGGAAAAAAAAACTGATCTACTCGAAAATAATTATAATTTTTACAACAGTTCAAATATTTCCTTTCGAAAAATTAGTTTGAATTTACTTGCATTTCAAAATAAACAAACTATTTGTTATAATATTGCGATAGATATAACTTTTTTTAACACTTAATTACCTTTAACTACTCAAATTCTTTTATCGAATGTAAAAGATTGGTATTAATTATTAGATGATTTATTATTTAGAAGAAATAATACATAAAAAAATGTTTTCAAGATTTAGAAAACTTTTTTCAGTAAAATTAAATAGTTGGATATAATTTAAAGAAATTTTAAAATTAAAACTAATATTGCTTCGTTCTGAATGAATCATATAGAATACTCTGATGGCCACCATAAATGCTACACCCTGAAGGAAGCATGCAAATAACATGAAATTTACAACATACATTAGCAGCGGTGAGATATGCAAATGATTAGAATTTCAGTTCAGAAACACATCACGCACACCTGTGGCGCCACTTCAAACCGCTATTTAAGGCTTGTAGATTTCGACGATTTTAAGTCCGGCAATTTTGTTTTTCTTGTGGTTTTTAAAAAAACAATCAATTATGCCTCGTAGAAAGCTGCGTTATGCACCGCCACACTAGTCCTGCACCAAGTAGTATGGTATGGAGCGGTACTGGATATCACTCTTGCCCTCTTCTAACACGCATTGCCTGTACTTTAAACAGTCATCGCTACATCTCCGAGGTGTTGGAGTTAGTTGTCCTTCCTTAACTTCAGGGCTTACCCACAGCGATATTTCAATAGGATAATATGCGACCACACATGGCACGCATTGTCCAAGTGTTCGTCGTCAATCGCCAGATTGAATTGCTTTTCTGGCCGGCTCGCTCTTCGGATCTTTCACTGATAGAGTCCCTCAAGGGTTTTAATTCCTTTAAACAAACACGGGTATCACAATCCCGAGGTACCCCAGTGATCTGTTTTTTCTGTCTTTCTTCTCCTCTCCTCCCTCTCCTTCTTTCTTATACTCTTCTCCCTCGTTGTGGTAACTTTGCAAGAGGTTGAAGGTTCCCCTTGAGTAGCTATAGCCATCTTGTTGCTATCAGCTTCTTTTGGTGACAATGTCACCCGCGTGTTTGCCATGCGAGGAGATCCTGGTAATTGAGGTCCCTAGAGACCAACACATTACTTTGGCCACTGCTTCAGGTAAACGAGTTATGTGTAGTGATCCTCATCACATCAATCGGCTCAAATGGATCAAGCGATCTTGCATTAACTGAGTGACTCATTAAGGGTGGAGTACACCTCAGTTTTATATTGAAACCGTATAAGGTCTGATTAGCATTGTTGAACATATAGGATTAGCCTCTACTTACAGTTCAGATATAAATCTTATAAAACACCTATAAAATGAGTTGGACAGCCGAATTAAGGGGTGCTCTAGACTTCCAAAATCTCTAAAGGAACTTACATATCTTCTTCAAGCCGAGGGAAGAATGCCACATTATCCAAGCACTAGGTGAAAGCATGCCCCCGGAGGCTTAAGGCTCTAATTGCCTCATTTCGAAGCTTTATCAACTTTGGAATGCAATGTGTTTATCTCTTTTATCACAGGTGTCTGAACACTTACTGGTAGATAGTTCCATATATATATATATATATATATATATATATATATATATATATATATATATATATATATATATATATATATATATATATATATATATATAAATTCTTTAAAATTTATTTCCATTAGTTTTTAAATAATTTAATTATTTTATTACAAATTTTTATTTTATGCAGTTTAAAAATTAAATTCTTAGCCACTATGTTTTTAACATAAGGAATAAGATTTTATTAAAAGTATTCTGATTGTTCTATTCAAATGATAATAAAATCTGTATAATAATAAAATTATAATATAATAATTTTAAGAAATATAAATAAGAATAAAATTATTGGCTGTTGTCAAGGAAATACAACTACGAGAAAAATGTTGAAAATGAAATTTTCCTTCACTGATTTCCAGCCATATTATTTAAGTAAAACCTTTTTTCTAATTTAACTAACTTTTTTAAAATTTTAAATAGGATGAATGAAATATAAATTATATAGTCAGTCTTTACATTGAGGTTTTTAGATCAACTAAAATGTTGACAGTAAATTTTAAAGAATAAGGGATAAATTAAAAAAATAAATTGTATAAGATTCACAGACAGAAAAAAAGGGAAAGTATAAAAGAAGATTTTGGATATATATTTAATGAGTAATATTCTGTTCTTTTAAGAAATCCGGCTGTAAATATTTTCTTGTTTATTTTAAAAATTATAAGAGTAAAAGAAGAACATATATAAAAATGTTTATAAAAAATACAAGTGCATCAGTATAAATGATTAAATAAATTAAACCTTCTATTACGTTATTAAAATAAGTTTTAAATATACATTTCCACAGCAATTTAATTAAATGGTATGTAGTAAAAAACACAATATTTAGTTTAAGCATATTTAAAGTGTGGAAATATTTTTGTATTAAAAAATAAAATAAAAAAGCAAATTTTAATAAAAATATTTTTATTACAAATTTAAATAGCACATAAATTTTAAAGAAATTATTTTGCTTTTTAGAAGGAAAATAACAATCCAAAAGCTTTCATCTCCTTATAACTTGTATTAATTTTTTTAAATATTTTTTTTAAAATTTCATTTGCTCTAACTTTCTCAAAACATTTCTACAGCATTTTTTTAAATTTCATTTAATATTTATTCTTCTCAAATTGAATTTCATTCTTTTTACAGATGATTTTATCTAGTATTAAAGTTGAATTACTAGGGTAACGAATTATCCACATTCACCCCATGCATTTGAGCATAAAGAAAGCATTTAAACTTTATCGTAAGCATAATTACAATCTATTTTGCATTATAAGTCTAATTAATCATTCAGAATAGAAGAGATATAAAAATAATGACTCATTTCTTGAATAATTTTTTATAGTGCTTTAATAAAGATTATTAAAAAATGTTTGTTTACGTTTCTTATCCGAAAACTTACTAATACTTTACTAAATTATAATGGCTCCCAAAAATTCTGTAATAATAATAGTTTTAATAGCAAATAGTTCAGAATGACATTAATTTTATTTCATTCAAAACGAAAGTAATCTTTATATAAGCAAAATTCAAAAGTTTTGATGTTTTGCGGTTACATATAGGAATTAAAAAATATATTTAAATATTTTTTGGTATTCTTATTTCAGAAAAATGTTATCAAGTTTTTATTTATGGTTATGAGTAGATTTTTATTCTTTAAGTATGTTTTTATTATTTTTTTCTATTCTATGTTGTTTTTATTCTTTATGAGAATATTTTTATTCTTTATTTTAAAATCATCCACCTGAAAACATTTATTTTCTGTAATTTGGATGTTTGTATAAATTTATTCTGAAAAATTGTCTTTCTCTTTGCTGGAAGGAAAATCTTTGTGGTTAGTTAGAACAACAATATGCTTCAGCTAATATTTAACTTTAAAAAATAAATATCGTATTTTTGTTAAATTTAACACAGAGAACTATTTTTGTATGATGAGCTGTTCTTTTTCTTTTATTTGAAAATTATGATAAAAACATAACTTACTTAGCTTTAATAATTCTCAATAAAATTTAAGTGCTCACATATATATATATATATATATATATATATATATATATATATATATATATATATATATATATATATATATATATATATATATATATATATATATATATATATATATATATATATATTGCAGATAAATATAATAATTGTAAATAAAAATAAAAATTCATGAATTGGTACAAATTAAATATTAGTACATTGATAAATATATAATAATTATTATTAATAATATAAAATTAATAACAAGAAATGCCTCTTACCGTCTTTGCCATTCGTTGAGAAGAAATCTGTACAGTAAAGTAAGCACTAGATACATTGCGGAGAAAAAGAACATTTCATGGTAGACCAACTTCCATACGCTTCCTCGCCATCGGAATAACAACCTGATGAAACCACCTGAGGTAGAGGAGGCAACGTCGTACTGATAGCTCACAGTCATCTTTAAAAAGCAGTCCCTTGCAGTCAAAATTCTTAAAAATCACAGGTAAGTCACATATTCATACTAGCTACAGTGAAGGGAACTTAAGACTCCATTCTTCGACACAAGCAATTAGTGCTGAATCAACATACAAGGGAATGGAAGATTAAATTTTTCATTGCAAAAGTATCCAGTCTTGATTTGACTAAATGATAAACTGTAAACTATATGAGAATTCTTTATTGTTCAATTTCATTTTGCATTGAAGTTCTCTCACATGCTGGTTTAGATTCAACCCTAACTATGTTATCTTTCCAAATTGTCAGAAGATGAGATTATTTAAAAACTCAGAACTCAATAAAAAAATTTCTTTTTTATTGTGTTTCGTCAGATAAACTTCTTTCCTTGATTTCAAAAAATAATTAATACTAAGATTTCTAGTGCCTTAAGCTCATTCAATATCAGAATTTCTATAAAACTTTAATCAATTACTTTAATTCATATCATTATTAGTAATCAATATAAAAAGGAGCCTTTTCGTCTTAACAGAAAGTAATTAACCCATCATGAATTCTTTTTTTTATTTTTATCAAAAAGCTAATTTTAAAGGAATATATTTATGTCCAATGCAGTAATATAGAATTTAATTTAGTCATAAATTTTAAAATTTCTATTTTCGCTCATATTTTATTTCCAAATCAGTTAGTAGACACTTAACATATATCTGACAAATAGCTAGAACACAATCTACATAAAACAAGGCTTCACATGGTATTCAACAATTCATCATGCAGGTATTGAATATGTGCAGGAATTTCTACAAAAGTATTGCTCTATTATCAACAAAATGCGGTTTCTTACTTTCTGAGCCTTTCAGGTATTTCGTCATTTAACCAGTTGTGGCAACAGTAAATTGACATTGACAACTCTTCGATCAAAACTGGTCGATTCATCTTACATTTGTGACATTTTTAAGGAGATATTTCACACACGTCATGGTACTTCTCTGTTTCTCCACCCCTCTACTTAAGTACTGCGTAATGAAGAAATAGTGATTTCTTCTTAACCAGTCTGGCGAAAGGTAGTCCTCCCTGATAACGGGGATGGAGATGCTGCGGAAGCAAGCAGTCTAAATATGTCCTGGCAACAAGGATGGTTTTGAGAGAAGAAGAGAATGTCGCAGCCCTCACACAGAGACAATAGTGTGTCGAAGCAGTGTTTTTATAGAAAAGGTTAATGTCAAGACAATAGGTAGGAATTACCTGAAGTAATTGCTAAAGAATTACAGTTTTTTTTTTTTTTTTTGTGTATGACAGATAAACGTACTCGAGGTTATCGTGATAAATTAAAAATTTAGAAAAAAAATGCCGTTTTCTTTTATGTTTTTCAAATGAAATTAAAAATGAATCAAAAGTAACAACTCTTTTAAAAATTTCTTGTTTTTTACTAGAACTACCCCTCAACAAAAATAATTTTTAATTTTATTTTATATATGAAAAATTATATATATATATATATATATATATATATATATATATATATATATATATATATATATATATATATATGTGTGTGTGTGTGTGTGTGTGTGTGTGTGTGTGTGTGTGTATATATACATATATGTGTATATATATATACACATATATATGTGTGTGTATATATATATATATATGTGTGTGTGTGTGTGTATATGTATATATATGTGTATATATATATATACATACACACACACATATATATATATATATATATATTCTTCCAATTAATTAAATACTTCCATATTTTTCACAAGTTAAACAATTTACTTGTTGTTGTATAATTCCCTTAATAAGCAAGTTATTATAATAACAAATTATGTAACAGCTTGTGTATACTATTAATTTACTTCTTGCACCTTAATAATACTTATTGCTATATATTTATGCAATTAGATATTAGAAAAATCATTGGAAATTATTTGAAATATATTCAAAAGTGTCAAATAAGTTAAGTCAAATAATAAATTAATTATAAGTTGAAATAATAATAACATTTATGCAATTTTAAAAATATATTTTCCAAAGGGCTACAATACTATATTTTGACACAACAAAAATTATTATTTTAATGGCCAATTGTAAGACTGTTCTTAATATCAGTTTCAAAAGTACAGTAATTTTGCAAATAACGTATTTCTGAATTGTATCTTAGATAAAAAAATTTTATAGATAGAATTCTTTAACATTATTAACTAATACTTTTTTATTAATAAATATTAAAACGAAGTATATGTACGGAAATTATATATCAGGGATTAAAATGAAATTTTATTACAGTAATTTTTATTTGTCTTGAGATTTATATATTGGTCTTTTTATTTTAATGATTCCAAATAAAGAATTTAGATTTTTAAATTCCTAAAATAAAAAATTATACATGTTTCTACATGTGTTAAGGCAAAATTAAATTAAGTTTTAGAAATTTTAGTGTATTTCACGATTCACGGAAGTTATCACAAAGAATTTCTTTACAGAAAAGTTTTACGTTTGATGAGTTGTCAATTTGAAAGTATTTTTGAGAGCACTTTGAGAGTTAGGGTAATATCTTTTAAGTAAGGAGGTATTAAAAAATATATCTTAGATATAAAAGACAGATTTTCTAAATAACCTTTATATAATATTGGACCACAGAAATTTAAATTGGTTGAAAGTGATGAAAAAAATGAATTATATATTTCATGTTTTATCTTCACTAATTCTTATGGGTTTAGACTTAAAGTTACAATTTTTAGCTATTTAAAGTAATACTTTAAAATAATCAATGCGATAAACTTTTTGATAAATATAATTCGACTATTTACAAATATTAGCACACTTTCAAAACTTGTCATAATTATTTATTTGCAATTCGTTTTAAGTTCTTTTTTATTTTTCCATAATTTTTCAAATAGTTAAAAGTGGCTTATAAGAGAATTTCATAAAATATACCTCTATGAATTGTATTCATTGAATAATATTTAAGAAATACTGACTCTCCTTAAATTTTTTTATAATATTCATGAAACAACACTCTTTTTTTATTTTAATTGCTACTTTATTCTATTATTAATTGATAATTTCTTTTTTTCTTACAAAATTTCAAGACTAATTTATCAACCAACTCCTATTAACATCAGTTATAAAAGTTTGATTATATATATTATCGTTCGCGTTTTTGAAATTATAATATACATTTTTTAATACAATGATGCATTTTGAGTATTTTTGCGTTTTTGGATTTTGTAAAACTGTTTTCCGCATTCAAATCATGTGATTGCTCTTTTAAATTATTATATTACAAAGTAATTCAGACAAAATTTAGTATTGATACATTTTATTTGTTACATATAAAACTTGTTTCAATTGTGTACTTATCAAATTTATATGTTACGTTTCGGTCTAAAATTAAATTCTTTTAGCTTTTAATTTTTCCCATTTCTGAAACTGAATAATTAGGCATAAAAAATAACCTCGAGTGATATTAAATAAATGAGTGGGGCACAGGTGCCTTATAATCCATGATGCCAAATTCTAAATTTTTTTTGCGATGAAAGATGCCGATCGTGCCAGGATGCCGTATCGTGACGTGCGCGATGACGTAAATACTAGGGTTACCAAATTAGAATTTTCTGCATAATTCTTATAGGTCTCCATATGTATGACGTAACAAAAACGAGGTTGCCAAATACATAAAAAAATCCGCTAGAAAAGTGCCAATCTCAGAATTTGGCATCATGGATTATACTGCACCTGTGCCAATGAGTGGTCTGGTTGTGAAACATCTTTTTCTCAAAAGATGATGAGTTCTCTACTGACTCAGCCAAAGGTTTGTCATATTTCACATTCGCTATATACTAATATTTGTCATATTCGCTAATGGTGGATAAGCCGATTAAAATAAGCCGTGGTCATAAAACCCTCCAAGTCAAGTAATACCATTGGCGTTATCATGATAAGTCTGGGGGTCTTGTGCTTGGTCCCTGCTTCTATATTGCTAGAAACCACCCACTTTTGAGATTCCGACGACACCTGTACTGGAAGCCCCACTATATAAGATGCCACCAGTTTCACTCCTTGCTTCAAAGGCTGGAATTTATAGGCATTATAGTCCAAGCAATTGATATAAATAAATAGTTATGGAATAAAATGTGAGTTTATTGATTTAATGAAAATAATTAGATGTCCGTAATAACTTTATTTTCTATAAAGTTTTCCAAAATTTTGGAGTTTCTTAGTTAAACAATAACTATTAATTTGATGTCAGCTTAATAAATGGGAAATAAATTGATATTCTTTCTTTTTAAATTAGCTAGATGCGATTCTTCGGAGAGTAATTTTGGTTAAAAGGCATACTTAAAACCATAAGGATATAAGTTTAGAAAGTTTTGAATTTATGTAATTCCTTACGTTTCTGAAACTCACTGGTAGAAGAAAAATCTTTATTTTGAAATATAAAATACTGAAGCATTATTCTTTGCTTATAAAATTCACTCAAATTATTTTCCAAGACTAGGAACTCACCAAATTTGTCTTTAGATAACTGAAATAAATACATTATTCAAACAGATAAGGAATCTAAAAATCTAATAGAAAAATTAATAGTGTTTGTTAAAATCACACAATCTATCAGTCTTTTTTAATTTTAAAAGAGGTTTGAAGCAAACTAAAAAATATCTTCTCCAAAGGTCCTTCGCTCAATTTTTATATTCCTATTTTACGTGAATTATTTGTTTACATGTTTAATAAATGGTTGTTATTTTTGTTAAAGTAATAAATACTTTCGAAGTGAGGCAAGTTGACGTTACAAGCCGAATTCATCTCCTTCAGACAGGTGGCATCAGGATGAGTCAGAGAGTCAGCTTCACCGAGGTACAACCATTCTTCATCGCAGGAGAGCAAGAGAACATGCGTGTATTCATTACACAACATCTAAAATTTAAAAAAAGAAATAAAAATGAACTCAGGCCAAATTGCTCACAACTTTCTCCCTCACCCTCTCATCGACGTCAGCGCTTGGGGGGGGGAGGAAAGGAAATCAACAATCCTGGTGGAACATCACTCTCTCTCTCTCTACTTTAGTTCAAGGAGAGTTCTGTTATCGTGCAGAACTCTCTAGCCATATTTTCACAGATGTTTCTTACAGGACACGAGACAGTTGTGATATATCATAACAAGAGCTCAAACATGATGAGGGTTTGCATATGGCTCACGCTTGTCACCTCTTTCCTCGGATTAACCTGTGGTTTACCTTCACGTATACATGTGGGTAAGTGGTAAATCACATATAAGTAAAATGTGATCATTCGAAAATCTGTTGGTTTATTCGTGCTAATTGGTATTTCTTTTCTATCTATTGATAGTAATATATAAAGATAAATAATATGCGATCTCTCAATATCACAATTATCCTTAGCAAATTTTATTATAAAACTTCCCTGTTTGTAGTTAGTTTTTGTGTGAATATGGCTTAAGTATAACAAAATTACAGCTATACATTTTTTAACTAGCATTTGTTGATTACTTACAAATGTAGAATAGCAATTGAAATTTTTAAACAGAAACTTATAAGCAAATCGAAATATTTAGAAAGTAATGTTTCATCTAAGATTTCAAAGTGTAAGAATAATTTTTACGAAAGCGAAAAAGAATGAATAATTAATGTGCTGAGATGATTTATAAATGCTAAGTCCGTTTAAATATGATTCACATAAACATTGCTGCATCGTTCATTTAACAATGAATCAATGCTTATGCAACTACTTAGTTTAGGTATAGTGGAATAATATTATTTTTATTTGCAGTCTAAAGGTAACTAACAATATTAATAATAATTAGCTCAATTCACTTGGGTCGTAGCACTTATATTTTAATTCAAAGATAAAAATAAGATTTAGTTTGAAAGATTAATTACGAATAGGATTACAAATTCTTGCCGCATAGATGCCAGAGACTAGATTGTATTCGTGACAAAAGATTAGTGTAACTTAATTAAAATTAATTTATTAACATTAGTTTTTGAAATAACTTTATTTATTTATAACCGATGTCGAATTAAATAATAATTAAAATATTAAGCCGAATAATTAATACATAAAACATTAGATGTGGGTGAGTTATGTTGAATCATTGATGAAAATTTAATTTCATGTTTATTCACACTTATTGTTTTACTTTACATTGTATATTTTTTCTAACACAAAATTGTAATACATATAGTAATGATGTATTCAGATAAGTTTCATTAAATCCAAACAAAATTATAGTAAAAAAATCAAAACAAAAATTAATAATAAAACTAAAAACAAAATAATAGATTACACTAGAATTTGTATAAAAAGGAAGTCGAGGAAAAACATATAATATTAGAAAAATAAATTACCGTTGAAAATTAACTACTACTTATTAATAATTAAAAAGTACTTTAAGTTATAACTAAACAAAAATATTCATTCATTTTTCATTTTCTTATGCCTAGAGATGACATAATGAAAATAACTTACAATATTTTAAATATTACTCATACATCAATATAGCAGATATTTCTAAAATAATAACAATTGTCCTTACGTTGCGTCCTTTTAAATGAATATAAAAAGATTTAAAAAAGAAATTTTTATAAAAAAGTAATTTATATTTGTCCGAAGTATATATATATATATATATATATATATATATATATATATATATATATATATATATATATATATATATATATATATATATATATATATATATAATGAATTTAAAATAATATTTTATTATATAAATATAATATTACAATCCCTTTTCTCATAATAATCACATAAATTTCTCATAATTTCATTTTTTTAAACTGAAGCATTTTAAGAGGATATAAAATTTTCCATGGTTCTTATGGCTTATATCATTCATAAATGATTAAAATTCTGATAAAGTTTAAATGATATAATTTTAGTTCAATTTAATTTTTCAGGAAATAAATTTTCCTTATGATGCTTAAATGTTTATTATAATCTGCTGAGTTTAATGATAAATGTTTAAATTTTATCAAGAAGTTAAATTTAACATATACAAAAAATAAATAAATAACAATAAGAGCTGGTTATTCTTACTATTGGGTTGGTGCGTATGAAATGTCGGATTCTTAAGTGATTGTATAAAACTGCATATCTTTATTCAAAAGCTGTTTATTCAATCAAAGTATGCTCCATTCGCTTCAATACACTTCTCCCAACGAGATTTTAAAGCGTAGATGCCTGTCTTAAAAAATTTTGGTCTTTAGAATTAATAAACTCTGATATCGAGTTTTTTAGACTGTCTTCATTTTCATAGTGTTTGCCCCTTAAAAACAGCTCTAAATGCTTGAAAAAATGAAAATCGGTCGGCGAGAGATCCGGTGAATATGGTGGATGCTTCAATGATGAGCATACGTTTAACCGATCCAGCTTATTTCGCTCTGTCAGTGCGTGCGGTACCCACTTGTCCATCTTCTTAACCTTGCCAATCTCAGAAAGGTGTCTCAATATCGTTGTATGGTCAACTTTCATCCTGATAGCAAGTTCCCTCGTGGATACGGCTGGATCCGCTTCCACTAGAGCCTTCAGGTCATCATTCTTCACAGACGTTTTGGGTCTTCCGCGCGGCTCATTTTGCAGTGAAAAATCGCCAGTCCGAAATTTTTCGAACCAACGCTGCACTTTCCGATCGTTAACCGTATTCTCCCCAAACGCTTGGTTTATGTTGCGTGCAGCTTTTGCTGCACTATTACCAAGTTTGTACTCATAAGAAAATGACGCGAATGTCGGCAGAATTCATATCGGCAATAAACTCAAAAGAAATAAAAAAGGGAAGACCTTCGAGAAAACCTATTTTGCTGAAATGAGTCTCTGGCAATGGACAATACGAGTATGAATGAGGTTATGCCAAATACAAAAGTATAACGAAAACAGGGAGGAAAACGTCCGCATGTAAAGAGAATCCGACATTTCATACGCACCAACCTAATATTTTATCAAGTAAAAGAGAATATTTGTCTGTGACAATTGGCTGAGTTAATATTCCGAAATTTTTTAAATTGTAGAGTATGTGACTTTTAGGTGCTAATAACTCATCTATTAACAAGATTTTTCTAATAATAATTTACATGCAACCGCACTATAATATAAAAAAGACATTTTCTATAGCAGAAAATATTATTTTATTTACTACTTTCTTCAATTTTGCTCATGATGAATTTATTCTAATTTATTAAAGAAAATTAAATTTTCACCAGCTAAAAAAATTAAATATATCGTAATAACCAGTAACCACACTTAAAAAATGTTTGGCATACAATTTACCCAATATGTACAGATTATGATTCATTCAGAAAAATTAAATTTTGTCTTGATAGGAAATATAATAACAATAATTAACAGCCATTTAAAAATGCTCAGGATATGCGTTGTTTTATTTACATTATTTCTGCAGGTAGTGGAAGACTAGCAAATTTTCTAATCATAATTTTCCTTTCATTTAAAAAAAACAAATTGAGCCCCAAGTTAAACCATTCATAATGCTAAACCTTGTGAGAGAACTATAAGCAATATAACTAAACAGCCGAAAGATGTTAAACGAGTAAATGTATGTTATTATGATATCCAATTAAATTTACTTAAATTTATTTTATCAGTATCGATATGCTTATATTTTACGAAAATAAATTTATATGAGACGTTAATTAAAATTAATTTAAATAAGGTATTAAAACTTTACCCTCTGGAAAGTGGATATTATAAGAAAGTGGATATGAAGGAAAGTGGATATTATAAGTTTATTTGTTTTCCTTGTTGGAGAATTTTATTTCTTTTTCGTAGTAAAACGTGAATAATACTCAAATTTATGTGCTAATAATCTCTATATGAAAATCAACTTGACAACAGTAAATGATGATGGAATCAGGATTTCATTGAAAAACATTTTCTAATAAGGCAGTGTCTCAAAGGTGGTTATTTTGAGACATAGAAATATATGGCTACTTTCTTGTTTAATATATTTATATTTAAAAAGGCGAAATCGATATCATTTCATTTTGAAATACTCTATAAAGAGACAATCTCGTTAATGTTCAGAATGTTAAAACTTAGATAATTATCCACACACATTACAATAACAAGGATAAAGGTAATTGAAATGATTTTCTAGAAAACAGTTTTACGAATAGCATGACATCGACAGCTTATTTAAAATTTAGAAAGATTCTTATCGCTCCCCCCATACAAATTTTTATTATTTTTATTCTTCTAAAAGTACTTCTTATGAATAGTACCTTTACTAAAATCAAATCTGAATATAATTTCAGATTTTCCATTTTGGAACATTCAATTGTATATCAGATTGTGGTTTAAGAATACCTAATTTTAGCAATAATGTTTAATTTTGAATTTAGGATTTATGAAAACATTTAAGAATTACAAGTGCCAAAATTAAAATTCTTCTTCGGCTGAAACTTGTCTTGTTAAAACTAATTGATTTCAGCTAAAAGATGTTATTTAAGAATATGTGAAAACGAATTTTTTATTTGATAAACTATCATTATTTATACATTGATCATAGAAATATAAATTTGTCCAACGAAAATAGTTTTTTATTTAAAACTTTTAACTATATGACAGAAATTATTATAATGAAGTATCAATAAAACTGCTTAAATGGTATTCGTCAATTATCCAATCAATACGTAGAAAAGTTACAATAAAATTGCTATTGTAAATTATTCATATGAAACTAATCATCAATTATTTTTAAAACTAAAACTTAAAACATAATTAAAAATGTAAAAGATTTAACTTTTTAATTCAAATTCGGGGAGAATAGAACAGGTAGGAAATACATAAACACGTTGGACAATTTCATTTTTACACAAAATCCTCAATTTTTTCATACCCCTTTTATCAATTTTTTATTACATACATAAATATTTGTGCATGTGTTATTTGCATAATATTAACATTACATAATATATTTAACATAATATAAGGTATTACGTTTCCATTTTCAAAGTTTTGTAATTTGCATATTTTGTGACCAATACATGTTTATGTTCAAAGGTAAAAACAGTTTTTCATTTTCAGGCTTATTTATATTTCTTTCTCCTAAGAGATTCTATATATAGAACACAAAAAAGTGTGTGGGATAAAAAAATGAGAACAGTTTGTTTTCTTAGTAGAAAAAAGTTTGGAATACAAATAGCTTCGAGGCTACTAGTTTCGCGCCAAAGTCATCACATTTTCCATCAAATTCATAGTAATGTATAGTTCCTCTTTGTCGGAACAGTTAAATAATAGAATAATTCTTTTCTATTTTTCCACAGCAAATGTATAAACTTTTCACTCGTAAATAAATCTTATAATATAAAGTTTTAACAATATTCAAGAATTATAAATTTCTTAAATTACTATACTGTATAATAGCAAATGTATTTCAAAATTAATTTTAATTTATTCCATTATTTTGCTTCTCAATGCAAATTAAAAGTGAGATTTTTTATAACAAAATAAATTGGAAAATTTAGAATTTTTTTTTAAATTTTGAATTACCGTAAGATTACATTAATATAATATTATATCTCCCCAATAATATACTGTCAATAATAATTCTAAATCCTTTATCTGCTAGATTAAAAAAAAGTTACTTATGCAGTTCTGTAATTAGGATTGGGATAATAAGCATAATTATTTAATTGAGTTTAAAATTTTACTAAGAATATTTTAATTCATTGTTTGCTGCTTATACATAATAATAATCTTTTTTTAAACATCGGAAATTAGCTTAAGATTAGGATTAATTGATTGTAAAATTAATTAAATTATATAGTAAAAGATTTATTAGCCAATATCTAAATATTAACTTTATTATTTTTCTTCTTTAAATTATAATATTATGCCAGCATATATATAAAGCAATTTATAATTGAGGCTTATGTGATTTAGAATTTTAGTGTAGTAAATGAAATGAACGTAAAAATGGGGCAAATAAACATTTTGTGTTATATTAGTAGCAAACGTATATGCCCAAAGACCAACCGAGTATATGCTATATACGTGCTCGTTAAATCTGTGGAATCGAAAGTCCTGTGGTCAGTCGTTGAGCAGTTACTATGGGTGCAATGGTCTGGAGAAATTTACTCCCCTTTCAGATCAATGCCAAAATTGAGGGAGTAGATCCACTGGTGCTGCCATCTATTGGAGGACTTGAAGAGCAAAAGTCGTACTTTCACCTTCATGGTGCTCTGATTAAAACGAAAGATGCTCCCAATTGACTTAAATTTGCATAGCCAAGGCATAGCGAGCTTGGCTTGTCCAAGTGTCATTAGTAACAACAACAACAAACGTATGTGCAGGAATCATGCGGTAAATAAAAACTTTGATGTTCTGAAGGATGAAACGCACAATGTATATTGAAAACAATTCACATGTTACAATGTTACATGTATGAAAACCTCCTCAATTCATTTTTATATTTAAGCATTTATGGTTTCTGGTCACGAACAATTGTAACGAATATCTATATCCAACTTTACTGGTGTCATTTCACAAGCCAACTTATCACTGTATTTTATGCCGAAAGATTCTAGATTCCACACAACTATTTAGAGAAACGCTATGGCCAAGTCTGTCAAACTCTAAGAAAATTACAGCCAGCTACCCAAAACAAACTAAGAAGAGTGTTTTCAAGAGAAATTAGACTTTTTCATGACTTCTGCGTGTTCTCATATTATTCTTTATATTTAAGAATTACTGACACAGTTCAGCAGAGAGGTTTTTAATAATTTTGACATTGAGTTTAGCAAATTTTTTTGGATGATAAACATGTTGATTGGGAAGAAAAGCTTGAGGAAATTCAGTGAATACAAGCGGCAGAAGAATATAACAAAAAAGAAATCCTGAAGCTATAAATAAAGAAAGCTATGAAACATAAATGTATTCTTCTAATAAGTTCAATAAATATTCAAAAATATATATTCACTAAAAGTTAAATATTCTATTGTCTCGTCTCTCCAAAAACTTGTCTTAAAGCATTGACATATTGGCTATGTTATATCATTGTATATTCTTCATGATCAATTTGCAAATGATACTATTTTTCTACTAAAAAATATTTTACTAAGAATTTTTATACTATATATTTATACTAAATACTAATTTTTATACTATATATACTAAGAATTTTTTTCTACTAAAAAATATTATTTGCTTAGTAAATCATTTAAAATATTTGTAATTTAAAATTTTTAGTTTTAAATTAAGAAGTCCTCATACAAGATTTAATGTTTTTATAGGATTTCTATATCTATAATACCTATTTGCCGACCGATTGGCTGAGTGGTTAGCGTTCCTGACTCCTGAGCTGTTGGTCCTGGGTTCGAATCCCGGTTCGGGCATGGATGTTTCTCTCCTTCACTATTTTCTCTGTCCTTTCTTCTGTGATGTTGTATGAATGTGGCCCACCCTATAAACGGGTTTGTGGTGGTATGGCGCGGGTAACGCTACTCGCCTCCGTGACTTGGTTCACAGGTACTCGCTGGGTAACAATAAATGAGTAGCAGTTTCTGGCCTTGTTGTGGCATAGGGTTCAGTCACCCTTGTGTGCCCGCCATTGGATAAAAAAAATAATACCTACTTATAGAATATGTAATAATATTTCTTAGATTAACATGCACTTTAAAATGTTAATTGATGTTATGAATAGTATTACTTTTTCAAGCAATATTTAATAGTACTTATAAGATTCTAATTTTATATAATTTTACAAATAAATTTTTTTATAATCAATAAAAACTTAAATTCTGATCAATAATTTCATTTATTTATCAATTTTACTATCATTCATTAACCAATTTTATTTTCATTCAAAAACATTTTAATTACTCAAGTAAACAGATTTATGAAACTGCTTTAAAAGCATAATATTATCGCATAAAAATTAAATTTTATATTTATATAATCCTTGAGAATTGTATAACAGTAAAACTTTGTATTTATTAAAATTTTATATACATATAAAAAAACTAAACTAAGCAGCTTATTATTGAACTGAGATTCGATCCTCACACTAGAAAAGTAGATACAATATTTTATGTTATAATAACTGATAAAAAAAGTCCCAGCATATTCTTGGGAGCTAAACTTTATTTCAAATTGAACCAAACATCACTATATCGTATAAAAATTAGATTTCCCATTTTTAATACTTCTCAGTTGAATAAAATTCGGTTGTATATTTTTTAAAAATTGTTTCTTGATAGTCCTGTGTTACCACTAAAACTGTTTCTGGTAGTGACTTGGTCTGAAATTTGATTCTCGTTACAAAAAAAAATTCAATTATTCATTCCATGAATTTCACAAACTGGAGTAGCCAAGTGCTTGGAAACTAAGCTCTAAGTAGCTCTGCGTAGTTCCATCGTATTACTTATAATACTTTGTGAGACTTATTTAAATTATGTATTTCTTAAAGCTGAAAGCACTGTCATGTTATCAGTCTTAGATTCAGTTCTCCATAAATAAATTTGATTCACTGTTTCATCTCATCAATTTTGGTAATAATGAACACCATTAATTCTCGGAAGCAGAACTCTGTTTTGCTTTGTACGAAGTGTAAATATCATTACGTCTTATCCAATTAGTTATATATATTTTTTGTAATGCATGTGAATTGAATAACCTTTTACTTCATATTTAGTAAAATTAAAGCTAGTAAATCATTTGTGGTACTACAAAGACAGTGGTCAGTACTTCAATCCTATGGCCAAAGAAGGTCAACTCTGTTTGTCATCCCATCAGAGTTGGTTAAATATGTTGTACGAGCCAAGCTCGCTACGCCGTTGGCTATGCAAATTTAAGTTAATTGGATGCGTCTTTTGTTTAAAAAGAGCACCACAAAAGTGAAAATATGACTTTGCTCTAAGCTTCTCCGATAGATAGACGACCAGAGGATCCACTCCCTCAATTTTGACATTGATTTGGAGGGGGGAGGGAATTTTCTCCAGATCATTATATCCATGGTAACTTCTCAACAACCAACAACAGGACTTCCAATTCCACGGATTTAAGGAGCACGTATATCGCATGTACTCGATGGATCTTTGGCGGCATTGGAAATCAGACCCACCCTTCCGAATGGAAGGCTGATACCCTAATCACTAGTTTCCCACGGCCTGTTGATGACGTATAAACAAGGATGTGCATGGAAGATTTCATTTCCTTCCACGTTAAACTAATATGATACCTGCCCTGGTATTCTTGGACCTATATTTTTTCTGGTTTGAATAATGAAGTGTCCCCATTCTCAATGGAACGTTTTGCCAAAGCTTAGTTTATTTTTGTCAAAAAAATATCTTTGGATTAAAAATTTATTTTTGAAAAAAAAAATTGCTTTCCATATGACTTTGTGGAATAAATTATTAAATATATTCTTTTTCTTTGCAGGAGGTTTGTTTGAAAGTGATGACGATGAAATAGAATTGGTTTTCAGAATAGCTGTTGATTGGCTAAATACAGATGAAAATTTATTACTAAACTCTAGAATGGTAGCAATGGTAGAAAAGATGCACACTCAAGACAGCTTAAAATCTACAGAATTGTGTAAGTAATAGATTAAATAATTGCAATTTACTAATTTTGGCTTATTATGTTTATAACAGAATATGCAAATGTTGCTTTGAAATATATATATGTTCAATGATAGTTTTCTTACATTATAATGGTAAATACAGTTAGATTACATTAAATTGACTATTAACTTCTTAATAAACATAATAAATATATTGTTTCTTTATATTAAATTTATTTTGTACTATAAATTAAAATTAAATTTTCTTATATTGTAAAGTTATACATCAAAACTGTCCATTGAATATGTTTCAAAATACTTCTATTCAACTTCTTACTCTGTACTGTCTAAAATTTATCCCTTGTGATGTAATTAATTGAAATATAATAGCAAAAACTATAAAAATAATAATTAAAAATATTTATTGCTACATATATTGCTTTTTATGATAATAGTAAATAATAATGCATATAAACTTAATATTTGAATCAATTTACCTAAAATTAACACAATAACTTGTCATGTAGTAATTTTAGAAAACAGTGGTTTAATATATTTTGTTCGTAGAAGATTCCATAGTTTAGTGGTAAGAAAGCATTCTTTAGAATGTGCGGTCCAATTATAATAATGACCATTATATAAACAACAGGAACTATGGGCTGAAATTTTCTTTTGCTCATGAAATGAGTTTATAAAATTCTTTCCATGAGCAAAAGAATTTCGAAATTTTTAGGATTTTATTCTTATCACTAGTAATTCAAATAAGTAAATTCAAATGAATTTCTTCGGAAAGGTATACATTTTTGATGGTTTAAGAAATATTATAATAAACTACAATTGTTTGCTTATTTTAAGTAATGACTTAGGCTATATTAATTTATATATACAGAGTTATTTTTTGAAATAAAAAATTTACGAGGATATGCGGATTTTTCATCCAAAGTTTTTCATTTATTTTCAAATATACAAATGAAAAAAAGATCTAATTTTAGTTTGATTAATTATAAAATAATTGTAAACTAATTTGTAAATAAATCCCAACAAAATTTTTATATTTTAAAGAGAAAATTTTATGTGCCATAGATCCATTAGCTCTTAAGGTACCAGACATTTTGCTACTAAGAAATCAACAAATAATCAAGATATTTTTTCAATTCAATATTACAGATTTAAACTTTCATATTATTATGTTTTGTATATCACTGTTTTTGAAACTAATTTTTTAAGCTTGTTTATTTAACTTTTGAGCAATGTTCACACACAAATTTACTTTTACTTAAAAGTAATCTACATTTTGGCAAAACTTAATATTAACTAAAAATACTTTTGTTCATTCACATTATTTCATAATAGAAATACTTTAAATTTTAACTCTTTAGTGGAATTCTTTCTTGAAAATTCTGTCCTTTAGTAAAAATTGAAAAATTAGATTTATTTTATTTTTTATTTACAGTTTCATTTTTTAAGCATTCTTGTTTGCTTTGATATTCATTCAGGGGAAATAAATATTTGTGTGTATAAGAAGTTAGATATTTTATTTATTTTTTCGATATAGAATGTAGTTAACACCATAATTACAAATATCTCTATCTATAAAAATGGGAATAGATTTTTTATTTTATTTTTTAGTTTTCAAATTTTCATTAAAGCTTAAATTACTGTTTATTTGACGTATTTAATGAACTTCCTTCAATTATAATTTTTGAAGAGAATAAATATACCAGAAATACAAACAAGACTGAAACGAACTAATTTCTTCAATTTATCATCATGATCTTCCTTAGCAAGAAATAACAGACTGATAGTAAAATCAATATATTATTTTCTGTAATTCTTATCATTAGTAGACGAATCTTAGGAATAATGAACTTATTTTACTGCATTTTATATTATAATACTTGTTTTATGTATGCAGCAAGAAATGCTTACTGGATTTCTCTATGATGTTTGGTTTGCCCTTTTGTAACCATTTTTAATACAATTTTTCATATTTCGTGTTGTGACATAGTGGATAACTTAACAGCTAAAAACTTCTGTATAATACTTTCACCATCTACAGCGAATATTTTAACATAGTAGCCCTTATTTTCGTATCGCGAAAAGGATTCTCTTTCCGATAAAAATTGTAAATGTCTTTATTACAATACAAATAATCAATTCATTGAAGATAGGTGTTATATTACAACAATAATTCAATTCTTTTTTTAGTACAATAATTGCTAGAAACTTGAATTGCACATCGATTCTATCTTTTTCCAAAATATTCTATTGAAGAATATAGTTTTTTATGTATTTAAATAAAGAAAAGGATTTTAGAATAAAATTTAGAAATAATAAAATTTAAAATAAAATGGATCTGTAATTTCTTTTTGGATTTTATATGAATTAACTTTTGTTTGGTAGATTTATTTTTCGTTGGTTGATAGTTTTATTTATTGGGAAAATTATAACTTAGTTTAATGTCTCATATAGTTGCGCTTCGTTTACAAGTAATATTTCTAGAGGATAACTTTATTTACTTGTATATTTATAAATTCATCGTGGCTCGTGAGAACAAAGTGCATTTTCCAAAATATAGAGAGGAAATTAGTTTTAATTTTTTTATTAATTTTAAAGAATTCATCACAGAAAACATGGCTTTCTCTTTATTAAAGTTAGTATCAAGAAGGAAATTTATAAATATGGGGAAAAAATAGGACAATAATAATCAAACTTTTATGATCCAAAATTTGAAGTGGAAAATTTTGTATGTTATTTATTCCTCCCTTAAGTAATACTCTAAAAGTTACAATAGAAATATTAGAACTTCCATCATATTGTATTATTGTTTTCATTCCTTTGTTAAAAATTATATAAAATAAAAACTTCTTTTTCAAACTTTTCTATCTTTATTATTTTATGTATTTTTCATATTTTTCTATTAAAAAGCGTTTTATTTCAATTAGAAATGATCCCCAATGACAATATTTCACTATAACCAATTATTTACTGAATATGTTTGAATAACAATTTCAAAGCGTTATTTTGGTTTTATTATGAATATTTACCATGTTTACGATACATTTCATCGTAAGTTATCATGTGATAAATATTCTAACAATAGGGATATCTCTGTAATCTGTGTTTATATTTAAATATAAAATATGTTAAACTTTCTTGATTTCATTTTCAATACCATGACATTGACTTATCGTCGTTGGGTTTTAAAGTCTATAGTTATTTACCATTATGGTCATGATACAAATTCAGAAAACAATAGTTTGAATTTGTGAAGATGTATCATTCCGAACTAAAAATAAATGTCTCCCGCAGCAGTAAAGAAAAAAATTCTAAACGACGTCCTTTTTAACGCGGCTTTGTTTTGAAGTTCGTTTACTAAAAATACAGCAGCCACTCGTTTGATGCCAAAGTTTTTCTCCCTTTTTCAGTGAGATTTAAAAAAATGAAGAGAAAGAAAGGAACCAAGATAAAAGACATACTTTTTTTTTATTCAGTGGAGATGATTGTTAAGAGTGTGTTATTGTTGGAATTGCCAAGAAGCTTATCGTGGAAAAGTAATGCATATTTCAGTTCAAAAGTGAAGAAACTTTTTGCCGAACATTCTGCCTAGAGACTTTGTTTTAAATTAAATGACAGAAAAAGTATGAACTGAGAATGTATGGAGCTAAAATATTCAGAAAAACCATTTGCTGTAAAATTTTTTTATTTAATTATGATAATCTTTCTTTCGTCTTGAAATGTAAAGCAAGGAATCTTTTAAAACGTTATATTCAAGAATTTAGTTTTTGCAAATTAAATATGCTTTCAAGAAATGCCACAAATTAGCGATATTTTAAAAATAAAAGTAGAACACCCGAGAAAAGTAATAATATTTTCACTCATAACGACAAAGGATAGTTTATCGTTATGACTATAAAATGATTAACCACATTAAATAAACTAGATGAATCTAGTTTATTTACTATGATCAGCCTCAATTCGAATACATTCTCTGGTAAACAAAAGGAAGTAAATATTAAATATTTTCATGCTACAATATACATTTGAAGAAGTTGTTGCAGTTAATCTGTGTTTGGGTACCCCTTTCTCGCCAAATGGGCGATAGACGAGATAAGCGTGGTAAAACTGGCTATTTCATCCTAAATGCACTCCCTGTGGCAACCCTGTCTTATTTATTAATTTTAAAAAATATAATTTTTCTCTATATTCTAATGTATTTTTTGTTATACAATGCGAAAAAAAAACCATTGTTTTTGTTTTCGTTGCCATACCAACGGTGAAATTCGTTAAAAACACGGATTTCGGTTTCTTCGACATAGAACCGACGATTTTGCGTAGTGTCTCTCGGAGCATTCAAATCCGCAAGACAACACGCAAAAACGCGCCAGTTGGCGACTTTTTGAAAATGCGCCAAGCAGGGGACCAAAGCACATTTTCACCGTTGTTGCCCCAGCATGTTTTCTTGTACATATCCCATAATTAGGCTCTACTAGTTAGATGGAAGCAATTGTTAGGAAATCTGCTTAATTTAGATGTAGAGATCAAGAAGAACCTCCGATACTTAAACTGCAATCCACAGAGGTATCATTTCACTTGCAGGACATTGCGACTATGACCTATTTCACGTACCCCAGCTGCCATTTTTGAATACAATAAATCCCGTTAAGTTAATTAGGCCTTGTTATTTTAATTTCTCACATATAAGTCAATAATGAGAACCATTATTGGAAGGTAGAAAGCTAGCGATCAGAAGTTTTCTGGGTTTTTCCTTGTGCCATGTGAATACGACCTATGGTCATTGGAAAAACCACCCAGAAAATATTACGCTAAAGATACTTAAATACCGTGTAATATTACATTATTTAATACAATGTTTCAATTGTTGTCAAATAAAACGCTTATCTGCTGTCAGTGTCAGATATCGTTATATGGGAACCACTTTAGCAAGTTGGTAAAGAGGTCATTTTGACTACGAATTCAGTATTAACTATAAACAGCATTATAGCACATAAAAATTTAGTATTAATTATATATAGCATTATAACAGTTTATGAAAAGCTTCTTATGCTTATAATGATAGTCATCGCCAAAATTTATTCCTAGATGTAATGTAAGAAATTTGCAAGCCAGGATGTCATCTCATTATTAAGTCGTCATTTTATTGTGATTAGAAATTACGAGCAATATGGTTTTCAATAAATAGACAGAAGCTTCAAAAGCAAAGATTATTTTAAATATAATTGAATTAAATTATAACTTCAGCGTCTAACATTTTATGTTTTTAGTCTTTCTATTATAAAAAGCAAGTTTAATCCTTTGTTAACCATAAAGGGATTGTTTCTTTCGTTCCAGTTGAGATCATGATTACGTCACTTTATTACAATTTTCATTTATTTCTAATATCCATGACTTAGATAACGTTTTATCTACGAAACATCCTATTGAGACGGCGTTGTAAATCCGAATTATCGACGAATTTGCTGCCTGCCTTCAAATCACATTCTTCGAGCGACAGCAAACATGGCGAAGTTTACCATCGAATGTCTGAGTGTCGTCCACGATGAGAAAAAACCTATTCATGTTTTTCACCAGTAATAAAGAAGCATTTTTAATTATAATTTTTTTTCTATTTGTAAAAGTTTTCAAAATCATGAAAACTGCCTATTGTTTTATATAATTAGTTTTAAATTTTTCAAATCCTTAGCGATAAAGATTTCAAAATTTAACACGTTGAAAATAGAACAGAAGAAAATGAAAATGACAAGATAAAACGTCCACTTTAAAGTTAGTTTAAATCGACAAAGACGATTTAAATTTTTAATTTTTCGGATTTTTTAATTTTTTTAATTTTGACTCTATGGCACATCTAGTAAGAATCGTAATTGGATAATTGATAGACTTAATGAATTTTATCCATACAAAATGCAAGTTTTATTTTCTCCTATTAATAAAATAATGTCAATCTTTGTTAAAGTAGAAATTATTAGGAAATTTTTAATTAACATTATTGGTTATGAAAATTTCCTGAAGACCCATAACTTTCATCTATAAGTACATCCAAGAGATGATATATTAAAAGCCTGAAGATCCAAAAAATTATGAAAAAATAAGAAATATTTGTAAATCAATAGACAGGAAATGCAAATTAGAATGCGTATTTTTCGTCTCATGATTAAATGATGGCTCTAGCCATCACGAGCTTTTGCAACACCTTCGTATATACATTTTTTTAATAACTCAGTTGTTAACATTTTATCCACCATTGATGAAAATGTATTCAGAGAAGCCTATTCACAAAAAAGAGTGAACAATCATGTAATCAAATGTTAAATCGTAATAGTTAAACCTAATTCGAAAAAAATAATTTAATAATCAAATTAAGTATTTTTAAGAGATAATTCGTCTTCTTGTGTTCATTCTTAGTTTTAATATGCAAATATCATTGTTAAGTTATAAACTGAGTTTGGCGATCAATAAAGACATTATCAATATAGATTATGAAGCAATATGGTACATGATGGCATATGATGCTGTCAACTTCAGTTTGGTGATCAACATAGCACATGCCATAATATTGATCGCCAAACTCAAGTTGACAACATCCCTTAACTTGACACAGCATTCGAATTATTTAAGTGTAAATTGTTAAAATCTGCGCATTCTTCGCCAAAAGTTAACTAATCACAACTCTCTCTTCCTAGCGAAATTAAGTTTCTAAATATCTTGCTGTTTAAATCATCTCGGATAAATCATTGAACTTACAACATTTATCATTCAACCACTAAAAACAATGAACCATTTGTCTCTCTTTTGAGAAAGAAGTATTCTTTAAATGACATACATTTCCTAATAGTGCTTCTATCAAATTTTTTCATAGATCCATTCTCATACATACTTAAGTCGTTATAAATAATTTTTTCATTTTACACTTTTAATAGCTGACTTCTCATTCTTTGTTACATTAAATTATAAGTAATAATAGAATTGTATCGAAATCAAACGGTGATTATGTTGTCATACATGAATCGATTAGATTAATCATGTAAGGTTTTTTAAGATTGCACTATAATCATTTAAAAATGTATGATATTAGAGTGCTTATTTTTATGGGATATCATTAAATTACCTCAACTTAAAGCTTGTACTCAATTATGTGCATAGTTATTTGTGAAAGCAATAACCAAATAACAATTTTCAGTTGCACCAAGATGTGAAGCCTAAGAAATATTTGCGTAAATTTTAAAACAAAATTTTAAAAATTATTGTAAAGAGTTTCTTATTTTAAATGTTGAATCTTTAGCTACTAATGTTTACTTAATATACATTCACATCAAATTCAAAATTGATCGTAATACAATTTCAAAATTGATGTCGAAATATAATTTTAAAATTTTGCAATTAAAATATAAATTAAATGGAAAAATTATTGGTAATGAACAATTAGAAAGATGAAATTTCGCTTAGTATGCATTCATATTTTTCTTATGCTATATATCTTATTTGTTAAAGCACTTTATAAATTGATTCAAGAATGTATATGAGAATATATGTATTTAAAGTTTTTGTTTGGCTTATAATAGGATAAAATTTTGCATTTCATGTATTGTATACTTTTTCAAATTCTTATTATTTAAACGAGAAAAATTTAATGTTGAGAAATTGCAAATTCCTTATTTTAATAATAATGCTATAGTAATTCTATCATAATCACAAATAGTTCTATTTAAAAGGTTGCCATGTTTGTTTATAATTTCATGATAATTAAACATGGTACTATTTGTAAAGTTTCAGAAATCTTTATGAAATTAAAATTAATTAAAATATTTGCTGTGATGAAATTTTTCGTAAATTAATCATTTAAGAGGATAAAAACTTTGAAATTTACGTGCTTATAAATTACGATAAAATTTCTTTTCATATATTTCTGATTTCCTCATGTTTCAAAAATTCAAGTGAGAAAAATTTAATTATAAAAAGCTATTATATTAAAAAATTCTTATATCTTTAAGTTATTACAAAATATAAATGACGCTTATAATGAAATTTCCGATTCTAAGAAATTTGTATCAAATTTTATCCAAAGAGAATACAAAAGATGCTCTGGGATATTTTTCTGCATTTGCTTCTAATATTTTGTAAATTCGTTATAATATTTTAAACGTTGCAGGTGAAAAATAATAATTTTTATTCCAGAATAAGTTAATTTGTAAAAATGTAAGACAAGTTTACGAAGCGAAAATGTACTTTTTCCAAACATAATTTAATAAATGAAGAAAAATCCGTTAACTGATACAATTTTTCTTCACATTTTCTCTAGATTAAAAAAAGTAACACATTAGAGCATTAAAAATTGTTAAAGTATTTTAATTTTAAGATAATTATTTCTTTTAAAATTAAAAAGTCGGTTAAACCACTGATCCTGAATTTTTAATATTTGTCTATTACCGAAACATCATAACTGCATATGCTAGATTATGTAACCACATTTTCCCGTAAAATAAATTTGGTCCATATGAATATACGATATATAATTGAATAAAATTTAGAAAGTAGTTTTAAGTATAAATATAACAAATAGTTGAGTCAAGATCTAACATGTGGAGATTAAAAGTAGAATTATATATATAGCTCAAATATTTTAATTCAGATAAACAAATATTATGCACCATTTACAAAGCCCTTCAATGTATTATCCATATTTATTTCACATACCTTCAATGTGTTACGCATGCCATGATTTGAGAGATCCTTATTTTAACTATTATATTATCATACTAAGAATTGTATTATGTTCTGTTTTTTTACTGAAAAAGTATAAAATATAAATCTATTTCATTCATGAAATTGTTAGTAAGAAACGAACATTTTTATTTTCACTTTTATTTAATACATAACTGAATATAAAATTTAATAAAACGTTTAAAGACTTAAATCTACGCTTCTTATCACCTTACCTTTATGAATGTTGATAAAACATGTTACTGTTCATTAACATGTATATGTATTTAATTTTATAATAAATTTATAATACAAATACTTTGATATTTACATAATTACATACTCTAAGTATGCATTATTGTATTATTGGCAAGGCAGAAAGATTATCTAACACAGAATAGCATACAGGAAACTATATTAAAAAAAATTCAATTATATATATATATATATATATATATATATATATATATATATATATATATATATATATATATATATATATATATATATATATATATATATATATTTAGGTAGATAGATAGATAGATAGATAGATATAGATATATACATAGATATAGATATAGATATATAATTTTAAAACTGAATCACATAGCTCACATATATTTAATTATGTATGTTTTTTCTTTACTTTTAATTTTTTACTAGACTGATTTAGTAGCTTAAGATATCGTCGATGCAATCTTTTTTGAGTAAAATAATATACCGTATTAAAAAAATAATTTCTCTATGTATATATACTTTTTGGTAGAGAAAAATTATTAATTGATAATTTATGGAATCACGGGCAGACAAAGCAAGTAAAATTAAAAAATTAATTAACTTCAAAAAACATTTTTTGTTGCTTAACATTTCTCATATTTTTATTACATTTTATTTTTGCTATTATTGAATGCATGCTTCTTTTATTAGAACCTGATGGGCTATTGTTTTATTTATTTAAATAATTTCTGATTTCGTATTTAATAATAGTTTTGCTTATACAACCAATGGATGAATTGCATAAGGAGAAGAAAATTTTTCATCTTAAGCTAGTTATTAATGTTTTTCATTCGAGCTAGCAATGTTCCAATGTTTGAGCATAGTTATTATGAGTTTGGCTGTGAGTTTTATTTAGAATTGTTTGTCTAAATAACGAGATGTAAATGAGAAAAGTGTAAAAATATCAGTCTTTTTTTTAAAAAAAACATTACTTAAAAAAATTGTTATTTCAAGTGATAAAACTCTAGAGTCGAAAAAGAATATTTTCATTTACGTCTCTGTCTTGCTAAGAGTCATCTTAACTAATGAGATTTGAAGAAATTTTATTGTAACGTAAAAATAAAAAATCAAATTCTTATTAATTGAAAATGCTTAAGCTGTGTTTAGTATGTTAAGAGAATAATATTCTATTAATGGATTATATTAAATAATTACATTTCATTAAGAAATTACCGATACATTTTAAAGATATTTTTATTAGTATATAATTATATACCAATAAAAATACATTAATGTCATATACTAAATAAAAACATTCAGTACTTATAATAACATTCTATTAATTGAAATGCACGAAAAATATTAAGACTTAGTAGTCATGAAAGTTATTTAGAAAGAATTTAAGTAGTTTCTAAATAGGGAAATTATTTGAAAAAAAGGATGTTTAATTTTAGAAAAATAATCTCAGTATATAAGTATTAGAATGCTGTTAAAAAAAGTTTGATATGTAAATACAAATTTTTACTCTTTCACATTCTGAAAAATATGTTTATATTTATTTGGAAATTTCGAAATAATATGGCATCTATAGATAAAATCATGTATATAACAATCTTCTACCAGTCGACCGATGGCTCAATGATTAGCGTTCCTGACTCCTGAGCTATGAGTTCTGGTTTCGAATCCCTGTTCGGGCATGGATGTTACCTTCTTTCTCTGTTCTCTTTGTGTTTCTCTGTCCTTTCTTCTGTGATGATGTATGAAAGTGGCCCACCCTATAAACGGGTTTGTGGTGATATGGCGCGGGCAACGCTACTCGCCTCCGTGACTTGGTTTACAGGTGCCCGCTGGGTAACGAAAAACGAGTAGCAGTTGCTGGCCTTGTTGTTGCATAGGGTTCATCACACAAGTGTGCCCGCCGTTGGAAAAAACAATCTTCTACAAAAGTTATATTTTGGTGTTTTAAGACACTAAATGAATTTAGTTTTCTTAGAATACATTTGAAACTCTTCAGTTCTTACGTTTACTTAAGGATTTATATAATTTTTTTTAATTTTTAATAGAATAGTAATTGGGAGGGAATATTACATATTGGTTTCATGTAATATAGGAGAGAAATGTTTTTTGTAATTCGATAACTTTTTTTGGCACGAGCTCAATAGTAAGTGTTGTTTATTTGAGAAAGGGGGGATCAGTTTCACAGAGAAGTAATTGCCTGTATTTTCTTGGAATGGTGATTTTACAAATATTTGAGTTTTATAAAATTTGAGAAAAAATAACATATTTTAAAATATTTTTAAATGTGCATTAGGAGAGTTTGGAAAATCATTCTTACGTGTTGAATTAACGTATTTGTGTTTTCCATCTTTCACAATAAATTAAAGTTACATCTTAATTCTGTATATTTCTTTTCCGCACTGTTTCCGTTTAATTTGCAACACCAAGAAAGCGGCATGTAACATGAAATTCTTATGACAAGGAATAGATCCTGTGATATGCAAATGATTAGCTTTTCAATGTTTTTATAAAAAAAATAGGTGGTGATAGCGATACCTACAATGTGTTAAATGAATTGTACGTCAGGTTACTTATACATAAATTACCTACGAATAATGTTGTCTAAGGTAATTCTCTTGTAATGCTTACCAATAAGAATATGTAATTAGTGGATTCAAGAATATCATACCGGTTGGTTGGTTGGTTTTTATGGCGCAAGGTCCAAAAATGGACATGCTGCGCCGAATATCATACCGGAGACCATGCTGTATCTCAGCGGCTTTTCTCATTATCGATTGAAGAAATATAGTATGTCGTTGAACGATCTATTAAACCAATACTGATGTTACTCGTACTGGTTTAGTAAAACGCTTAATGACCTCAACAGCTCTGGATAAAAAAAATGGGGTTAATTGCTAGAACGAGATTTTTACAGCACGAATAATTTGACGACATTTCAGTATCATGGTCAGTTAGATAGAAGACAAGTTTTGGCTACCGTTAACAATAATGTGATCACTCACGAATATAGATGAAAAAATGGTAGTTGTCGTACTTTCAGGTGAATTTTGGTTTTATTTACAGCATCATGATGGTCTTATTAATATTTAATGACATCGTGAGAGCACATAGTACCGATCATGCATTCAATATCGTTAAACTTGCCTTTCACCAATTAATGATGTGGGGGTATCATGTGATACTAGTCTCCGTCACTTCTTAATCACCCTGTCGCCACTTTGAACTATGGCATTTATATTCTTGGTGAGTTAAGGTCAAGGGATCTATATCCTTTATTCAAGGCCTGCAAAACATTACACTCCAGAAGGATAATGCAATTTGATTCTTAAAATGTGTGGGTTGCGCATTAATCAATTAGTTCTTCAGATCTCTTATCAAAAGAAAATGTTTGACGAACAAATGGTTCATCACCATATGTCTTTGTATCGATTAGTATCAATGGACAGTGACGTGGTGTTGAAGCAGCATCAGCAGTTGTACTTATCATTCATTCTCCGTTTGACTCAATATTCAGGTACGATTGCAATTATTACTGATAGAGGAAATTGTTCCAAGTTCTGATTTTCATAACCTAATTTCCAAAATTTGATAAAAATTTAATCGTTTTTACTTGAAGTATAGCATAACTGTCCAACATGAATATCCTTTCATTATTAACAATTTTATCTTGGTATGACAATTTTTAATGGCTTTAGTGTTATTGTTATGAAATCAAACATCGAATTTTAAATCTCTTTTATGAATTTTTAATGTGTTAACTTTATCTATATATTGAATTAATTTTTCTTTTCACCTTTTACTTTTTTATATTACGCGAATTGTTTCAAATTTCATTTTCCTAACTCTATGTTAATTTTTCTATACTTTAACTTCGAAAATTTTACTCCAATAATTTTCTTTCATTTAATAATGTTTGATTAGAAAATTTCATTTCAATACTAATTTGCAAGACCGCAGAAGCTTGGTTAAGAAAATCGCCATTCTCGTTTTCGGTAGGTAATGTCAGTTTCATAAAAATCCAGTCAAAGATCTATTATGTTTGTTAATGGCGAGTAGGGCACGTAAAAATATCATGGTTTCAATGTCTTACGAATGAAATGATACCATAGCAAGGCAGATCAAGTTTTATGATATTCTGCTTGGAAATGTTTCTAAATTAGTAAGACCTATTCACTGTGGCGGATATGATGGCACATACACATGGTGATTAATTATACAAGATTCTATCATTTCTGCCCTTTGTTCCAAACAATGGGACCTAATGATGTCTTCAGCAAACTAGCCAATAATCCTGAAATTTGAAATAAATTCATGCTGGTTTGCATTAGACACTACATTAGCTCAGTTTAAGACGTATACAGTTTCATTAGATGTGAAATAGTAGTTATATTTTTCAGAAAAAATTTTTACATTATAATTTTTTTAAAAATACTGTCATCTCGTTTGATGATTATGAAGGAATTAGGAAACTATCCTTGAGAAATTATTTTAGTAGCATCTATTAAACTGTGCTTTCTCCATCAATCAAAGGTAATGCTCAATCATATACTAATGTCAATATTTATATTTGTCATATCAAAAATTTTTAAATCTTTTTGAGTGAAAAAAGGTTATCGTTTTTTCTAATTATCCGACAAATTGAAAATAAAGGTCTAATATTTTTCTGATTAATCTAAAATGAATTTCTCTAATCGTGTAAGCTTCATTTTATTTCAAACTTATCTGAAATAATAAGTTTAAACTTTTTAATAGCCTTTTTCATGTTAATAATAATTTTAACAAAAAATATTGCTTTAAGGCTTTGAGAATATTGATGAAATTACTATTTTTATTTTGCTGCAGTGTTCATGCTATTACTCATACTATAATGAAGTCAAAAATTTTGTTGTTCAAAGAATAAAAATAAATTTTTAAATGAATAACACATCCCACATTTGCTTTTACAGCATACATCATTTTTAAAAACATGCGCGTTTTAACAGATAAGTAAATGAGCTTTCACAAAACTTGTCAAAACATCTCCTTCTTTTAAAAATATTTTCTCTTGGCCTGTAAACTTTAAGAAAACATGCATGTATACGTAACTTTAATTTGAGTGAAATATACATATATTTTGATTTAAAATGATGCCCAACTAAATGCGTATATGAAATATTTACTTGTTATATAAATACAAATTTAATTTTTATGAAGTGAAATGTAAAATATAAACTAGAAATACAACTAATAAAACGAATTCGCCATATGAGTTTATTCTCAAAGCCTGAATAAAATATTTAATGTCATTTACTTTTCTGCGTAAAAAAATAATTTACATAACACTTTTAAATAAATCATTTAACATTTTTAATTAAGTAATTTTATGAAATATGATTGCGTAAATCTTTTAAATTTATATAAAATTTTGCATAATTATTTAGAAAAACTCTCAGATCTGTTAATTTACTGAAAGTTATATATATAGCGCTAATTTCATTTTAAAATGCAAGTTAAAACTTAATTGATAAAACCTACTGATAGAAAATAACTTAAGAGAATGATGAAAACCTTAAAAAATAGAGGAAACTAAAAAATTATAAGATTGATAAAATAATTTTATGAATTCGTAGATAGAAGATTATTAATTGCTGTATCAAATAAACAAATCTTACAGATGTAAATACAAATATTTAATTTATGAAATTATTCCCATCAATTTGATAATGAATAAATTTCTTTTAAAAACGATAATTTAACACTATAATTTTAAAATTTTAATAAAAATGAAGCTTTACAACTTATAATTTAAAACAAATATGTTTTCTATTACACCGTTCTAATAATTAATATTTTTAATGCCTAATTAATATCAATATTTCTTTTTATTGCCCCAAATAAACACATGTTTGTGTCTTAGATTCACAGACTTTCAACTGAATTTGAGAACAAGTTGTCTTTGGAACAGTTTTTTTTTTTTAATAATAACTAATATACAGAGGTGATAACATCCCTTTAGATTAATATATTTCGGTCTCTGTTATTTGATTTTTTGTTTACCTACTAAATATTTGGATAATAATTTCATACATTAAATCGAATTCTCAAAATACTTTTCGAATTTTCACATTCTTTTAAAATCGAGAACTTATTGGATATGTAAACAGTATAATTTATTCTTATAAGTATAGTTACTATTTAAACAAATCATGTCAATTATTAATAGTAGCAAAATAAACTCTTATTCCTTCCGAGAAGAAATAAAATAATTTATTATTTTCTTGAATTTCTTATTATAAGCATTCCTTGAAAGCAAAAAGTGATTGTTGAACAATAAATCAGCGAAGTGAACGAATTAATTTTATAAAAATCTATTGTTAATTGAAACCATAAACTTAATTGGATTCAATAAATCTTCTAACTAAATTTATTTGTCGCTTGAGAAAATAATTACTTTGAAATAAGAATCGTTGATAATACGATTTTTGATGCCAGTCAAATTTTAGCTTCGTAAAGAGACCTATGATTAATGTGAAATACTATGTTTCTCATTAGCTGATTAAATTTTTCTCTATTATTTCGAGAATCAGGCTAGTTTTATTTTTTGTTCACTTTAATGATTAGATAATAAACTTTTTTTTAGAAATTTTATTTTAGAAAATACTGTAAGCTTAAAACACAGCATATTACATTCATATTTTTTAACTAAATAAAAATGTCCTTAATATTTTAAAGACGCACGAATATGCCTGCTTATCAATTTTTGTCTGGAAAGAGTAAAAATGCTCAAAGTTGTGAAAGAATATATAATTTAAACATGTTAAAGCATTTTGTGAATACTTCAGAGAATTTCTAAATCCTATAATTTTTCAGTTTAAGTTTAAAAAAAATACTTTATTACTTTTTTCTTGTACAATGTTTGCATATTTTTTTGTTATTATAGTAATCAATGTATGAAAGCTTAGATAACATACATAGAAATGAACAAACGAAAATAGCAAAAATGATTAATATACTGAAGACGTTTCGCTTATAAAATTATTTTTATTTATCTAAATTTTCGGTTGACTCGAAATCTCCGAGCCAGGAATTTACTCCGTAATTTTAAATAATGATCACGTGAAGCATTGATATATCCGCAAATATAAGTCAGAACTTCTCTCTCCAAATTCTTAAACAATTACAGCACAGAAACAATTCCTTGTCACAAATTTCAGCATATATAAGCCACACATATTACGGACTTTGAATTCAATAGAAAATATCAAACTAAAGTAATATTTTCATAAAACAGATTTTTATAGCTTTGTGCTCTTCGAGAGTTAGAACATAAACAGAGAAGTCCTAGTTTTTAATATTAACTACATACAGTAACAAATAGACAGCTTGAATATTTAATATTTTAACTAAAACAAATGAAGATATATTTATAAACACAGTAAACTATTTAAATAAAAAAATGTAAAATTTATCAGTACATATATTTTGCATAGAATATAAGATTTAATGAGAAATATCTATGTGTTTTTAAAAATCTATGTACAGAATATGTATAGATGTTCAGTTTAAAGAATATTGTTGAACAGAAATATTTTTATGAGTATATTTAAATCCTTATAAGTTAATTTTAAGAAATTTCTAAGCCTAAAAATTGTAATAAGTTAAAAAATTTTGAAGAATGAGATCTAAATCTGTAAGTCAATATTCCTAACACATACACACATATGTACATAATATAAAAGAATTTCTGGTAGTGTATTTAAGATTATACCATTCAATTTAAAAATTATTGACAAATATCGAGCTAACATATTTTATAATTACTGTGTATAATGAGTAAGAAAATTTTACTATAGGTTTTTTAGTGTAGGTCCTAATTATATTTAGCACGGTTATGTAAAAGAGGTTAAATAATGATAGCATAGACTACAAAATCTCAAAAATATCAAAGACGTTTGCCTTTGATATTTTTGAGATTTTCTCCAAACATATTAAGAAAATATGTTAGGGAAAAATTAATAACTGCAATAAAATAGCTAATTTGTTTTCAAAAATTATTTCAAAAATATTTTATAGCATCATTTATTGAATTTTGTGTTTGTTCTGAATTATAGGCTGCGGCCTGCTACAAAAAGGTATTATTGCCATATTTGGACCACAGTCTGAACAAGGAAGCATGCATGTACAATCAATATGTGATGATTTAGAAGTACCTCATGTAGAAGCTCGATGGGAGTACCGGATTTTACGAGATCAGCTGTCAATCAACTTGTACCCTCATCCAACAGTACTAAGTAATGCAATCACCCGACTTGTCACTGTTTTCCAGTGGGAAGAGTTTTACGTTCTTTTTGAAGAAGACGATGGTAAGAAATCATATTTTTGATTTATGTATATTATATATATATATATATATATATATATATATATATATATATATATATATATATATATATATATATATATATATATATATATATATATGTTGTTTGCCTACATATTCATACATGCCTACCCATGTATACGTAAAAGAGAGTAAATGGTAATATATTTAATTCTCACCCATTTAACTTACTAAAGTCACTTGATGGACAAAAGCACCATCAGTTTTAACATAGATTTAGGCTTCCAAAACGTTTTTTTCAATCTTACAAATAAAATAGCGTTATATTGGCCATAATGCTTCTGTGTTGTGTGTTGTTACTTTTGACACTTGGACAAGCCAAGCTCGCTATGCCTTGGCTATGTGAATTTAAGTCAGTAGGGTATGTCTTTCGTTTAATCAGAGCACCACGAAGGGGAAAGTACGACTTTGATCTTCAAATCCTCATATAGATGGCGCCATCAGAGGATTCACTCCCTCAATTTTGACATTTATCTGAAAGGAGAGGAAATTTTCTCCAGACCATTGCACCTATGGTAGCTGCTCAACGACCGACCACCGGAATTCCGATTCCACAGATTTAACCAGAACGTATATCGCATGTACTCGGTGGGTCTTTGGTGGCATTGGGAATCGAACACCGCCCTTCCGGACTGAAGCCGATGCTCTAACCACTAGGCTAATACTCTAATCATACTATACGCATAATCCTTGCATTCTGATGTTAATCTATTGGTATGTATATACTAATCTTACTTATTAATGCATACTGCACTACTCTTAATTATTCAAATTATTGAAATATTTTATGCAATGTGATTCAAGATATTCTTAAATGTAGCATACTTCAAATTATTGAATTTACTTTAACTAAATTTGAAATCTGAAGAAATTACACTATTTTTCTAAAAATAAATAAGTCAGAAGAAAATTTGCATATTTTACTCAACTACTCATATAATCTTAATCAATTTAAATTGATTTATAACATTTATATATTATTTTATAATCAACTTAAATTGAATATAAATGAAGCCATGAAGTTTGTCATGAAGTATTTTTGAATTAATTTTCCTCTTTGCTTGGAATTTCATGCAATATAATTCCCATAAAAATTATTCGAACCTTCTTTATTTTCAGCTGTTGTTCGAATGAAAGGCTTACTGGAAGAAGGAGAAAAACGCAATTGGAAAATACATTTACATAAATTTGAAGGTGGAAATTATCGGAAAATATTTTGGGATATAAAACAAATCAGGAAAGTAAAAGGCAAAGCTGTCGCGGTGAATGAAATAATTGAACAAAGATTTGTATTAGATGTTAACAAGAAAAATTTATATTTGGCCCTGAAATCTGTAAGTCCATATACTTTTCTTTTTCGTCCTTTACTTTAAATATTAATATAATGCAGTAATAGCCTTTTCCGTATTTTATTACATAATTAGGTGCTTTTCCATTAAATTTCCTCTTTTGATCTTAAAGAAATGACATTTTCTTTTACGGCGAAGTGAAAATAATATAACTTAGATACGATGATTTTATTGACATGAAATTTAATTTTATATTAAATCAATTTATTTATTTTATTTTTTGCGCATTTGCGCAAGTTGACCAACACAGTGATAAACAATGGTAAACAAGCAAACTGCTAAACAAGGCTAAAGCTAGTTAGTGCAAAAGATTGCTTGGTATAATTTTCTCTGTTAAAAGAAACATTACGGTTACAAATCACCAAGGGCAAAAAACAGCTTAATACCGCAAAATTTAATTTTGTCTCGTTGAAAAAATGTACTCTTTACATAACACTTACGTAATCGATTATCGATGCGATTGCTAAAGAATTTCCGCCTGAAATAAACATTAGCGTATAAATAAGTTTTATTAATAAGTGATAATTGCTTAGTTTATAAGATATAAATAAACTATTTAAATTATTGCTTAATAGTTTCTGGAAACCTAAGCATTTTTAAACAATTTATGATGCAAATGCAATATTTATAACAATAATTTACGATTTTTTTCCTTTTCCATTACGGCGATTATCGGAAGCTATTATAATGGAAAAGTACCCATAATTATTATCTGAAAGAATTACTTCGTTCGAAAAAGTTATTCTTTTTAAATGTTTCTGCAGGCACAGCAAGTTGGAATGATGACTGAGAATCAAAAGTACATCATAGCATCATTGGTATGCATTAAATATTTCTAAGCATTATTTTGAAATTTTTGCATCACTTATTCTTGGAGTAGTATTATATATATTCATATATTCTTTAGGCTATATATTATATCTTTTGACTGTAACAATTTCGTTTTTATCTGATCACTCTATAAGTTTAATAAAAAATATATATATTATTTCTCCCATTAAAATTTACAAAATTCAGATAATATCAAAACTTTGACTTAACTTTTTTGTTTCTAAGTGATTCATATGAGATTATAATGCGAGTATGGGCAATAATATAATCAAATTTACTAACAATGATATTTTAAAGATACAGCAGACTTTTATTACCTTACTACCTAAGGTATCTTTGACGTGTAATCTAACGATTAGACTTTAATGCAAGAAGCTGAAATCTTTTAAAATCTTTCTTATTCAAGTTAATACGAAGTAAATAATATTTTATTAATGTATATAATTGTTTCTCAGGCTACGTCGTCTAATTTTTTTATCGAAAATGTTTAAACTGAATTGTGATTGACTTATTTTCTAAAAGACAGATTTTTAGAATGAACTTATTTTCTGTCCACGACGAAATAATAATTATACTAGAATTAAGGGAAGTTCTTGTATCATAGAGAATAATTTAATCTAATATTGAAAAACTCCTGTTTCTTCACATAATTGTGAGTGGTGCAGCTATCACAGATAATTAATAAAATTATGAAATAAGAGAAATAAATCAATAGAATCAATGTGCATTTGAACAATTCGTATATATAAGCATAATAAATCACAATATACTTTTTATTTAAAAAAAGTTTACAACTTATTAATTTTCCTACAAATTTACAGATTTACTTCTTAGAAAATTATTTAAAAAATTTCACTTCCTTTGCATTGAAAGATTTCTTCATTATCAGGAATTGAAGTTTCTTTCGAATTCAGGTATCGCAGATAATCCGTAAAGTGAACAAACTGCTCGTCGGTAAACAGGAATTGCCTGCATATATGTATATAACTTCTTTACTTGGCAGCGTAGATGATATATATATATAATATATATATATATATATATATATATATATATATATATATATATATATATATATATATATATATATATATATATATATATATATATATATATAAATGTTTTGTTTTTGTAACTCTATTGTATATAGGTTGTACTTTTCTAATACTCGTTAAAGTATCAAATCATTCAGACTTTCTATCTGTAATTAATTAAGTCCAGATAAACTAAAACAATTCATAAGTATGCCATGTTTATGATAGACTTATGAATTTTTAAATAATGTTAGTAAATGTTAAATATCATGTTAAACATCATGTTAAATATCATGTCAAACATCATGTAAGTAAATGTCAAATAACTAAAATTTCCTTTATCTAATAAAATAAGATAAAAAAATCTCGTCTTAATAAATGGATTTTGTAATAATAAACACAGTTTTTTAAATTTATCTTTATCAAATGTCGCTATCTAGTATATTTATCATATTATTTTCTCATATATATATATATATATATATATATATATATATATATATATATACATATATATATATATATTATTTTAGTTATGTATATTCATTTTTTGATTGTTTGTATGTAAATAATTAAACACGAGTGTTTATTTATATTACACTTTCTGAAAGCAAACAATATTCGAAATGTCTTTATATTCTTAGGGTTACTCGTTATCATAATTTCTCTCTCTTTCACAAATTTCCCAATATTATTGGTACTGTACATAAAAAAGAAATTTTCTGAATACCACCATGAATATTTCTGAATTCTTAAGAGAATACTTTAGGAATATATACTTATGATTTTCTGAATATATAAGAGGAAAATAAAACAAATGAAAATATAAGAATTATGATTTTTTTATTTTAAAATTTGTATAGATAAAATGATATCATATATAGTTTTTTACTTTTGTATCGGCTTAACAATGTTATGATCATAAAATCAATTTTTAATCAATTGTAAATACTCACATCATACTAGCATATAATTCATACTTACTTAATTTTCGATGCGATAAATTCGATACGATTGTTTCCTTCATATTGCAATAAAAATTAGATACCTAAATACTCTAATTTTTACTGTAAAATGAATGAAGACAATCAAATTTTTAGTTATAATTACAAAATTCTAGAAAATGGTTTTTAAATTGAAAACAAATACAAAAGAAATATTAAAATGAAATATTTTTTTCCAATGGCGGGCACAAGAGGGTTGAACCGTATGCCACAACAAGGCCAGAGACTGCTACTCATTTGTTGTTACCCAGCGGGTACCTGTGAACCAAGTCATGGAGGCGAGTAGCGTTATCCACGCCATACCTCCACAAACCCGTTTATAGGGCAGGCCACATTCATACAACATCACAGAAAACAGGACAGAGAAACAGAGAGAGAACAGAGAAGGGAAGAAACATCCATGCCTGAACCGGGATTCAAACCTGGGACCAACAGCTCAGGAGTCAGGAACGCTAACCACTCAGCCAATCGGTCGGCCATATTAAAATGAAATATTGTTTTTCTCATTTTTCATTCCTATTTCTGATAAACGGAAGACGTGTAATACACCCAACTGCTTCGAAATTTTATTGAATAGTCAACGACGAGATCGTTGATTGGGAAACCTGATCTCCTGACATTCATAATCCTTTTGCGAAAGGATTATCAGACTTCATGGAGCGCTTAACTTGGATAGATATTCTAAATTCGATGGTCTCCTGTTGGGACAGGAATAGAACCCATGCTACTTTCAAAACACGACTAAATTGCTTATGTAACCTAAAATAATTTTTGATGACATTTATAACCATAGGCATTTTTTTCAAATGCAATAAAATTATGTCATTCAAAAAGCTGATTTTTTTTTTTACTGTTTTAGGACTTGCACACAATTGATTTGGAAGATTTCAAATACGGAAATACAAACATAACATCATTGCGATTGATTCAAGAAGACTCACCTGATTTTCAAAAAGTTTTGGATGAGGTGAACGCACGGCTGGTACATCGCAGAGATCAGCAGCCACTAAAAACGCTCAAGGTCACATATTAAGTTCTGTAAGATGTCACTCTTAATGAAATTTAAGCTAGTTATGCGAAAACTAGAGACTTTTCTGTGTTTGCTTTGGTAGATTTTCAATAGTTTTTCTTGCTTATCATGCATGCTAAATTTTTACTATATACTATTAATTTATTTATGCCTTTTTTAACTGCCTAGAATTTTTATGGGATATTTAAAATTATAAATTGATGAACATATTTGCTACTGAAAAATACTATAGTCAAATGTATTTTTGGCACCTGTATTGGATGTCCTAGATTTCTGAATATTTTACTAGAATATCTAGTCATATATGACTGGATTTTTTTATTAATGCTTTAAATGATGAGTAGAATAACCAACGTAAATAAAAATATATAATTTTGTTAAATTTTATAAATTGATCTTGATTAAAGCATGATTTCGTCAAGCTCTGTTGGGGTAATTAAAAAATAAATTTATAATAAGTATTATACTGTAATAAATCATATAAACTACTTGCTAAAAATTAAAATATGAGACTATAAGACTTATTTTTTGTTTACAATACAATGTGATCAACAAAATTTTTCTCTCAGTCAAATGCAAGGAAACAAAATCGTAATTCTAAAAATTAAGGAATTTATTTAGAATACTTAAGATTTATAATTGCCTATATATATATAGGATAATATTAATGTGCATTATATTTATTTTATATTAATTGCTTCATATAAAGTACTTTAATTATTTTTGAATTTGAACTTTCAAAGTAATTTTATGTTATACTTATTAGAAAAATTTTCTTAAACAAGTATATCATCGATTTATTTTAAGTTTATATTAAATATTACATTTTATTATAGAGGTAATAAATTATTTTTCTTATTGTTAAGAAAATTTGTTTTAACATTTATGGAGTAAATATTAAATTTATATTGAATTAAAGTAACAAATTTTTATTACAAATATAAAAATAAAATGTAAATGAAAATATGCATTAACAAAGATTTTTCGAGTGTTTGATAAATAATAGTTTAAAACAATAAATTTTCATTAAATTAAGTTTTAAGTAACATTTAAGTAGATTTACATAAAAGTTTATATGGGATAATTTGAAAACTCTTTTTGAAATATTATTAGGCACAAAATATGTGTATGCGAATAAAGTAAGTAATAATATTTTTAAGGAATGCATATACTGTTAATTCTGAAAAATAATTACATAAAATTAAATTTACATAATATTATACTTTCAACTCCAAAAAGCTTGAATAATTTAAAAATGAAAAGTATCTTAAATAATCTAGTGCATATGTTTATGAATAAATTTTACTTATCAATATTGAAATCTCTTAGAGAAATTTTTTTGTTTCAAGATCTATTTTAATTTATACTGCAGCAAATCACAACCAGCATTTCAGTGATTTATAAATTTTTATTTATCCCAAATTTATAGAAACATTTCTAAAAGTTCAAATAGTTTTCCTTATATTTAAGGACATTCTTAATAATTCAGACTATAATGATTACTTCCATCTTTAAATACACAAATAAATAAACTATATTATCTAGTAAGATACTTAAAAATAATACTGGTAAGATAGAAATAATTAAAATAAAGAAAAAAATAGAAGATGCTTTTTAGAAGGTTGTTTCGTAAAAAGAATTAATGCCGAGTTATTTAACAATTCATAGAATAATATCAAACATTTTAATACTAATTTGTTTTTGATAAATTTAACTTTTTCATTTTAAAAAATCATGCTGAACATATAAAAAACCTCCAGTATTTTATGGGAAGAATTCAATGTACGTAATAGGTTTTAGGTATAAAATGAAGTAGAGAGAAGGCAGTTGTACATAAGCAGACATGTTTAATGACAACAGACAATTACAACAATATGCACCGTTTGATCCCTAGAGGGCGCACACTTACTCTAGTCAGGAGCATCCATTATGTAGAGAGGGTAAAAGCAGAGACAGTGATACTTTAGTATCCTAACAATTGGAAGAAAGGAAATTTACTACCATAGTATCATTATTAGTAACTTATAATTTCAGTATAATAGTAAATTTTCCTCCTTCTATTTCGAAATATTAATCCGTTTATAAATTAATTTGGGTATGCCTAAGAGGAATGATCACAAATAGAATTACAGATACTAATTTAAGTTTATTTTTCTAAGCATCACAAAACAAAACACATTTCGATTCAAATATGACTTGAGAAGCCAATATGTATATCTATAAGAGCGACTGGGGTCTCAAACATTCATTTATTACAAATAAAACTGGCTTAAGAAGCCCAAACAGTTAACTAATCATTAATTTCGAGACCGATGTCTAAAATAACAAAATACTTATTCATAAGATGGTTTAAGAAGCCTAAGTAGTTGATTAAATATTCATAACGAGACTGGCGTCTCCAATAACATAATAATGCCGGAAAATTTGGCTTAGGAAGCCAAAATAGAAACTTTCGTCGTATTCCATCTCTCCTTTTTCTTGAATCACGAAGAAGGGTTGAGGAAATAGCGGCAGGATGGTGCTTTCGATTTTCACAATAATAAACAGAATTATAATTAATTTGTCTTTTTATGTACTTTTTTAATTTTGATTCATCTAAATTTCAAAATTTAACTTGAAATTTTAATAGTGTATTACTATGAAAATTTATTTGAATAAATAAGTAAAACCAGTTTCAAAATTAAGTAAAAAATTGCTCTGATTAGAACAATCTATGAAATAAACACATTTTATTTTTCTATAACACTTCTTGAAGTCAAACACTTATACTAGTGTGCACTCATTACTAATATATTATAACTAGTTCCAATTTTTTTTCTTAGTGATTGCCAGTTTTATTATCTTATTCCTAATACATGTGTATCTAATAAAAACATGCATATCTCGCGTTCACTTGATGAAACATGCATATATATTTCATGTAGAGGCTTGTGCAAAATATTTCTTAACGCAGTGGGTGATTGAAATAAAGTTAGATAGATTTAGATCTCTATCGTAAGAAATAATGGGAAATTATTTTATGCCGTAATTTTCTAGATATACAATTTTGAATTCGGTCATTAAAATAGGTTATATTATGTTTGTGGCATCTTTCAAGTTTGCTTCAATCAAATTTACTTCCTTTTTAATCCAACATAATTTTGTGTTTCTAAATCTTAATTTTTAAAATAATTTTCATCATTTTATTTCAGTTTTTAATTAAAGTGTCTTTAGACATTTCGATACAAACTGACAATAATAGAGGAAAATCAGATCACGCTAATTAAAATTTCAAAAAATATTTAATTCAGTTCACCAAATTGATTTAAGATGAATCTGTTCAGAATTATTAAAATCAAGAACAGCTACGAAAAAATTAAGATTTAAACGCGTTGAAAAATGCAGTGGAGTGGAATATAAAACAATAAATGCTACCTTTGGTGAAAGATAAGGAAAATATGTAAATCGTATTTTCAATGAAAATATTATCTTATATGCAATTACAATATATGGTTTTCTTTAAGGGTCATTTAATTATTTCATTTTCTTACATATGTGAATTAAATAAGGTTTTGCACATTATCTATTCACATTTTTTATTATTATAAATTTTTCGCATGTTATTTCAATAAAGATTTTGTGCATTTTTATTCCAGTTGTAATTCCTAAATGGTTTTAAACATAAGCAAATTATCTTTTTTGCATCCTTATTAGAATAAATGAGAATAACTATTATTTCAAAAATTAAAATTTAGAAAATTATATATTCAAATACTTATTTAGAAAATTCCTATTTAGAAAATTATACATTCGAAATTTGACGTTTTCATACCATAGAAGTCAAAACCCTTCATATTTAACATATATCATTCTATAGATTAATTCGAGACTCTCACCGGAAAAGGTAAAACTATATCTTACAACTACATTATTAATTTATTTTCGAAAAAAATTTCATAGTAAACTATTGTGATAAAGACTATTAGAATCTGCGTGTCAACTCTCCAATTCATTTGAATACTATTATATCCAGTTTTAAAAAATTTTTAATTTTATTACATGGTATAATTGGTGGTTCTATTTTAATCTGTAGCATTTGTAATTTTAATGAGTTTTATTCATAGAAATATTCAAGAATTCTAAGCCTGAAATATAACAATAATGTATGTATGAGTTCACACATGCATTCAAATATTATTATATTGGTGGTTTGGAATGTAATACATATGTACACACAGTATTGAAAATTTTATTGATTCTATTATAAGTTATTGTGCAAATTTCCTGTTGTAATTTATCCAATCTCACTTTTAATGTCAAATGGTTATGAAAATATTTCTGTTCTCTTAATTAGACAGAATCTGCTCTAATTTATGATGGAGTGAGACGGCTTGCTGTTGCTTTGGAAGAAATGGATAAAGCTAAAAACGTGACAGCTCTACCACCGATTTCATGCATTACTATGAACAAGGGAATTGATGGGACAAGTTTAAATAATTTCATGAAAAATGTGAGCATACTTGGAGTATAACTATGTGTTTTTAAATTGGAATGAATTTTATCAAGAATACAGAACGAATATAATGAGCATTTACAATGTAACAAACAGTAATTAAGAATAAATAAATATGAGTTACATTGGAGGTAATTAAAACAGTAAAGATTTTATTAAATGAGGAAAAAATAAGTAATAATCACAAAAACGTTGGAAATTATGTTGATTATTTTAATCACATTTGAAGGAGTATTCAATAGCAATGTGTTAAAATAAATTATCCCACTATTGACATATGAAATTAAATATCAATTAATTTATAATGGATATTTAATTTTGTACAACTATTAATTTAATTCATAAGTAAACAACTCCTTAGCAGTACGATATATCCGATTAACTATATTAGTTTGAATTAAGAATGGTAATTCAAGTATAAATAAAAGAGAAAATGTGACAGAAGGTTGATTTAACGTTGAGATTAAATAAAAAAGAAAATACGACCTTAACGTCACATAAGCACTCTTTTCTTATTAGCATGATCATTAAATAAACATCCAGATAACTGAACTTATATAAGACAAAGAATCATTGTGGACTATTATTTTTTACAAAAATGATATCTAAGCATTTAAAAAATACGTAAAATTGTATGTATCTATGGTTAAGGAAATGAAAGAAAAGGTATTAAAGTAATTAGAAAAAATATCATAAAATGGACCAACATTATATATACATATATATATATGTATATATCCATATATATATATATATATATATATATATATATATATTAGAAATCAATATTCAGATTCAAATATTAATTTTTGATAGTTTGGTTAAAGTTTAGACGCTGGTTGTTGACTTCGATGGGTAATAAAATGCTTTTTTATTCACTTTTAATCTAAATCTCTTAATAGAATTTCATCAAGATACAAAGAAGTTAAGGAATCAAAATTGTAACCATTATTTCCAAAATTGAAAAAGATTACTTTCATTCAATTATTTTATGAGGACACGAAAATATACATGAGAAAAATATTGTATCCATAAATAGTTAATTAATGATTAAAAGTCATTATAAAATAATAAATTAACAGTGTATTTTTTTGACTTATTCTATTTACTCACATAGGAATTTATTTACACACGCATGGTAAAATATTAGATTATAATTAGTTGAAACCGAAAATAAAATAAAGAATTAACTTGACTGATGATTATTTAATCATCTTTCATTAAAAAATTTTTATACGTAATGATAAATTTAGAAAAATGTTTCTGTATTACTAATATAAATGATTTTTCTATTTTTCAGGGAGAAACACAAGGGTTAACAGGCAGAATTAAATTTGATTCTGAAGGTTTTCGATCATCATTTAGTTTAGACATCATGTATCTCACTAATGAAGGATTACAAAAAGTAAAATTTAATTTACTTTTAATAACTGAATTGAAGTATTATAATATTTATCAAATTATGTATATTAGAAACGGAAAGGAAAATATGCTATCCTTTTCGATTTAGATAAGAAACTCAAGTTCCTTACAATACATATTCTCTTAAAATTAATTAATATAGTTTTACATTTGATATTTTTTCACTGGTTTTCTCACTATTTTTTCACTATTCAAGTTATTAAATATCTAAATCTTTTCATTATAAACTTTGATTGTATAAAAAAATAAAAGAGAATGTATGTTTATAAATCATATTCGTAGAAAAGTTCTTTCATAAAATAGATCAGTTTTGTGATTGAAGATATGAATTATGCTAATATTGATTTTTATGAATTATTATTGAAAACTGGTCAATGTCTCATATGTATCTATCAGTAATTGTATGAAATAAATTTCTATTCAAATAATATATTTCAGTTGTATAAAATTAAAGTATTTTTACAGATAGGCACTATTTTAGAGAATAGTGAAGTTAATATTACTTCTCTTCAACCTTCATCGGATTTTTTCTTTTTGGACTTAGAAAATAGTCACTTTAAAGTAGCTACAGCAATCGTAAGTATGAATTATTATTTTTAGTTTATATGTTAGAGTTTTTAACTTTTTCGATTTCAGTTATATTCTGTTTATTGTTTCGTATTACACTCATAAAAGCCAATACAATTTCTTATTATAAAAAAGCAAATTCCTACTTATTTATTTTCCCATGGATCTTTTAAGGTTCCATCTTAAAAGATTTTCCTGTATTATACATATTTTATGAAATTTTAGTTTAATAATTGAAATTACACCTTTATAAATGTTTTAATTTTAATATAATGAGAATTAAAATACTGTATTTATTCAGTATTCGAATAAATAACAGAAGTAATTAATATGTGGAAAATGTAAAAAAAAAGAAAAAAGTGAGAACAAGATGAATTATAAAGTGATTATAGATATAAGTGATTCTTTTTAAATCTTTTATAAGAGATAAACAATTAAATTTTAGATTATTAGTGTTTAAAATGCAAATAAATATATATATTGCATTACATTTCTTTTCATACACCTGAGGCTCCTTGACAGCGGTTACTAGATTTTCTAGTAGAAATATCAAATGTCTGTTGTATGGAACGAGAAAGGCTTAAAACCTGCTTAATTTATTTTTTGAATGCAATATAATCTTTTGCTCTTAACACGAAGACTTTGTAAATAATTTAAAAAGACAATTGTTTAGTTATTTGAGTTGCATACAATTTTATCTTCGTTAATTTGATCATTCTTAATCAATACCATTTTGAAAAAAATAATAATAAAATTCCAACCAAAAGAATAAAAATAGCTGAATTGTTGTTGTTGTTGCTTATCCTCTGTGATCTGACGGAGTCAGACTAGATCCACGAGTTCGTTGACTGTAAGGAAGTCGAAGACTAAAAGAGGATTGCTAAAGAGATCCTCCCTAGAGAGACCCATGCAATCCAAAAGATGCTCAGGAGAAGCCTGATGATTTTGGCACTTGGTGCAGGTGACGAAAGTTTTCCTGCCCTCGTTGAAAGAGAGGCACTTAATATGACCGCTAGCAAGTCTTGAGAGAACAGTCCGGGTACGTCTGTCACATGGGAGGTCAAGGGACAAACCCGGTTTTGATCCCTTGTACCAATTATGGGTGGGGGTGTTTTCCACTCCTCCGAGATTTTTGATTTTTCCCGGGAGTATAACTCCAGAAAAGTAAGTGTGGAAGAGGGAGTATTTGAAATCCTGCAATCCTCCTTAGCAAGATTATCGGCCATTTCATTCCCGTGGAGATTCACATGTGAAGGTATCCATTGCAAGTGAACATCATGATTAAGTGAAATGAGTTTTAATTTAAGCAGGATAGAGTTGCTGATCTTGTCGCCTACAAGAAGCCAATTACTAAGATGGTGGAGAGAACTACGGCTGTCAGACAAGATCCATAGGTCACCATAATCCTCTTCAGAAAGAATAGCTTCTAGTCCCAGGTCTATTGCAATCAATTCACTTCTGAAGACAGAGCAGTGATTGGGATTACGATGAGAAAGAGTCAAATTGGTGTGAGGGGTTTCAATATATATGCCACTACCTGCAAGAATATAAATTTTACTACCGTCAGTGAAGATTTTGATGGCATTGTTAGGAATGTGGCTTAGGTTTTCCAATGTCAGTTGTCTAAGATGTTCTGGGATGTAGTCTTTCTTATTAACATGAACACTTAAGTTAAAGTGAAAGTAAACCCTGGGGAGTCCTTCTGCAGGATTCAAGCAGCACTGTATTGAGTTGGGTTCAACATTACTATTAGGTAGTTGAAGAGAGACGGCCAGACTGAAAGGGCTTGAAAAAAGCTGAATTTAAACATATGATTGAATTCAGCTTTTCAATAATTTTAATAAGAATTTATTGAAAGTCGATGCACTAATTATTCATGAAATTTAGATTTAAAATAGGGTATTTGCAGCTTGGTTTCTTTTCCAATGACGCAAATAATGTGTAAGAACAAATTGTTCTAAAGCAAGTATTTTCAAATTTCTATTGCTTTTAGAGCCTTTTCAACTTAAAATCTTCACTGTTTTATAGGTTATCTTAATTTATAAAATTTGCGTGAAAATAATCTAAAGTATTTTTTAAATTAATCTAATTTTAAAGTTAGATTATTTCACGTGAAATTCGTGAAATTAATCGAATTTTACATCTAACTTCAAAATGATACAGTAAAAAGAAGTTAATGATTCCAGTTACAATTCAATTTGTTTATTCTATGGTAAAATTGTCTTCTGTAACTGCTCATAGCTTCATCTGCTGATGCATTATTGAAGTTCAGAGATAAGTGCTCATTACTCCAAAGAAATTTTAAAAAAACCTCCGGGGAATGTATGAGTCCACAAAATTTTGGATAAAGAATCATATTCTACGTACAGCATCTTAACGTTGAATTTTAAGATTTAAACATCATTTAAGCCTTTATTGAGTTATTCTATTAGATTAACATACTTAGATATTGCTTGAAATATTTAAAATAAAAGCTTCACACCTTTGTGTGCTTTTTAGATTAATTTCATAATATTAACATTAAGTGTTTTATTAGTCTAAATCAGGGACATATTACTAAACTAGCAAATGTTTTTCTTATTTCTTTGTAATGGGAATTTAAATTCATTTAATAACTTTTTCTTTAAATATAAATATGAGACTCTCTTTCTGGTTAATTATTTTTGTTAAAAATTATGTTGGCATAAAAGATCACTACAGCCATTTGACTGTTTTTGAAGAATTTATTTAAAATGCCGCATTTTTATGGAAGCAGGAATATTCTCAAAAAACTTTCATATACGTTATTACCAAAGTCAAATATAATTTTCCTTGAGGCAAAAAAATGCTGGATTATACGGCAGCAGTGCCGAAAACGGAATGAAAATCAGTATATATTACGGTTTAATTTTTATCAATACACGCACTCAAATTCTATGAGAAATTAAGATTTTATAAAATAAAAAAAACAATATCTGTATTTTTTCTCCTATTTGCTTCCGTGAAAATATAAATGTTTTTTTTATATAAAAGTACATTTATGTTTATTCCTTTTTCTCTCAACAGGTAGAACCATACACCATGTTCAGAGTATCATCACAGAAACTTCATGGAAATGAACGTTTCGAAGGTTATGCAATAGATTTGTTGGATGAGTTGGCAAAGAAACTTAAATTCCAGTACGAAATAGTTCTTGTGACCGATAAGCCAGCAGCTGGAAAAAGATTACCCAGTGGCAAATGGAATGGGATGATTGGAAAACTTTTAGATGGTGTACGTTAACTTTTTTAATAGAAACAAGTTGAGAAATATTCTACCTTTATTTACTGAAAAACTTTCAGAGATTACCAACAAAAATAATATTATTTTAAAAAACTAAAATATACCTTCTAATTATACTTAATATTAAGAAAACGTTTTAATGATCCTGTTAATTAAATCCACTATGCCAGACATTAAGTTTATTTTTTGGTCTAAGATGAAAAGGGAAATTTTTTTCATCATATTAGATTATATACCTTTCACGGGGAAAAATATAAAGCTTATTTGTTTTACATTAAAATTATAATTTTTATTGCTTAGCTTTATAAATTTTTATTATTTTGCAACCAAAACATTCTGAGAAAAAGTACTCTACAGAGTATATTTTAATTTACTTCTGTAATGCACAAATTATATATGATCTATTTAATTTAAAATGTTTGGTATTTGAACCCAAAAACTTTATGCAAAATACCTGCTGTAATCCTTAAAATTATCTTTAAAAGGATTACTCGCGTTATTACAATCAATATAAGAAAATGTATTACATATAATTTAAAGTATATTTATTTTTATGCATACACATTTAACACAAAAATATACGACTTAGATTTTAACTTGGCACATAAAATATGAAAAATTTTTAATTATCTTTAATTAACACAGCTGTATAAATTTGAATCTGTAAAAATGTCTCATAAAAAAGATTATGTTTATATAATATAATGTTACATTATATGTTCTTATTTTGCTACTATCCTTCTACCATAATGAAATGAAAATAAAAATTTAATTTTTATTTCATTAGTTCAATTAAAGTAATTCTTAATTAAAAAATTTGTATATGACTATTTTCCTAAAATTAATTAATATTAAAGTAAAACCAAAGGTTACCTACCAATAAAAGTTTGATATAAATATTACTTGTCTTATTTTTCAACTAAACAAACTAAAAAAATTTGATGTTTGAAATGAAACCTCATTGTGATAGTCTTACTGAATTTTATCCTTCAAAATCAGGTATGTGTTAGGACATAAAAAATCACCACAAGACATAGATTAATTTATGGTACTTCAAGCTTTATTTATACTCTTTGGCAAACAGTAACCAAATGAGGCTACTAACATTAAACAATACTTTATTATTGACACTGTGAGACGTATAGTCTCAGATCCAAACAAATCCTATTTCCCGTTAAGAGACATACTTTATTAGTTGATCGTCATTTTGTCCCGGGCTTTTCAGATAAAATTCTTACTGGTATATACATATATATGAGTAAATCTGATATTTAGTAATGCAAATTCTTTTTCAGGAAGCTGACTTAGCAATCGCCGATTTTACAATCACTGCAGAAAGATTAGATGTTGTCGATTTTACTCATCCTTTCATGCAGACTGGAATAGGTATTATTTTCAGGAAATCCACAGAGAAAGTGACTTCCCTATTTTCTTTCCTGTCGCCTTTTTCTGGAGAAGTGTGGGTTCTTGTTATGGCAGCTTACATTTTCATCAGTATCAGTTACTTCCTGGTGGGTCGACTGAGTCCATACGAGTGGTCCAACCCTCACCCTTGCAGGCAGAATGATCAAGTGGAGGAAAATATCTTCAGCTTGTTGAACAGCATGTGGTTTGCTATTGGCTCTCTTATGCAGCAGGGATCTGATATTGCACCCACGTAAGTATTATATGTATATATTACTGTAAATAAAAATTTTTATAGCTTTTTCTGATTAAAGTTAATGTTTATTAGTATATTAACATTAAATCAGTATAATTGGGATCTACAATATAGGGATCACCACTCTGCTTAAAAGCGTTTTTCCTAAATCAATGTTTAAATGTTATCAGAAGAATCGCAATATCCAAGACGTTTTTCTGATATTTGAACGTTTACTAAGTAATAAAATGATGCATTAAATTGAAATTCATGGGATGCAACTATTGCCAGATATTCATGGGAATATTCATTGTATTAGAACGTATTAAAATACGTTCTAATACAATGAAGATATTATCATAGAACTAATTCTCAATTTAATTTTTTTAAACTCTATTTTATAAAATTTATTTATTAAATTTTAGAGCTATGTCCACTCGTGCTGTTACAAGTATATGGTACTTTTTCTGCCTCATCATGATATCATCTTACACCGCAAATTTGGCAGCCTTCTTGACAGTCGAAAAAACAGTTTCTCCTATTAATAATGTGGAAGACTTGGCTAACCAAGAGAAAATAAAATATGGATGTGTTATAGGTGGTTCCACATATCGTTTCTTTGAGGTAAATATGTACTTGTATTAACTCTTTACCTAAGTTTCAGTTTGCTGATGCTAAATTATGTATGTGTATATATATATATAATATTATGTTTTATATATGTATATTATATTCAGAGAATACTATTGTCAGCTATTCATGGGAAAAGATAGAAAAAATATTTAAATCATCTAGCCCCTTTTTTTACCAAACTTAATAGTCTATTAACGCTATTGGCTTATTCTTCCACAATAACTATCGTAGTTGCCAGAAGAAATGTCATATCAATATATAGCCGTACTGACGAAAATTGGCTTAACAAATTAGAAAATGTCATTTAAAAATGCCACATTAAATTAATTTGCAATTGTTATAGCCATCATTACATTGTTACAATTTTTTTAATCTATAATGTATGGTATTTCATCTAAAAATATCGCTTAGAATGAAAGTATAACTCAAAATGAAGTTGAAAGTTGAAATTTACTTAGGTTCACCATTGTATACTTATATTTATTCACTGAATGAGGCAGATGTGCATAATACTCGAGTAACATTATGAAGAATAAAAATAACCGGCCGTTATATAAAAAAAGTGTTATGAAGAATATCGTAACAATAGGGTATTATATTAAGTTAAAATAGCAAATTTTAAATTTTGAAAAGAAAAATTTACTATAGTAAAACCAATAACTATAACAGATTGTATTTGTATGTGGAACCTTCAAAATCTCTTTTTTTTCACTATCGGAATTAATAAAGATTCGAAAAAATTTTGAATTGAGAATTTAGATAATCCAAATCTTCCGAATTCTCATATATATTTTCTTGCTTTACAATATTTTTATAGGAAAATAATTTATCAATATTATGTAATTTAAATATCTTTGATTCTTTCGATAATTTATGACATTTTTCCAGATTTTCATGCTTTTTCCAATTCATTTAGCAGATGCTTTTTTTAAGTGCAAGTAAACGCCGTATTAACAGAAACGCCATATTTACTAAATATTTTAATTTTAACCACGTTTTTGGAACTTTACCACATTTAAAAATTCAGAAAATCCTCAAAAATTGTATAAAAGTGAAACATTTTCTAAATTATGGAAGAAGCATGTTTATGATATTTTGCACTCATATGTTTTGGAGCAAAGCAGACTCTTTCTAACATCATTAAGTGATGCTAAATGTTGATATTTTTAATATTTTATGGAATTAAAGTATTAAAGTAAAATTTTTGAGTATTACCTAATATTTATATAGAGTGATTAATTGAAAATTATTAAAAACTATTTGAAAAATGTTATAATTGAGTTTTACAAATGACTTTCAGGTGAGTTACAAATCTCATCACAGATAGTCTTTGTGGACTCTTTTCACGATAAGTTTTAATCAGTTTAAAATAAAATAATTATAAATAACGCTTATTAAAATGTCAAACACATAATAATTTCTGTATATTTTAATTAATAAATAATTAAATTGTAAAAGCACTGTTATTAAAACGGAAAAAAATATTTATAGTCATTCTTACATGACGTTGTTTTTTATAACTTTTAAAAACGAAAAACATTTAAAAAATTAATAAAAAATTGGCCTAAATTACATATATGTGTATTAAAAAATAAACATTAAATATTTCAGAAAAATATTAAATTATAATTTAAATTAAATATATATACACAGATCTCACATCATCAGAATAATAAATTTTGTAAATATGTATTAGTATGCACATTTTTTATTTATCTAATTTTAAAAAAAACATTTTCTGTTTATCTTTTCATTACTATAACTTACTGTTGGCGAAGAAGAATTTTTGTTTATCGGACACATTGTTGATCAATATGAGTTGCATAAATGTATAAGCAAATAATAAATCATCCAATGAGTCATCTAATTAATTAAAAGTCTTTTTAGGGCCATTTATCTTTTAACAAATATTATATTCCATCTTAAATAGCATAAATTCCGAATTTGATATTCAAATTGTTAATTTTTCAATAAATGACAATACTTCATTATATTTTGATTTTTAATATTAATCATCATATGTTGAAATATTCGAAAATTATTTCTCATATATTTTCCTTTTATTCTGATTATTTTTTAAATTCCAGTAGAAACATTTACAAAAAAGATTAAAAATTTATTTAAGTTTACGTTAAGACATAAGTGAATAAATCTTAAGACATGTTTTATTATTTTGCTTTCTTTCTTTTTCAGAATTCAAATATGACGATTTATAAAAAGATGTTTAAATTTATGAAATCTCAAGAAGCTGAAACATTTGTGGACAGCAACGAACAGGGCATTAATAGGGTTTTGGGTGGTAATTACGCATATCTAATGGAAGTCACTTCGATCGAGTACAAAACCGAAAGAGTGTGCAACTTGACCCAAGTGGGAAATCCCTTGGATTCGAAAGCTTATGGAATAGCAGTGAACAAAAGTAATTGTCTACAAATTCAATTTATAAGTAACAAGCATGCAATATAATATGCTGAGTAATTTCATTTTCTATAAATATGGGTAACTGAAAAAGTAGATATATGAAGACTAACTTTATAAGAAACCTAATAACAAAAATGTTAATTGTATTCTTAAAAATGGCACTCTTATCATCCAAATTTTTTAAATGATTACTTAACAGTTATTCAAAATTTATTCAGAATAAGAGTATTGAAATTTATTATTTTTCTATGGTATACGTATTCAAGGATTTGTATTTAATGAGAAGGTAATAAATAAAGTTCTTGCCATTTTTGCTTTGTCACTGAATGAAGGGTGAACAAGTATGCAAATTGGTGTATCAAGTGATTTAAAAATTTGTTAGTTCAACGTAGAAAAGACATTAAGCTACTACAAATTATATGAAAAATTTAAGCAGATCAACCCTGCATTTCAAGCAATTGTAATTAATAGAGATTTGTAGACAAATGGAAATGTCCAAGGAGCTCGATCGTTCTTGTTTGCTGCACAACTTCAAAGAAAGCTTAAGGCTGTGGTAGCCTAGTGGTTAGGTCATCGGATTCCGGAATGGGGGTTAGTTTCCCAATGCCTCCAAAGACCCACTGAGTACATGCGATATACGTTCTCATTAAATCTGTGGAATCGGAAGTCCTTTGGTCGGTCGTTGAGCAGTTACCATGGGTGTAATGGTCTGGAAAAATTTTCTCCTCCTCCATATCAATGTCAAAATTGAAGAAATGGATATTCTGGTGGTGCCATCTATCGGAAAAGTCTTAGAGCAAAATCGTACTTTCACCTTCGTGGGGCTCTGGTTAAACGAAAGACGCACCCTACTAACTTAAATTCGCATGTCTAACGGCGAAGTTGGCTTGTCCAAGTGTCATAAGTAACAACAATAAAGTAAGCTTATCAACATCAGCACTAGGTTGCCGAGTAACTCAGCTTTTGGAAATTGTTCTGCTAAAAAACATACAAAATTCTCATTAACTGTACGTCAAAATTCTCGAGTTTTACCACAAAGGGGATTGCACAACTGGAGATATGTTAGCAGAAAGTGCTGATGCCAATTAATTTTAAGATTACATCAAGGACTAACAATAAGCTACAACTTAAACCATTTTCTATTTAGTTTCTAAAAACGGCAAGAACTTTATTAAGTATTTTATAGATATTCGTAACGATGAAATAGACGTATAAAAAGTAAAAACACTTATTTAAAAGTAAAACAAAATTATAAAAAAGTGTTAAAAATCATAAATTTTTGAAACATGATCAGTAGTTGTGGAATATATCAGAAATGAAATTTAAAACTTGCATATAATTTTAACAATTAGAAAAATCTTTTTCTCATAACTGTTTTATAAATTTTAACAAAATAAAATAAAATGAAAATTTTGCATCAAATTTATATCACATCCAGCCACAGAGATAATACAAAATATCTTTAAAATACCTTTTAATAGTAAATGTAAATATTAACAAAGTCTTTAAAGACAACATTCATTGTTCACAATAATGAGAAAAACATATGGTTTTGAAAAATTTCGTAAAATTAAATTTTTTTAAACCACATGTTGAAAGGATGGAAAAGTGTATAAATCTTATTAATCTCAAATATTTTGAAAAGCAATAAAACAGTTTGTTCCCCCAAAATTCTTTTCTTTTATTACTTTTTACAGAAACGAAAGAGACAATCCTCGTATTAATTTATTGGGTTGGTAAGAGAGTAATTTCGGTTTTCACCAGTAGATAGCGTTATTCTTATGTCAATGTTAACAATTTTTAGATTTGGTAGTCAATACCTTTAGGTTGCTATAGAAACAAATTTCGTTTAATTTTCTTTACAACTGTTTTGATTGAACTTTTGAAGTTGATGGTGACAAAATAAAATCCATAATTGAATCGAATCGTCATATCACTATGCGAGAGATTACAAAACAGTTAAATGTATCATATACAACTATTGAAAATTACATAAGACGCCTTGGACTTGTTAAGAAACTCGATATTTGGGTTTAGCACGAATTGAAAGAAATTCATCAAACACAACGAATCAATATTTGTGTTACGTATTTCTAACGTAATGCAATCGACCATTTTTTGAAAAATGGATCATTTATAATAACGTTAATCGTAAAAGATTACAATCCTGGCATGATGAACCAGCACAAACCATATCAAAATCTAAATTGCATCAAAAAATAAAAAGATCTAGTTGTCAATTTAGGGGGATTACAAAGGTGTTGTGTATTTTTAGTTGCTTCCAAACAACTGAACGATCAACTCAGATGTTTACTGGTAACAATTTGTGAAATTGAAGGAAGCAATCAAAGAGAAAAAGCCAGAATTGGCAAATTGCAAAGGAATCCACCACGACAATGCGAGATTTCACACATATTTAACAACACGCACGAGACTACTGAAGCTTGGTTGGGAAATAATATGACATCCCCTATGCAGCTGCGACCTTGTACCTTCGGATTACCTTTTATTTCGAAGTTTACAAAACTTCTGAAAAAGTAAACATTTCAGTAATAACGATGGCCTCAAATCGCACTTGATTGGGCTTTTTGCTGTTAAGGACCAGAAATTCTATGAACGCAGGATCACGAAGTTACCAGAAAGAAGGCAAAGGTCATCGAACAGAATGGGAGATATTTAAATGATTAAAGTTCATTTTTTGTATAGAAAAAATTGAAGTTATTTCACATAAACTTGAAATTATTTTCTTGCCAACCCAATATATCAGGCATAAACCTAATGAAATAGAAAAATTATCCTTTCTTATGATAAAGCAAGATAAAATGTTAGAAATTTAAGAGCAACGCTACGTGTTTACTTAAAGAATGTTCGAATTGCAATGAAAATGAAGATATTGTTAAAAGATTCATGTCGTTAATCTTATGGCTGCTTTTTGTTTGTTTATTGAAAACACAATGGCTCTTCAATCAGAAGTTGGTAGTAGTTGAAATGCACAATCAGGTTATTGTGTTTCAGTACTTGTATAATAATTATAGTTACACCCTTAATGAAAAATGTTTTGTCAACAAAAAGTGTGTGTAAAGTATCTGCAAAATATAATAATTAAGTACACTAAAGTAATTCAAAAGACTAGATTAAATTAAAATATATTTAAAAAAACTTACATTTTTTAAAAAATATCTTGTTTAGCACGGAAATTGACTCCCTATTGACTTAAATTCGCAAGCCAAGGCATAGCGAGCTTGGCTTGTCCAAGTGTCATAAGTAAAAACAACAACATATTAAAATCGCATAATGCAATGATTCTCAACCTGTGGGGAGTGTCCCGTTAGGGGGGGTAGTGACTACAATAAAGGGGGCTGTGAGAAAATCCAAAAGAAAATATTTTAAAAAAAAGTGATTGATTGACGGAAAGGAAGCACCCACACACATACAAAACCAATTATATTTCGACACAATAGTTAATAATTAATTTATTAAATAAAAACTTAAACTTAATCAAAACTAAAAAACAAATTTAATATTTATTAGTAACTTCTTTGAGGCTGCTATGCAGAATAAAGTTTTTCGAAGGAAATCTTAAAATAATAAAAAGACATTCTCAGTTCTTTTTCTATATTTAACTGAGATTTACAATTTGCCTTCAAAGAAGCTAATGCAAAAGCCGTCATATCTTATCAACATATCAGAATATTCGAGAAAAACCGGAAATCCTTACTAAACATCAAGAATGTGTGACATGATGGACGCAAGAGTTATAAAAAGGTACAGGATAGTTTTTTCCCCATTGCTGAGGATTGGTGTTGTTAAATGTCAATAAATTTCAGTATTCTTGATTGTTTTAAAATTAGGATCAAAGTGTACACTTACAGCCAAAAAACTCAAAATACATAACTATTGTATACATTTTATTGTATATTTTATGGATATATTTTATCAAATCCCATGATAAATATATGATTGAAAATCGGGAAGTGATTACTAAAAGGTTGAAAAACACTGACATAAACTATAGTTCACTAATAGTTTTTTTTTTAATTTTTTTAAATTTTAGCCTACACCCAAGAATGAAAAAAACCTATCCTGAAATTCATTTCATTGGCATTCTCATTAGAAACCAAAGTCATGCCATTCTCATCAAAACTCCAAAATTCAATCACTCTTATATTAGCTAATATTTAGCAAGGTGACAACTTAGCTCCTTACAGTATAATTCTCAATTCGGAAGACTGAAACAACGATTGGTACAGAAATCAATATCGTTTGATCCTAATGAACTCAATGTTACACTGTCGGTAGAAATATGTATGCATTCTAATACTAGAGAAAGAGAGAGAGGAAATACTAATATAATACTAGGAAATACACTAATTTTAGGAAAGAATGTATCAGGACAGATGTTGACCTCATCATTTGATGTCGCTTAAAATTATAACTGTGATGATAGAGCTTCAAATCTGTCTGATAAAGTTTTTTGTTAGCTATATATTTATAGTTTAATTTAAATTAATTTTATTAATCGATACTTATTCTGATTAAGTGAAGATGCATTGAAACAACAACTAACCCTAGCCAGATTTGGTTAATATCATTCATTTTATTCATTTAATAAAATCATGACTCTTCTTACACATTATTGGTTTTTATCAAATTATAATTTCGAACATAAGAGGATATTTGCTAATTAATATACATTAACAATCCATAATAAAGCTAAAAAAACTTCTTTCCATATATTTTTATAGAAATTTTCATATACTATATATTTAGAGAGATATGATAGATTTTAGATAGAACACTATATAAAAATGTATTTCAAGATAAATAATTTGATGTTTGATAAAAAGTGAGGGAATAACCGTTTTGCTATATTTGGCACATGTGCCGTATAATCCAGGATGCCAAATTCTGAGATTGGCGATTTTTTGGCGGATTTTCTTATGTATTTGGCAACCTCGTTTTTATTACGTCATACATATGGAGACCTATAAGAATTATGCAGAAAATTCTATTTTGGTAACCCTAGTATTTACGTTATCATGCACGTCACGTTACGTCATCTTGGCAACATTTCTTCATCGCCAAAAAAATTCAGAATTTGGAATCATGGATTATACGGCACCTGTGCCCTATATTTTAATATTTGGCTTAGTTTTTATACATAAAAAATGTATAAAAGAAGTAATGTGTTTTAAATAAGTTTATATAAAAGAAATTATTATTTTCTTGTGCATTCATTTACATTTCAATCATTTTGCAGCTAGACGTAAATTAAGGAATTGGATATCATCTGGTATACTGAGCCTTTCAGAAGAAGGCAAATTACATACTTTCAAAGAGCGCTGGTGGAAGCAAAAGAAAGGTGGTGGACAATGCAAAGTGGTGACATCGGGGACTGTGACAGAGCTTGGATTAGGAAATGTGGGTGGTGTATTCGTTGTCATGCTATTGGGAATCATGTTATCAGCTTGCATGGGAGTAATAGAATTTCTTTGGTTTCAAAGGAAACTCCAACGAGCTGAAGAAGTAAGTACATCTATGCAACACACGCGATTCACATTACTTTTTAGTAAAAAATTCATTATATCTTTTATAAAAAACAAAACAGATACGCTATTTTCATTAAAATTTACCAAGTCTAAATCATTAGCCGAACACACGAGCTTCTGAACAGAAGAAAAATGTTAATTCGTCATCCACTTATTTTAATAATTTGTCTCGAGTGGCACTTTATCGAAAGGTAGTAATATTAAACACTGACAGGAAAACATCCATATTATGAAAACATAAGTTAATTGATTGACAGCTTTTAAATATATACGGGAAAGATAATTACTTGAAACTAATGAGTTTAACTGTACTTTTATTAATAATAATTTTCAAAAAAATTTCAGTTTTCAAATATTTAAAAAAATTTAATTTTCCTTAGCTTATTTAAGGTGATATTAAAAGTAAAATTTAAATAAAATAGGTTATATCGAGATTAAAAACATTTATTCAAACTTTTATTCTTATCTTACGTTTAATAAAACTTAAAATAAGTTTTAATCTTATCGAAATATTTAATTTTTAAAATTCATATCATATACGAGCTCACATTTATTGAGAGTAGAATAAAAAATAAGCTAAAATTATAACAAAACTAAAATAATATCCAAAATATTAATAATATCGCATCCTGAAAATTCAAATGTTTGATAAAAAGTGATTTGATAAAATTATAAATTTGAAAAGTAACATATAGATTAACTATCATTATTTACGATATTGTTTTGTAAGAATAATATTTAAAATGTAAAAATTTTACTTTGATAAAGACTGAAGAATTATGAGTATACCAGATGGTACCAGCTAAGAAGTTAAGAAAAAATTCATGATATTAATATCTAAGAAAGTGTTATGAATCAATACTTTTGTGTTATTTATCGATTTCAAGTAGTTTTTTAATGAAATCAATAGAGCTTAATCGATATCTATTTTAGCGGAGTTGAAAATACCAATTATGTTAATTGAGGTTTCCTTCAAAGAATCTAAAGCCTTTCTTGTTCTGAAAATAAAATTTCCGATGCTTATATTAAAGTTGATATAATGCAAGTTAACCTATTCTAGCACTAGGGTTCATTATTCGTTAGAGGGATTTGAGAGTTTCTGTTCTTAATAAAACTTTCTATCATGTATTTTTCCTGACGCTATTGTTATTTTAAGTAGAATATGACCTATGTTACTTTCTTTTGCAAGCCCTTTTATATAAATGCTATAGAAGAAGTTAGTTTTGTTATTTTAATTAGCTCAAAATAAAATTTGTGGAACGAGCCAAATATTCTAATGTTTTATCGGTACATATAGTGGATGATTTCAGATTTGAAACATTTCACTTTCAATTACCTCGATTAAACTATTAAAGATTATAACAGTGACTCTGAAGAAATTAATTACTGGATTTAGGAAGGGAAATATTATTTATAATATTGCACATTTATAAGAATAGAAACTTTAATAACTAAAAGGACGATTTTTAAAACTGTCATCAGTAATGTATGGTAGTAAAAATTTTACTGTAACGGATAATGATAAATATTTATTAATCTTTGAAAAAAACATTTTAATTAGAATTTTTCAACAAATAAAATTAAATAATTTGCAGTAAAAAACCAGAAACAATAGTGAACGTGATTATTAAATCATGTGATCTTTCGATTTATTAAATCTCGATGCTTATCAAAGTTGGCTTACTACTAAAAGAATACATGAAAATAAAGTTTTGAGAAGAATTATTAACAAAAAGTTTTTGAATTATTAACAAAGATGCAAAGAAAAGTCTTTCACTTCCCAAAAAACATGGTTAAATAATATAGCCAAAGATTTATCCATTGTGAAAAAAAGAATGGAAATTTAAGGACAAGAACAGGAAAATTTGGAGTGGCATTGTTGAAAATGTCAAAGCTCAACCTTGAGTTAGTGCTATAAAAAAAGAAAGAATTTAGATTCAAGTTCTATAAAGTTTCTTTGGTTATTTTGCCCAATATAAAAAAGAATAGTGTTTATTATTGCGTGAGATAAGCTTCTCTTAGTTCATTTTCATGCATTAAGTTGAAATTCCAATATCCAGCGAAATGATTATATTAATTTTAATTCAAACTCTAAAGAATGTAGTCCACGTGAGCGTAAAAAATATTTATCACTTATCTGAAGTATAATGCATGGTTTTACTTTCGGAAATTATTTGAACTTGTATTATTAAATAATTTCATTTTTGACGAAATATTTTGGTAGTGTGCATTTTAGTGTTAATTCACATAAATTATTATGTATAGAATATCAGGTTTCTCATTTTTATATCATTAATATGGAAGTAAAAAGAAAAGATAAACAGAGGAAAGATAAAATATTGCTCTATTATTCTTATTTTTATAAAAATTTCATTTTGTTGGAATAACTGAATTTTGCAAACAATTGTGTGTGTGTGTGTGTGTTCGAAGGATTCTATCTACAAAAATGAGTGCTTTGCAAGAACAATGGCTCTTACTTACACCCGAAGAAATATTTTTTTGTTGGATCAATGACAGTTGTATCAAATAAAGCCGTGATTTCTTATAACAGCCTCTGCAATTTTTTCAGTGTTTTCGACGCATAGGTCTACCAATGATGGCAAAACTGTGGTTTTCTTTAGATCGGCACTTATAGCTGGGCAGTATACTTTTGATAGGAATGACATTCCATATTAAAGGCTCTTTGCTAATATATTCTGATTTGTTGCGTGTATATGCATTTGTTTGTGCACGCTCAAACACATGCATACACATGAGCTTTTGCCTGCTCAATTTTCATACACATACATATAATGTTCCGTTATTTCAAAGCAAATGTCAGGAAACTTGTGTTAACTGAAAACTTATGTTAAGAAACGTAATGTTAACTGATTTTATCATGAACTTATATTAAAAACAAAATTGTTTCCATTTAACAGACATTAGCAATTTAAATCCTTACTAAAATAATAGGGCATCAGCCACGAAAAAATTTATGATACTAATTTGGTTTACCAGTCAGAAGGTATAAAATTTTTAAAACAGAAAATTTTAAGAGTGTTCCTCTACAAAGACAAAAGCAACAAATAGTTATATATAATGGTGCTTAAATTTAAATTTTTATTTTTTTAATAAAAAATGTTTGGTGTTAAAAAGCAAAATGTGTATAAACCAACTTTTTAAGTACCTTTACATTACATTTAATTATACTTCACTATGCTTCCATAAGGTTTTAATCATATATTTTGATAGAAATGTTCATGTTCAAATTCATATTTTTATTATTAATAATATATTAAAATCACATTTCCATTGCATTTAACACATTTTTGCTTTTTTTCTTAATTCAGTACATTTTCTTGAATCATTCAAACTGATCTTTCATTTCTATTTACATGAACAAATATAGACAATTATCACAATCTCTCATACTGTACACAACAGATCATAACATACATAACAGATCATTATACCATTATTACATGGATCACCATAATATTTTAATTACTAGTTAAATACTCAGTTGTCAAATATTATAGAATCATAAGCGTTATTTGGAGTTGACCAATTTAATTATCTATTATTAATAAATTAGTTATTTAAGATAGGTCGTTGATTATATTTTGATGGATTTATACCTGTGAATAATTGTTGGAAATATTAATCAAAGTATCATAATATCTTTTATATTTATATATTTTTGTTGATATTATGCTCAAGTTGTGAGAAAAAGGAGCAATTATTCTGAAATAATGAAATTACATACGATGTTAAGAAGTATAAAATTCAATTAATATCATTCAATTCATAATCCCTTTTTACATCATAACAATTTTTTTATGATTTCATTCAAAATGGTTCAACGTATATGCAAATACAGGGAAATAAAAAACAAAAATTCTGAAAACTTTAAACCATTCACACTCTAGTAACGAAAAATGAAAACGGCGAAGAGTTTTGCTTTTCTGTTATTCCTAACTTTGAACTATAAGTTTATTTTTAATTAATGAGCATCAAAACCAGAACAACAAATAATATTGATGTTAAAAACTTTTTCGATGAAGAAGAAATTATTGAAAAGTTCATTTTAAGAGAGCTTAAATTTTAAGAGCAAAATTTTACATTTCTTCTAATATCAATATATTATTGTTACTATCGTATTGAGTTCGTTTCACATACGAAAGACACTATTTACTATTAGTAATTAAAAGCGTCATTTGCGTATCAAACAATACATTACCAAATATTCTAGAGAAAAACTGATACATCATGGGTAACGTAAATCTTTTGTTATTAATGTTATGTTATTAATAACAGCAATTCAGATAGTTTAATGCTGCTATTCCGTTAAGCGAAATATACGGTATACAAATTTATCAATCGCAAATTTCACATTGATTGTTGGTATTATTTTGAACAATATTGTTTACTAATGCTTACTCTGAATAGAGTATTTCTCTCTCTCTCTCTCTTCTCTCTCTCTCTCTCTCTCTCTCTCTCACACACACACACACACACACAAATTAAAATACTTCTCCATTTAAATCTTAAAACAATTATTTCGAATATTTGCAATTAAAATAGGATAATTTAATTCAATGAAATTTTTCATTTGTTGTTAATTCTAAAAACTTACTACTTCACTTTTTAAGATCAATTTCCAAAATATTAGCTTCAAATAAAAAATTGAACCATAGCTAAAATTGCTAGTAATTTAAAAAAATATAACCAAAAATTGTTATACATGAAATTATTTTTATCATATGAATATATATTTTTTTTCTTTTACAGGATTCTTTATTCAAACTTCTCATAAAAGAAATAAAGTATGCCATAACCTGCGGAAGCTCTTCAAAAGCAGCTCCAAAACTTAAGAAGAAAAGCAAAGATTTTGATGATTCATCCAAAAAACTGGAAAATTATAATTCATTTTATTAATGTGTTTGACTGAAAAAATCCCATTTATCAATTTATACTTTCCTTTTTAACTATACACCCTATTCGTTTTGTTATAAAACATCAATTTTTAGCGTGTAGAAACTTTTCATACAAAATAAAGATGAACGAATTTTTTTCGTTTTGCCTTATTTTCTTTTTTTGATCCAAATTTTCTTCATATTTGAGCTAATAGAAATAAAGCAAATAAATTATACCAAAGCTTTCACAGACTAATAAATTTTATGGTTACTTTTAATAATGTAAATGATTATTTGGTCTGATCTCATCATTTTTGCTGTTCTACAATTGGTTAAAAGGCATTAATCAATAATTTGAGAGAACTTAGTTATTATTCTTAAAAATCAATATTAATCTAGAAAACGATTATTTATTTTGATATTAACTTAGATGCTAAATTCTAATTTTTGGCTACGATTTGAAATAAGGAAAAATAAATTCAATAATGGATTATATTTAGTAATGAAATGTAAAACGTTTTAGCAACGTTAACTAATTATCATTTTGCAAGTCACTCAAAACTTTCTTTAACAAGTCTCAGGGCTATAATGGACCAATATAACCCCAATAGATATCAAGCACCTAGAAATTATAAGATTTACAGAATATATAAAATTAAGTTAAAAGTTGTATATTTTCAAGGGAGCGTTTTACATAATTCGTGGATTATATCCTATTAAACGTTTTAAAAGTGTTTAATAAATAAGAAATATAGAAGTTATAATTTTAATATATTATTTTTAAATTATTTAAATCCACAATTAAATTTCCAATGATAGGTGCATAATTTGATTTAAATTCAGACTTGTAAGGGAAGGAAATAAATTTAACAAATGACCACATTTAAAGAAATGACATAAAATTACTTATTACATTAATAAGTTTTCATATAGCAAATCACTAAATATGCTTTACATAGCAAAATAAGTAATTAATTATCACAAACTATATAGAAAATTACAAACTAAAATGTCATATATCAAGGAGTATATATGTCATCCTTTTTACCAGGTGATATATAATCTTTGGATTATTGTATATAACTTTTCTTTAAAAATTAATAAAATCTAGAACTTATATCTCATTCTATTTTTTTAGTTATTTCAAAATTCAATGCTATCCAGTTCTGTGTCAGCACCATTGGAAATATCAAAATGTACAAATAATTTGCTATATAAAATCCACAACATTGAATGAAAATTTAATTCACATAGTCTAGTATTAATTTATTTAAAAATCATCAAACTTATCACTAAACTAAATATTTTGAAATGGGAATATTATATAGAATTAACACATTCGCTGCCAGTAAAATTTATTTATTCATCCTCCGAAACCGTATGCATTATCCGTCATTTTTTAAAAATGCACATAAAAAATTTAGAATACAAAATTTAAGTGCCACGTAATAAAATATAAAAATAATGCTTAACTAACATGCTTCAAAATCCTCTTCGTTCTATCTCTATATCCGTACTAAAAATAAAGCATATAACTTATCATAGTCTATCATCGACCCAGAGCGTCGCCGGCATGCAAGATAGTAACATGATGACACTCCAATGCCTCAGTTGCAGCGAATGTGCATGTATTTGGAAAGTGTGCATGTATTGCTAAAAGTATGTTCTTGGAATGCTTTACGATAATGTGATCCCACAAAATTATGTGTGCTAAGAAACCTAAACTGTTGATTCAGAAAATATTTCATCAAGATATTTTGGCAGAAGATACAAAATTACCTACAACAAATGTTTTTCGTTTGTTTTTAACCATACTTAATTTTAAAAATTATTGATTTAAAGAAATTGCTGCTCACTTATGTAAATATTTATTCACATGGGCGATAATGGGAGTTTCACATTTATTTTTCCCAAAATAGTTTTTAAAAAACCCAACTGTATTTAAAAAAAAGGAAATTAAAAGAGTTACTTTTAAACACTAGGGAGAAATTAAAGTGTTTAAAAAAATTTAATGTATATGTAAATTGATCAACATAGTCTCTTTTTTAAATGAAAATTTAAACTCTTCAAATTTGAAATATTGTTGCAAGTCTAACTAGGTCATGATATAATTTCCTTAAAATAAAATTGAATTTTATTTTCTTGTATTTAAATATAAAGAACTGTCTATGCTAACACACATTATGATGCAATAATTATTATCTTTCCTTGATAAAAAAGAAAGTCGTACAAAAATAATTTTAAACACGTACAGAACACGCAATTAGCTGAAAGATCTGGCAATAGTTTAAGAAGGGAAATATCTATTGTAAATCAATACATCTATTTCTATATCGATGAAAATATGAAGTAAATTTTAGTGAAAACTTATTGAAGGAAATATCGCTTATGAAAATGAAATAGCTAATACACCTTATGTGTATTGTAATTTTTAACGTAAAGCGATAGCTAACTGATATTCATATACACCAATAATCATCAGTACATCGAAATTATCTAAGTAGATAATCACAGTTCGTATTCGATAGAAATAAATAAAAGGAGTTTTAAGTTTCTCATTTTTTAGAAACTATAGCTAGTATTTTTAAAATTAAATTCCCTCCTTTGTTGAAATAGCACAGCAGATTTTTTTCTTTTATTAATGCTTACAGATTTTTTTACTCAATTAGTGCTCAAAATTGTTTCATTTTAAGAATTCACTCATTTTTAAGGAATTGCATATAGTTTTGTAATTTTATGGAAGCAAATATCCGCTTAAAGATATGCAATTCCATGAAATGATACACCAAGAGCCTGCAAATATAAGTTATCGTTATCATGAGTTTTTGATCCAAAACGCAATGATTTTTCATTTTGTTAAATAGAATTTGAGTAGTACTTCTGAATCATTAAATATTGAATTGAGGAAATCAATTTACAAAATTAAAATTAAAAATAACAGCTAAATCAATAGATTTATCATAATCATACAACCCAATGAAAATTAAATTTAATCTACAAATGTAACACTAAAAACATAAATATATTATAAATCTAAAGTCAGTAAAACATTTCACTTTTTAAACAATCTAATAGCTTTTTTATGCATTAGGAAAATACACAAAAGTTCATAAGCGCTTAAAACAATGTATCTGGTTTCACACACGCACAATATATATGTGTACGCGTGTGTGTGTATAATTCACTTTATTTTAAATATTTGAGATTTTTTATGTTCCACAATTTTTTTTATAAGTTTACCTAGATAGATTAATTTTTTTAATTGCTAGAATATATGATAAAACAATTTAAGAACAATTGCCAGTTCCAAGAGGCTTCGCTACATGGTCTGGTTTTACACAGAAGGCTAATGTGGCTTAAGATAACATTTTAAAGTAAAATCCGAACTACACTAAATATATCAACAAAAGAAATATGAGTCAATCCTTTTAACTTTTAAGTTTTGAAGGACATAGCTATCAGTTAGTGGATTTAACCAGGAAGCGAATGTGCACACAAGTTGTTGAGACAGGAAAACTGTTAAGTTGAACTCGTGCATTTAGGAGTATTTGGTTGTGGTTGTTTATAATGTTTACACAAATATCTACGTATTAATCATTAAAAATTGACATTTTCTCCAAAGGAAACTGTGAATATTATACTCAATTTTATGTTTTTAGCAAATAATTTTTCAAACTATTCTTGGTTGACTATAATCGATATTCAACACTGCATTTAGGATGGAACCTTTATAAATATTCATTTATTTCAGATTATTAAAATCATGTTGCATTTTTTGTTATTATAATTGTTCTACATTAAATAATAATTTTGCATTAAAATAATATACTTTGAAATGACTTACCAAGGAAATGTTTGAAAACAGAAAATAGTTAAATTAGAAATTAACTACTGTCTATTTTAACTACTTTTAAATTTAATTGGAAAGTGTTAAACTAAATGAAATCAATTTCTTACTTTGTGAATTTAAATTAGAAAATATTGATTAAAATAAAATTAATTCATTATCAATTTAGTTTTTATACTATTCTTGAGTAACTTAAACGTATTTTATAATCAACCAAAAAGTATTTATTGTTAAATATATTGTTCCTATACTTATGTTGTTAAACTATACAAATCTACTACTTTAATTTATTTTCAATAATAATAATTGCTTTATGCTCAATATAGTTATATATAGAAAATTATTTAGTAATATAAACATTTTTTGAGCCTATGCTTAAGGAAATATTACTTATTTTAGAAGTATAATGAAATAGTAGATATTATTTGGGATATAAGAAAATTATTTATTGTTTTATTTTTATTAAAATTGATAGCATACATAGACACAAACACATACACACAAATATATATATATATATATATATATATATATATATATATATATATATATATATATATATATATATATATATATATATATATATATAACCTGTCCATTCATATTATCATCATTATCATAATTAGCCTCATTTTATATCACTTAATTCAGCTCGGAAATTTAATGGCTCTTTCGTAAAATAAAATGTATTCGTCAGTTTTTAATGTTAAATATCGATTAAATATAGCATTATAATCTAATGGTGCTCCTTAATAACAAAAATCCATTATTTAAAGTGAGTTTCCATCATTCATGGGAGGGATTCTGTCTTTAACATAACGCATTAATGTATCAAAAGCCTTACTTTGGAGCTTTTGTTGACAATAAATAAATTAACGTATTGATTAAATTATTAGTCTTTTTTATAAGAACAAACAATATTTGATGATTATCCCATTAAATGAGAGAAAAATAATCAATATTTATTGAATGTAAAAAATAAAGTAGTTAGATATATTTTATGAAGAAACAAAATTGCTGTATTGTCATAAATTTCTTGCACCTCTGTAAGCTGAATATTGTTCTTATAAACTTATAAATTAGTTCTCAAATTTTTTAAATTTAAGAATGAAAATTTTCATTTATTGTTGAATAGTAGCAACATTTCTCCCTTTTATTTAACTTGCATTTAAAATATGGTACATAAAGTGTTTTATATAAATTCAGCTGAAGGAGGTGAAGTTATTAAGCCTTTTGATAAAAAATTTGGAATTTTGTGGAATGTTCTCAAATTCCTCGGTATCGTCAGCTACAATAAAAAGACTGAGTATAAACATTTAAAATTGATAGTTGCTTATATTTTTCCTGTATCACTTTTTTGTAATTCCATTAATATTTGGTATCATATCTTCCAGAAAAGAGTTTCTTATTCTTTCATTTTGGATTTATTTCTAAGCTCTTTACCATGCTTGTTATGGTTCATGATGTTTATTAGAAAATCACAATTGGAAAAATTAGTGAAGTATATGGATGAGAAAAGTAAATACTTTGAACAAGTAGGAAAGTTCTTACCTGTTCTTGTAAATATTTCATTAGTTTTAAGCATTTTGTATACTCCAGTGACAATAACAATTAAAATTAGTTTTTGGAATGAAAGTGACAGTGTAAGACCAACCAATTTAGTTTATTCAAATTTTCAAGTTTTATGTCAGCATTTACAAGAGACTTTATTACCTGCAATAATTTCTATAACGTACAGCACTTTGTGTTACCTACTTTTACTGAGATTGAGAGAATGTAAACGACGGTTCCAACAGCTTGATTTAAAGATTGAATACTGCTCTCACTTTTTAGAAAGTTCATTAAAGAATTACTTGAATGTAGAAAAAGATGTACAACTCTTTGAAGAAATTTTTGCTTCACCAGCTTTTATATTAATGTGCCAAAACTTTTGTGTTGTATCTTTTACTGTGCTAGATATAATGTCTATTGAACAATGGAAACTTGGAGGTATAATTAATACGTCATTTTTTATAATGCAGTCCATCTTCACAGTTGTTGCTGTAACCTTATGTGGCGCAGAAATCACTTTGGAAATGAAACACATTAAACGTATTCTTTTGGAAACAATTTCATTCCAGAATAATGAGTCAATTTCGCTGCTTTGTAAAAATTACATTAAATTTATACTGAAAAAAGAAGTAATTACTCTAACAGTTTGCAAAATGACTCCTTTTGACAGAGGTTTTATATTGAAGATGATGGGAGCTATAATTGCCCAAGCGGTTGTATTTTATCAAGTATCACGTATGGATAAAAAAGAACCATATGAAGAAAATAATGCATCCATTTAAATACTAATAAACATTTAAATACATTAAAAAATGTTTCACGTCATTTCATGTGCTCGGTTAGAATTATATGATAATAGTTTTAAACATATAATTAATCTTATATTTCATTAAGAAAGATTTAGTTCTAAAAGGTATATGTTTGTGTCTTTATTTTGTATTTAAATTCACACACACACAAATACATTTCCCACAAATTTTAACATTTTCTTAAAAAAAAAATTAGTTATTGTATATTTGGGAAAATAATAATCAAATACCTCGTATTGTAGCATGAAACCCCCTCCTTAATCCTTCACCAGCCTTTATATTAATGTGTCAAAACTTTTGTGTTATCTCTGTTTATGCGTATGATATATTTTACTGATATACGTATATATATATATATATATATATATATATATATATATATATATATATATATATATATATATATATATATATATATATATATATATATAGTTTTGTGACCGACTTTATAAAAGTCGTATGAATCTTATAAAGATGTCTATGTGGAAATGAAAGGACAATTACATAAAGAAATACTCGGATGATATTATATTCTGTTTGCCATGCAAATAAGGATAATGCTACTTCAATTTTTAGTCAAATGAGGAAATGAAAAATTGTTTATAAACTATATTGGTGAAATGGCATTAAAATAAGGAGCGCTTAACAGTTTCCAGAAAGACATTTTTAATATTTCATTGATTATAATGAGATGAAACATATTGTATTTAACTTTTATCAGCCTGAAACTATTTTAACCAATATTAAATGGGTTTTGTGACAAAAGTAATGTTCTATATAAGCCCATTAAAATATTTCATTACTATAAAATTTGAGCTCTTTATATTATATATAATAAACTGAAATCTAATTAATTGAATTTACATTCACAAAATTTTCAAGGATATATAAAATTAAACATGAAACATTTCAAATATCAATCTAATATTCTGATAATTATTAATTAGCAGTTCATTTGTCATTGTGAATTGCATAAATTAAAATCCAAAATAAATCATTTGATTCCAATTATAAAAATGTGTATCATAATCAACTATTTAACTTTCGTAATAAATTTATTTCGTTTATAACTTTTCTGTTAATCCAAGATATATTTGATAAGAAATTTTCAAAAAAAAAATTTTTTTAATCATCATGTTTTGAAAGGCGAATTCTATTATATATATTGCAAAGAAAAGCGTGAGTGCTTGGCGCAATTCTACTTTATTGGTGAAGAATGTTCCACGAAGACGACTGTCCAGGGAATTGAAGAAGGGATAATCTAATGGTGCAAAGTCGGATGAATAAGAAGGTTGGCACAAAATCTCTTAAGCGTGTAGCTATATGGTATTCCTGGCCATCCGCGTGACATGCAGATTCGCGTTATCGGCCAAGAATAGTACACCCTTATGATTAGCCAGAGTTGGCTCCTTGTGTTGCAATGCCTGTTGCACACGTTCCAATTGCTAGAAGTTCATGTCCACAGTGATCATTTGGCCTGTTGGTAGCATCTCACAATGAAACATTTGACGACTAATCCACCAGATATCATATTTATCACAGAGGAACAAATTTCCCGTCCTAAACTTGTGAAACCAATGCCTTGTCATGCGTTCATTCACAACACTATTCTGAAACCTTTGATGTATTCGGTGACTTGATGATGCTGCTGATGGTTTTGAAGTCGTAAAACAAACAACATTAAACGAACTCCTTCGACGCATCATTCTATATGAGTTCCTGTATCATCTTCACTCCTGTGTGAGCTACGATTGATGAATGCGTAAGGTAGATCTGTTTTTATATAACGACTGATATTCTTATTCTCGACTGACTGGTGTCTCAACCCCGTCATACACTAATTTTCATATTTAATCTCCCTTCTTTCAATGGCAACGTGAAACAGGCAAGAACTTTTAGCCATTTTTAAATAAAATTTTTTAATTAATTAATTAAATTTTTTTTAATTAATTCGGTAGTAAAATTGATATTCTAGCAGGTAGTGGCATATATATTGAAACCCCTCACACCAATTTGACTCTTTCTCATCGTAATCCCAATCACTGCTCTGTCTTCAGAAGTGAATTGATTGCAATAGACCTGGGACTAGAAGCTATTCTTTCTGAAGAGGATTATGGTGACCTATGGATCTTGTCTGACAGCCGTAGTTCTCTCCACCATCTTAGTAATTGGCTTCTTGTAGGCGACAAGATCAGCAACTCTATCCTGCTTAAATTAAAACTCATTTCACTTAATCATGATGTTCACTTGCAATGGATACCTTCACAAGTGAATCTCCACGGGAATGAAATGGCCGATAATCTTGCTAAGGAGGGTTGCAGGATTTCAAATACTCCCTCTTCCACACTTACTTTTCTGGAGTTATACTCCCGGGAAAAATCAAAAATCTCGGAGGAGTAGAAAACACCCCGCACCCATAATTGGTACAAGGGATCAAAACCGGGTTTGTCCCTTGACCTCCCGTGTGACAGACGTACCCGGACTGTTCTCTCAAGACTTGCTAGTGGTCATATTAAGTGCCTCACTTTCAACGAGGGCAGGAAAACTTTCGTCACCTGCACCAAGTGCCAAAATCATCAGGCTTCTCCTGAGCATCTTTTGGATTGCATGGGTCTCTCTAGGGAGGATCTCTTTAGCAATCCCTTTTAGTCTTCGACTTCCTTACAGTCAACGAACTCGTGGATCTAGTCTGACTCCGTCAGATCATGGAGGATAAGCAACAACAACAACAAATTAAATTTTTATTTATTTGTTCGTTGTCAGTTCAATAAGTTCTTCCAGCTGGAGTGATATTGCTATGTTGACATTTGAAAAAGGATCTAATACTCAGTCTGGTATTTCCGATTTCAAAATATTCTGGAATCTTTCAATGAAATCACTGTGAAGATTTTCCAAATGTTGGCAGTAGAAGCAAGTCGTCGTTGTTGCAGGATATTGATAAATTTGGAAAATTATGGAACTCACGTCTGCCGATATTCTTCTTGTGTAAGAGCAGCTTAGCTACGAAAGCAGCGATGATATATATATTTTTTATTAAGTTCAAGGCATCGCCTTGAAGTTGGAGATTCATATCATTAAACAATGTACAAAGGTCTGTCAGGTATGCGATAACATTCTTTGATGAGATGAGGTTTTCGCGCAATGCTGTGTTTTTGTTTTCCAAGAACTCTATGACAGAGTCAGATTGTAAAAACGAGTCAGACAATTTCCTTTTGATAGCCAACGCACTTCTGTGTGAAAGATCAATCTGTTGAAATCTTCGTCATTAACAATACACAAAGCTGATTAAATAATCTGTCATTTAAAGTGTTGTTTCGGATTTTATTGACTGCTCTGATGACATGTTTCAATAATTGAAACAGTTGTTCACTTAAATTTCTAGCAACTAAATGCTGTCGATGTATAACGCAATGTACAGCAATCACATCAGGAATTTTGTTTTTTAAGTACGACATGTCGCCTTTTTTGATACCCTGTCATAACTGGAGCACCATCTGTAGCAACTGATATAATATTCTTCAAGTGAATTCCTTTTCCATCACAAAATTTTTCCAGTGTTTTAAATATGGTTTCTCCTTTTGTGTCTGTCTCTAAATTTCTAGCAAATAAAAGTTTGACATATTTTTTCATCTTTAATGAACCTCACGTAAGACAACAACAATACTTCATTAGTTGGTAAAGTGGACTCATCCAACTGAATTGAAAATTGACTAGTCTTCAGATGATTGCACAATGACTCTGCAATGTTTTCAGCCATTTCATCAATTCGTCTTTGCACAGAATTATTGCTCAAAGGAATTTTTCAAATTATATCTGTCGCGAGTTTATGGAGCACAGTAGTTATAACTTCTTTTATCGCCGGCAAAATTAACGTTTTTCCGATGGTGTGTGGTTTACCGGTTTGAGCAATAAACAGAGAGATATTGTATGAAGCTCGAAGTCCGTTATCATCTTGCTTAGCAGCCATCGAAAAAAGTTTCGATACACTTGGCTGAGCATTATGCTTCTTTTCCAGATCTTGAAAATTAGCTACATTTTTGTCCTTCAAATCTGGATGACCTCGAAGTCTTGAAGGCTTCATCGTTTCGTTTGAAAATGTTTTTGAACAAGGAAGGCACAAAGGCAAAGATGGTTTTCTCGAATTTTCTATGAATCAATATTTAATATTTTCTGCACTGTATTGCCGTTTCTTCTTTTTTGCTTGCGACATGGCTTTTATTTTCAAAAAAATGTAAATAAAGTGTTGAACTTAAATACTCGTTTAAAGATAGCGCCCGAAACCACCAATAAAAATATAAGAAACATTACGAGCTTTTATATAGGATTTAAATACAGCAAGCACCGACATGAATAAGACAAACACGCACAAACTCGTTTATCTCTTTCGATGATCAATCGTACTGAGCAAGGTAGGACAACTATCGATGAACCAGCCGATTGCAACTACGTACAGTCCGTTTTCGTATTGCAAAACGCCACCTGTCGACGATTCTATTCTGAAAAGGGGCAATACGCTGAAATGGACTTTTTCCTCAGACCGGTTTTTCAGAAACATGGAAGCACGCATGTTAAGTAAACATTTCTCTTTTGCCTCAACCCTATTTTGATGAACAAGAAGACCTGACGCATGCGTAAAAGCACTGAAGGTTTCTCCAAATGGCTACGGAGCACAACATCATAAGTGCACCGGCTCCCGCAGTTAGTCTTTTCCCCCGGAATGTTTGCCATATTTGGCGATTCATGCATTTACACAGCTGTATGCTTTTCATCATTTTACAACGTACGCGCATACGGCGTGCTGGCTATCCTACGAAATCTATGTTAAATATTTTAAGTTTTTATACCATCATACAGGGTAGAAATATAAACTAAGTATTCGTTATTGTGTAGTAGTTAGGTTTTAATTCTAGTGAAATTTAAAATATAAAGTAAATCAAATTACAAATCTACCATCGTCCCTAACCCAGGTCAACGCCCATCATTTTTTCTAGGTCCCTTAACGCCCCCTTCTAGGTTTCAAACGCCCACAAGGGGCATTATCGCCCACTTTGGGAAAGACTGATCTAGACAATAACCAACTGAATCTCATCAATTTGATAAAAAATAAATGTTGCTTACACAAAAGCATTCATTTATTATATTTTAAAAGAAAAACATTTAGAGTTCGCAATGTGCATTCTTTTATACTTGTACAGCGTCATTGTTATTTGAAATTAAAACAGAAACACATAATCTCCATATGTAATATATTTCTATATTGTAACATGGAAAATTTTCATATTATAGCTAAATGAAACAAATTTTAAAACATTGATGAATTAGTATTAATCATTTGCATACCGAAATGAAGAGAAAAAGAAATTAGATTTGCACATGAGTGTATCTTTAAGGTAAAAAACATTTTTATTCATGCATTCAATTTTCGTGGATCTTAAAAGACCTGCTGGAAATTATAGAAAACATATAAACAACCGTCTTCTTTTGCTTGAAGTAAAAGTATCTAATTATGAATTTATCTCACTGTTCGTTTAGTAAAAGCTTTGGAAATCTTACAGTTTACTCAAGACATTAACATATCGAAGACACGCTGTCATGGCAACCAAAGTGTACGTAACTGTCCCATTTAAAAAAATTGACATGGCAGTAATGCTTTCACGTCATTCAATGATTATTGGATCCCGCTTATAACACAAGAATTACTACAAATTGAAATTATACCACCGATAAAAATACAGGGTATTATGTTCGTTTATTTTAGACTGCTGCTCCATGTTCAATGATTTTAATCCTTTAGTTTCGAATGATGTTTTCAACAGTTGGTTCCCTACCACGTGTATATGTTGATCATCAAAAACGAGCAAAATTGCGAGTTCATCTATAAAGATGATTTTTCATAAGTTGCTACCACTGAATTCCAATGATATGGTTTCCAAATTCTCATAGGGTTGCTTAGATATTCTAAGTCTGTAAAATCACCAGTCCATATTAAATACTTCATAGAGTTCCATGGAGAACGAACATAATACCCTACTGTTTGTAAAGCTTTAGATGCTCTCTTAATAGATCTATACTCTCCCTCATAAGTGACATATAACGTCTAGAACCTTAGAATTAAAATAATGAATTGCATTGATCTATCAATTGTTGATCCACTAAATTCCAGCATCAAGAATCTAACATAATGATTCGTGTAGTATGTCAATTGGTTGCTTGACTAACCGGATTTTCTGAGGTCAATCAGCCTTCACACTTTCAAAGTGGGACAAATTTTCGTAACGGCATCAAAAACGATTAGTATTTCTGATTTAGCATCATGTTTTGAATGTATCTATCACTATATAAATGTGTATCATTAAATAATTGTGTCTTTTTAAATACTACTATCATTGTGCTTTTAGTATATTTGATCATTTATGTAACAAACAAAACCACGTGTTAAATTTAATTAAATTTATAATTAAACATATTTTTATTGCATCTCTTTTAGCAAGAAGCTAATATTACTTCTTTAATAAACTAATGATTTTTATAGGCTTAGAAATGTTTTAAACTGTTCTTCGCGCTTTTTTAAAAAAATTGAATTAATTTTGTAATTGCTCAGTTTTTAGAAATGTTGATAATTTCATTCAAGATTTCTGCTTCTGGAGAGGATTGAATAATTCTTGTTTTGAGCTGCTAAATAATTCAGGAATAAAATATTTTCTTTGACTTCTTAAGTTATCAAAATAATGCATAACTACCAATTTTTTTAATATTTAATTTTCATTTAAAGTGGAATAAGATAGTCAAAAAAAGCTGTATCAACAATGCTACATTCGGAGCTCTTAAAATTAAACTAAAAATATTATAGTTTATTTCAATTTATTATTGCCAGATACTTTTTTCCAAAAACAAATTAATATCACTTAATAAAGTTAATCTTTCTTGTTGCATACTTGGGTTACTGAAACTCAAGGAAAGTTGCTTCAATAATGCTGTACCTGGAACTTTCAACCATCTTTCTCTTGGAGATAAAGTCAGCTTATATAAAAAATGAAGTTGACAGGGAAGTCATTCAAGATATTTCAATCCGTGACGGAAAATATTCAACTGCAAGGTATCTTACAAAGAGTGGGTTATAACTCACCGTGCTAAGAACGAGGTCTAGAGATTCTTAGAGACTGAAGACGGGGAAAAAAATTGAGAAGTGCTTATATTTTTTCCTCCTACGTTTCTGCGTCAGTCAAAGAATTTTTTTCTCTCCTCCTTTGATTGGGAAGTCCACGTTTTTCGTCGTCTTCCTCCTCTTCTCTCTGGATAATGTTCTGTAACGTCATCTCTTATTCAGTTGAGAAAATGTTCTGGCCCCACGCGGAGCACTCGTTCCACATTCTGTAACATATTTCTTCGAGAAGTTAGAAATAAGTGTTCCGAAACGATGAGACTCTTTTTCTGGTTTATTTTTGTATCTGGAATCGGATTCTCTTGGAATTTACCAGCGAGGATTAATATTGGTAAGCATGTTTACGTAAGCAAATAGAAAGGAGGTGATATGCACAACTTCAAACTGTAGTGCTATTTGCTAACCTAAAAGTATGCATTGCTTAATAGCTAGCAAATGGAACTGTAGCCAATACAGAAAGTAATTTATAAATGCGTATTTCTTTGAATTATATTATCAGTTTTTGTCTAATTCAAATATCTTAATTTTGTACTTTCAGTAGATATTAATACTATTTGATAATAGAAAATTCAGTTTAGAATTGATATTTTTATTACAAAAATGCATTTTTCTAAATAAAAAGTGAATTTTTTTAATCATTTTCTTTCCTTTATGATAATCAAGCACATAAATAATTGTTTAACTATCCTTACCATTAAATTCGAAAAAAACTAACCAAATATTAAAACATGCTTAGAAAATATATAAAACGAACATTATGCCACAAAATTAAAAAAAAGTAAAGTTGAAGCTGAAAGAGGCGCTCACTTTAAAAACTTAGCAATGCAAACTAGAAACTTTTATAAAAAATTATACATTGTTTAAGCAAACACACACACATGTTTTGTTACACATCTATAATATTCTTCTCTCTATATATATTTATGTAAGTTAAAGGTTTTTATTGAAAGAAACTTTAATTTATAGCACTTCAAACTTTTTAAACTTGTTCTTAATTGTTATTGTACTTAAAGATAAAACATAATGGATTCCTTGATGCTTCTTTTATAAGTTAAGAAGAAAAAATTAAAATTTTATCTAACTCTCGATAATATATGTAATTTTATACGCATATCTTCAATTTAAATCATCTAAATGAGATTTTTTTAAATCTTAATTTAAAATTAGTCAAAAATTTTGCATTTTTAAAAGCCTGATAATATATTTTTTTTATTTTCTGTATAGGATATTAATAATAATTTAAATTTATTATAAGTATATACTTCTGATGCCAGTTTGTAATTTTTCTAGGGCAATAATGTTAGTAATATTACTCTTTTGAAAAATTCATTACTAGCTTATAGCAACTCGAATATGTTGGGCCTCTAATCTTGGTATGAAAATTGTATTAAAAATTTATTGATAATTTTATTTTATGTCCAATAGTAATTACAATATATTTAAAGGCCGTATTCTTATATAAAATCTTTTCCAATTTCTAAAAGAATTAAATACAATTAATTGCTTTTTTTAAATACAGAAAATTACTTAATATTGATTGTTATATATTTAAAACTATAAATATTTTATTAATTAATTTAATAAAATTTTTAAAAAGCATCAACATTGTTTAATAACTTTTATAATACTATTGAGGTGTTGTACGTTCAACTTTTACAAACAAATGAATCTTATAGCATTGATAAAATGTTTACTTAAAATATTAATAAAACCTGTATAAATTTAACTCTTAATTTTTTCAGTTATGTTTATATATATGTTTTATAATTATGTTTATAATTTTAAATATTATGTTTTATATACCAATGTAAATATCAATAATGATTGTTAAAATCAGAAAGTCAGAATAATTATTACAAGACTTAAATGAATAATTAAAATGAAATTATATAGATTTAAATTTTATATTGAAATTTTAAAGATGTAAGAAAATGGAAGTTAGAATAATATAAAACAAAATATTTACTATGACATTACACATGATTAAAACAGTTACAAAAGAAAATACTTAATAATAATAAACAAGGTTATATATAAGGTTAAAAGGTACATTACAATTAATAAACAAAGTTATTTATGAACCGGATGGTTCACCTTCCATTTCTCACATCTCTCTTCTATGTCATCCATCTAATTTCTTATTGGATATTGAATAATTTGTAAGATCACTCTATTGGGCAATAACGTCATCTCTTGTCAGTAGAGTTGACATTGATCTGTTACAAATTTCATACATAAATACTTTAACTTCCTTTTATGAAAAAGATCTTTGCACATGTTTCTTAAAACTAAATTTCATATTTAAAAAATTTTAAACATAAAAATATTGTTTATAAGTAAATCTAACAGATTTTAGAAAGCTGAAAAATTTCAAAAATTGCAAATCTAGTCATGTTCGTGTAAAAGAAATAGTTTTTTGGAAATAAGATATGCAATCAAAAATATTTAAAATTATTTTATTAAAATAATTTAAATTCAGTTATTTAAATTCTGATACACGTTCATCGCATATTTATTGATATCTAGCAAAATATTCTTATTTTTAAAATTATAAAATAAATAAACTATCACAAAATATTTTCCTTTTAAATTATTTATCTTATAATTTATATGAATTTAACATATCGAAACCCAACATTTCGTTATATTTTTGTACATAAAATATATATCAACTTAAAATTAATTATTATCGATAATTCATATTTTCAGAAACTCGATTTGTACATGCTTTTAAAATTCGATGAAAAGAGAAATTCAATTTTCATAAACTGAAAACAATAAAAAAATTGAAGTATTTATTTAAATAGATTCTATAGCAGGTTTTTTATTTATTTAAAAAATAAGGTCAATTATATAATTCTGACCTTGACATAGTTTAATAAAATTAAAGAATTTTCCCATGTATTCAAAACTCTGGTATTCATTCTCTGCCAAAAAGTTGTTTAGATTCAAATTCTCAAAATGAGGTGTTGTTAAAGCTATAACACAACTTTTATTTCAGACTAAACTTGATTTGTTTTTCTATTCTTCATAGTGCTGTTTATAGTAACATGAAAGGTAGGGTTAAACACAAAATGAGGAGATTTGTTGAATTGGTATTCATCCAGAAAAAATGAGGAAAGTAGAGTTTAGACGGAAAAGACATTTTTACTTTTGAAGAGTTTCAACCGTTTGCTCATTATTTTAAGAGTTTTAATACCCGATAGAACTTAAAAATCATTTAACGCAAATCTTGAGAATACTGCACTCGAATCTTCGAATGCTCATTCTCATGCATTGTAATAAAAGAATTAAGGTTAGAAAATAGGAAATATATTGTGTTTTTCTCTATATTAATATTTTTAGAATGTTCTTTTTTTACCTTTAAAAACATGTTCAGTATCTCCATTGGCATTTAATAGAAATTTCTAAAAATATATATTTTCTGGAATTTTCTATTCGATACCAACATATATATTGAATGCTTTTTTATTGGATTTCGATTTTGATAGTTTTTGATATTCAGATTTGATTTAAATGTATGGTACATTTTTAAAAACTCAATATCTGCATTGGTTTTATATTGTAAAGTTTTCCTAAAGATCAATGAATTACATCTCAGTAATTAGCCATACACCAAAAATTAAAAAATCAAATGATGCTGTTGCTTCTTGGATCCATTAAGAGACAAAATCTTCACACTTATCACGAAATTATTACTTCATGTAGTAGCGAATGGAATAACAATGAATGAATCAAGAATAAACTCATCCTCATCTTTTAAAAAATGTAGTCATTAAGAATAGACAGCTGCTGAGCGAATCTTCTCATATAAGCAAATTAACCATTAAAGTTCTTTTTATTTTTAAAAAAATGTCAGGAAGTCATTACTTCTTCATTTTAAAAAACTTTTTTTAGATAATTTTTTACTCTGTAAGTTAATTATAAATATTCTAATGTACCGATAAAAAAAATTCTTCCTGTAGGCATATACTTTACTTACGAATTTGAAAATCTAGTAACAACATTAAGCAATTTGTAATAACACCATTTCTAATGTTATTTAAGTAAATACTTTGTGAATTACATAAACTATATAGAAAAATTATTTAGTATTTATCCTATTTTTTAATAAGTGCTGCTTTTGTTTTATTTAATTTATGAAATAATTGAAGATAATCATGTGTTGTTCGAGATTTAGAAATTTTGATTTTATTTCGCTAGATATTGTTTCAGGATTCCGTTTATAATATTAATCTGATAACTTATTTCTCAGACAAATACATTTTTTGTTTTTTCTATTCTTTTCTTATAGACCACAAGCAAGTAGCTCGCGGCACACGTAATTCCAATATGTATGATCCCAAAATGCTCATCAATGCCCTATAGTGATAGGGTGGAATTTCAACATTAAATATGAAGATTTATAGACCAAATGAAAAAATGATAGTGTTGATTACAAAATCTAAAATAATCTTCTCACAATTTATTGACTACAACAGCACTAAATACGATAATGCTTGACATAAGTACAACGATTCAGTATGACAGGGTAGTCATTAATAGAGCATAATGGTGTCAACTATTTTACTTTTCCTTTCTATAGTAGTCCGTGCTCGAGAAAGACAGATTTTGACTGTCTAGCTTAATTGATTTAAAATCGTCAAATTACTTTTTAAAACTGTTTTTATACATTGGAATCAAGTATCATTGTTTTAAAATTTTTATTTTTACCATGAGTAAGCTTTAGACATCGAAACAAAAACACAAAAAGGACATTGTAGTTTATACTCTGTTCTGTGCATTGTTTTTTTTTTTTTTAGTTTTTTCCCTCTCTTCTTCAGCCTAATTTATTTTTCTGAAATTCTGAAAGCGATTCGAATCAATGGAGTTCAGATAACTGAAGTTCTACTGTCCTTGGAATAAAACAATGAACTATTCGAAAAACGAAGCTTGTCCTTGCGACTCGCACATATTTAAATAATTTAAATTTAAGATTACAGTGAAAGGATTCATTTTTTTATCTAAATTAATTCCTGTATCCTCTTTTCTTAACAACTTTTGCTTATTTCATCTTAACTTGAGAAGGGGGGGAATGTTTCATATAAAATCAGGAACTAGCTTCCATAACAATACTTCGAACTATAATAGATTAATATTGATTTTGCAGGAGTTATTCATTACTAGATTTAGTGATTTTCAAGACAGTAAAATGCTGATATTTTAAATATTCTTTCAATTAGTGTGTAAGACGATAATTCAAAATTAAACTAAAATTTAAATATGAAAAATTAATTTTACTTACTATTAATTTAAAAAAATATTGAATTTTGGAAATCTGTATCAACAAGAATTTTCTGAAATTATATCATTTGATCATCTTATATTGTTATAGACTTGGTACAACATATGTTTGTGAACCAATTCTTATGAATATAATGAAATCAATATATAATTCAAGATGACTGACGAGCCCCAAATCAAAATGACAAATTCTGTCAGCATCTCTAAGAATCAATCTCAATATAAATAATTTGATACTTTAAAAAAATGCAAGTTCAAAAGCTACTTTAATTAATTACTTAAAATTTATTTAGAATTAAAATTTATTAATTCTGCCTATTTTATATATAACCTATCTGATTAAAAGAACTTTAAAAAAAATCTTCATTTACATTTCTACAGTTACAGTTAATATCTAAAACTGTAACTTTCTAATCTTTGTTTTTAAATATCTATTATTCAAACATAAACAGAAGAAAAATTGTGTTAATAGCATTAAAACATCAAAAATAATATTTTGTCACTTTTTTTATATTTAAGTATGTTAGAAAAGATTGTAGGGCCTTGCATGACATTTTTTTAAACAGTGACATTTTTTCCAAAAGAAAAGTTGACCTCTACTATTATAGATGAACATAGAAAAGTTTCTAATTTGTTTGAGTAAATATTGGTATTTACAAAAATATAAATTTTTAAGTATTTCTTCTGATCACTTTTTCTAAGAGTTAAAATTATTAAAAAATTAAAATAATTTTTTTTAAAAAATCATTAAAAAATATCAAATTAAGATTGAAATAAACTAATTAACTATAAAAAATAAACAGCTATAAATTTAAATAAAAAATGCTATACGGGTGGCTTTTATTCAATTGCTTAAAATCTCCAGCGTTATTTTTTTTTCATTTGATTTAAAAATTACCTAAGGAAAGATAAAATGTTTGAAAATATTTGACCAAAAACTTATGCTAATTAAATCATTATTTACCAGGTTGAATAGTAATTTTCTAAACGTAAAAGAATCATTATATATAAAATACCACATTATATTCTATATATTATAAAAAAGAAAAAATATAATTAAAAAATTATTCAAGAAATTTGCTTCTAATGATTAATTTCAAAGCATAATATTAGAAGCCCAATTCTCAAAATCATGTAAATCTAATTGTAAAATAAATTCACATAAGTAAAACATGAAAAAAGATATTCATATTTTAATTAGTTTTTATTTCATTTGGAAAATCAAAATAATGATTCTTTTATTCAGAGCAAATAAAAATTTTAATTTTTAGATTAAAAGGAATAATCAATACCTTACTTGAATTTTAATTCATAATTTAATGTCAAAAAAAATATCTCACTGTTAAAGAAGTTGCCAAATGGATAATTCATTTTGATGTCCCTGTGTCGTATAAGAAATTAAATCTTATAATTTGAAAGCCAGCTACGTTATGTTTGCATTGTGTATCTAGTGTGTCAAGTAGAACACTTTGCAATATGATATTTAAAGATTCTCATAAGACTTGGTCGATGAATTGGCTAAGGAGGGCTCTGCTGAAACAACTGAAAATGGTGGACTACTTACGTTTAGTGAAATTTTCTCAAAAGTCAAAGCCAAAAACAGCAAGACTTGGAGGATCCCACCTACTCAAGATTGGTACGAACAAAACCATCCTGGGGCTGCCCTGGAGCTGAAGGGCAATAGGAAATTGCAAACCACCATTATCAGGCTCATTACTGGACATACTCGCACCCTTACATTTGTTCAGGCTCAGAAAGTGTTCCCTGTGTGCCTCAGGTGTAATTTCCACCCAGCTTCTCCGGACCATCTGCTCTCCTGTCTGGGTTTGGAGAAGAGAGATCTTTTTGAAAACCCTACGCTGGTTCGGGGCTTTCTCTGGGCGAACGATCAACTGGACTTGGTCTAGATTGTACTAGATCAAGTGGAATAAGTAACAACAACAGATTCTCATGCAAAAAAAAATGTGAAAGTGAGTTTCAATTAAGAACAAGTAGAATTTTTTTCACCAAAATAAAGTATTTTTAAATCACCGAGTACCCATTTTGATAAAATATTGTTTTTATAGTGGAAAAAACAAATTGTCCTAAAGCAAATTGTATGCATACCACAGCAACCAACATCCTTTACGTTTTTATCGGTCTTCAAAGGCTTCTTTATTCCTTAAAAGAGTTTATTAAACATATTTAGTATTTAAAAAATTTCTTCGTTACAATACCTCCACATTTATTTCTAAATCAATTTAATGTTGTTTTATTTAGGTATATAATTTTTTACAATCACTTCATTTTTAAAATATGATTTCTATTTCATTAAAGCCACTTAAAAGATTTGACACGTTAAAATAAACTTTCAAATTAGAAACACAAACCGTAAATGTTTTGTTCTGGTATTTGAATAGGTGGTTTATTTGCCGGTGATGATGATGAAATCGAGCTCGCTTTTCGAATAGCTGTAGATAGAATAAATACCGATGAAGAATTACTCACTACTTCCCGAATGCTTGCTTTGGTGGAAAAACTACATTCCGATAATAGTCTTAGTGCAACGGACTTAAGCAAGTATCTTTCTTCAATATTCTTAACACTATTATTATATATATTTTTTAAAAAAAATAGCTTATATCTCTCTCTTAATGATGATGGGATGAGCAAAATATTCTTAATTTTATAATTGTTATCTATAATTTCCTCAAAATAGCTTAAATTTTAATGCTTATTTATTAAAAAAAAAACTAATTTTTAAGATTTTATGCACTTACATTATTTTAAGTTTTATCATACTATCAATTTATATCATCTTATTTTTAATTAAATGTAAGCTATTTGTTGTTATATCTTAAGTTATTTCATATCATAGTTTTATTCAAGTGTTATAACAAATAATTTCAATTAGTTTTGTTACAATGGAATCCAGTTCAAATAATAAATTTAATTTTTAATTCTCAGTATAAAATATTACTAAGCTAATAAAATTTACTTATGTCCTTAAAGAAATTACTACTTAACTAAATATAAACGTGCTATGTGAATCAGTTTTGTCAAATAAATAACTAGGTATTTCAGTAATGATAATGTTCTAATTTTAATAAAATTCCAGAATTCTTATTTACCACATCAAGTAAATGTTTAATAACCAAATACCGTTCTAATCAACAATAAATTACAAGCACTTAAGTTTTTCTGTTATTTCATAATTATTTAAATATACAATTCCATTTATCCCATACTGTTATGGAAAAAAAAATTATCACTTGTATCAACACGCGTTTAATATATACTCAATTATTTTCATAATTGTCTTATCTTACATGAATTTATCTCACATACTTAGTAACAACAAACTGTCAATAGTTAATTAGAGATATTGAATGCAAAACAGAGCAGTTCATATAAAAAATTTGGTACTTTTCCATTATATCCCTGTACGATAATCACCGTAACGATAAAGAAAAAAATCGTAAATTAATCATAAATATTCCATTTACATCGTGTATTGCTTAAAAATGCTTACGTTTCCAGAAACTACTAAAAAATAATGCAAACATTTTTTATTTACAATTTATAAAATAAATGCTTATTGACAAAACTTATTTAAAAGCCAATGTTTATTTCCAGTAGAAAGTGCTTAGCTGTCACATCGATGATATATTGTGTAGGTATAATATAATAGTATCTTTTTTCAATGTAACGAAATTACATTTTGATGCATTTGGCTATCTTCCTTGGCGATTTGTGTCCGTAATGCTTTTACCAGACAAAATTACCGCTAAACCATCTTTTGAACCAATTAGCTTTGATTTTGTTTAGCATTTAGCTTTTTTGCTTTGTTCATCACTCTTTAGTCAATTTTGTATTTAAAAAATAATACACTTGGACTATATTTGATTTAAAATAAAATATTGAGCTATTAAAATTATTTTATCTTTATACTACAGAGGGTATTAACACATTTTTAGAACGATTTCGATTATGAATTTCAAAGCAAATGTTTTGAAATAAATATTTTTGGCAACAGCTTATTATTTGAAATGAGAAATATCGTCTGCTACTTTTAAATTTATTGTTCTTTCAAAATGTAGCATGTAAACAAGCTGTGGATTGAGGGATATGTTTTTGCACTTTCCGAAGAGAAATATTCTTATTCCAGGATTCAAAAACGTTGTGAAATGCATGGTATTAAAATTTCTAAGTGCAAAATAAGCAACATTATTAATCGGACAGGTAAAAACCGTCAATCATTATTTCTACATGGAAAGAAGACTCCAAACGAATATCCGAAAAAAGTACGTACTGTTTCAAATGTTCCTAAAATGAAATCACTGGTAACAAGAGAAAATCCATCAACACAAAAACCAATTGCAAAGTCATTAGATACATCTGTATCAACAATAAACAAAATATTAAATCAAGATTTACAACTTAAAATAGATAAAAAACATAATGTTTACCAGCTTTTGCCGAGGCATGTGGCTCAACGCAAAAACATTTTGTAGAATCCTGTATGAAAACCATTTAGCAGGAGATAAATGGAAATACATTGTGACCTTTGATGAAGCATGGGTTTACCTAAATGACTGCAACAAAAAAAGGTCTATTTACTATAAGAAACGAGGAGAAAAAAATGTACAAACCTGGTTCCGTCAATGTAAAGAAAGTTTCAGTAAGGGGTTTATGATAGTCGCAGGTTTCTCCTACAATGGGAAATTAAAAATAAAAAGAGTAGAAAAAATGTTAAAATCAACTCATCATACTATCAGAAGAAGGTTTTACGTCCAATATTTACAGAAGAAATTCCACTTCTTTATCCCAAAGACTTTCAAAGAGTGAAACATCAACAAGACAAAGCTACAAGTCATACTTCGAAAACTACCACTGCATTCCTTGAAAAAATGAAGACTAATACAGGTATTGCATACATACCTTTTCAACATATTTCTGTGAAGTCCCCTGACGTTTCACCTATGGACTATTGTGTTTTTGGTCAGTTAAAAAGAGCTCTTTCTAAACGCAAACCCACCACGATGGTTTGACTCTGGAAAGTAGTGGAAGAGGAATGGAAAGCAATACCCCTGGAAATTTTACGAAAAGCTCTTATATCATGGAAATCACGATGCAGACTTATAGTCCAGAAAAAAAGCTATCAGATCGAACATTTAAAAAAATAGTCTTTACATTTTAAACATTAATTAAACGGCCCCAAAATCGTTCTAAAAATGTGTTAATACCCTCTGTATTTTCGCTTCTCCGTAAGAAACATACTATTTCTTTAGGATCATATGCGGAGTTATAATAGAAAAGTGCCAAAAAATATAGTTTGTTTTAAATTGACCCAATTTATAATATTTTATTTTCTCAACGGAACAATATTCACGTCATTAATTTGAACTTATTATTAATGTTACGAATTTAATAAATCGCTAATTTAAAGGTAATCTTAAAAATATCTTAAAAATATTTGTAAAGCCACACATTTTATTAATACTGTGCTTGTTTACAATATGTACGAAATCTTATCACTTTAATGAAAACCTTGAGCTTAATCCATGGAAGCATAAAGACTTCTTGCAAACTCTAATATTACACTTTCCATTTTCTAATTTAGTTAGCTGATTCATTCAAATTAAAAACAAGAAAATAAACATTCTCCTGTTTCACATTTTTGTTATTAATACCTGTCAAAATGCTTCAGTTTAAGGCTATGATAAATTTATTGTTGAAACAGTAACTTAGAACTAATTAAGTTAAACACAATTTATGTCAATTCATATCCATGACAAGTAAATTGATTTTCCGTTGAGACTGATACCAATTGAAAATTACACGAAACTGCATTTTATACCTGTGTATTTTATACTATGATTATATCCATTAGATTTTGCTTAAATATGTGACTGCATACATTTTTCTTTTATTTTTAAAGTCTTTGACAAGTGCCTAAAATGTACTTTTTGTATGATTTAAAAATTATACATTTAAGCTGGTATTTTTTTTCCATATCTTCATACCACAGTAGAATAAAGCATTATAGGCTTCAATAATGTAAAAAGAATGTACCTACCTCATCAACATGTAACATTTAGTAAAGTCAAGGATCAAAATATATTACAAATTTCGATGGAACATTTACCGTATTTCTACAGACAGGTAATAAATATGAAAAAACCAAAATTCATTAACTTGACAAAGAGTCGTTATTAAAATCAGTATTTGGATAATTTCTTGGTTAAATATGAATGTGAACAAATGTCAGCAGAGTTATCTTGGCTTTTCCAAGTGTCATAAGGAACAACAACAACACAAATGTTAGAAAAATTGGGAATAATTACAAAACATTGGTAACATTCACGTTTATAAGAATATGGGAATCTTCTATCTATTACCACTAAAAAATTAGTTTATCACTTTAATAGATTTCACACAAGAATATAAAATTCCCACAAATCTCTGAAAAATATTACAATAATACTCTTAAAAATATTCAGACGTGAAAACATTTGTGCTATTTATTTTGAGAGTTGGAGACAAAAAAAATGCAAATTATGTGAAATGAGATAGAAGCACAGTAATAGTCATTATAAATCCGGACAAAAGAAAATTATGTGTGTGTGTATTATACACTGTTGACTATTAAAACTGCAACACCATAAAAAAATAGTAAATAAAGGGGAAAAATGACCGTTCATAAACAATATGGCATGAAAAAAAATTAATAAATTCGCAAGCAGTTTTGGAATATACAGGGATACGAAACTGGTAGAAACAATTGCCATTTCTGGCAGCAAAAACGGTAGTTACCCGATTATACATTGAATGAATTGTGCTTAGATGATAGAAAAGGGAAACCCATTCCATTATACTTCAAATCTATGCCTCATTTCATCAACCTCAGTAGCAGGAAAGAGTCGGAGGGTTACTCTCTTAGAAACTAATGAGTAGATGTTTTCAATTGGGAAGAAGTTTGCAGATCAGGCAAACCAGAACAACAATCAATATTCTCTGTAATAAATAAGGGAAATTCGAATACGATGTGCAGTATAAACTTTTGCATTATGTTGTTGAAAGATGCGTTTCACAGGCCTCGAATGTAGAGCACAAATCCGTGATGAAGATGTCAGAAATGTACTAATCATCGTTGATCCGAATGTACGGGTAGTGTGCCCAATGATTGTCTGTACTATCATACCAGATGTAAGCCCCTATGACAATGATGAATGCAACTTCGCAATGATCATTCTCCTTGGAGCCTCCAAACACATGTATGGAAATCGCAATGTTGTACTCAGAACCAAAATTCCTCTAAAATAAGATATTGTGTCACTCCTCCATCCAGATTTGTCGTGGAGTACTTCAAAATGTAAGCGATCACTTTGTTGCATCATCAAAAGAAGTCGACCTGACAGTTATTTGCATGCTGCTCCAAACGTCATCGCATGGTAGGAACAGATACTGTAAGTACTGAAATATGCCTATTTTTGACTAATGGTCTGCAATGTGTGGTGATAAATTTTTCAAGTGATACTTCAAATTGTGTCTGTCTTTTCAAGAGTTAGTCATAAAAGAGCGTTCTGATTTTGTATACCCTCTAATTGGACATTCAACAACCAATATATTCCATATTTCCTTGAAATTGATTTATTTTCGATCAATCTTAATATTATGGAATAGTACACCCTCTCGATACTTAGAAATGGCACTGGTGCCATATAATCCAGGATGCCAAATTCTGAGATAGGCGATTTTTTAGCGGATTTTCTTATTTATCTAGCAACCTCGTTTTTATTACGTCATACAGATGGAGACCTATAAGAATTGTGCAGAAAATTTTATTTTGGTAACCCTAGTATTTACGTCATTGCGCACGTCACGATAAATCATCTTGGCAACATTTCTTCATCACCAAATAAATTCAGAATTTGGAATCATGGATTATACGGCACCTTGTGCCATAGAAATGTATTATACTGTCTTTATTCAGTTTCAATGTTTGCTATTAGCCATTTCTTATCATTCGAAGTATAACACGATACTCTGAAAACTATAATCTTTCACATCCCATAGAGAAGAGCGTGACAACTAAAGGCGTTGTGAGGCATTTTAATATCTACCTCTTAAATTATTTTTTGTGGGAGAGTTTTATAGATAGTGGACCGAATTCATGCGTTTTAAGAGAAGAAACCTGAAAAATTACCAAGCATTAATTTCAGCTGACGTATATGCAGAAGACAGAAGCTCAACATCCAGCTCCCATTGATCAACAGTGACCGGGATCGAACCTGGGACTTTATGTTCCGAAGAGTTTTTGTTTTAAAACCAAAATGGGAGTCTTTCAGGAATTTAAATACATAAAATTTAAACTTCGTCATCTAAAAATTTTGCGGTCTTCTTCCTCAAGAAGTATTAGACTTGTTATAGGAAATTTTTTTGATGATATGATTTACATTATTTTTGTTCCCTTTTCTAAATTAAAATTAATATTCTCTTTTTTATTTGATAATTATTAAAATTATTGTTAATATTTCTTTCAAGAGAACTGTATTTAATGTGAATGAAACTTTGCTTACAATTGTTTCAATGAAAACTAGTACTTAGAATTTAACCGTTATCGATACTAATTTCTTTTTAAAAAAATTAATTAAAAATGCATTATGTAAATAGAAAATTAGAAGGAAAATAGATTTTTGATAAAATGAATTAACATATAACGATCACATAGACAAAATATTCCTTCATTATGTAATACCTGTTATTCATTTAAATTAATCACGAACTGAAAATGTTTTCCTGTCGTTATATTCTTTAAATATCAAACTAATATTTGCTTCATTGTAACAGAGTATACATCAGTGCTTTTTTATATAATAATTGTGATGAGTTTCCAAATTATTTTTCAGGCTGTAAACTCCTTCGCCAAGGTATCGCCGCCATTTTTGGACCACAATCAAAACTGACCAGTATGCATGTTCAGTCTATCTGTGACGACTTAGAAATGCTACACATAGAAGCTCGCTGGGAACAGAATCGGCGACGCGATCAGCTGTCCATCAACCTCTATCCTCCCCCAAATATTTTAAATACCGCATTCCTACGTCTGCTCAAAATATGGGGCTGGACAGACTTTTTCTTAGTTTATGAGGAAGATGAAGGTACGTAATTCATTTAAAAAAAGATAGTTCACAATTACAACTTTAACTAAATCAACATAAGAAACGCAAAAATTATTTTTTCACAAACAATTGTGTCCATGTAGTTTATGATGGTTTACAGATTTTCGGATTACTGATATTTAATTTATCAGGGTAATATGCTAAAGCACTTTATACCTTATAATACATTATATTTTCCATTTTAAATTGGGCATAGGTGCCGTATAATCCATGATTCCAAATTCTGAATTTTTTGGTGATGAAGGAATGTTGCTAAGATGATTTATCGTGACGTGTGTGATGATGTAAATATTAGGGTTACCGAAATAGAATTTTCTGCATAATTTTTATAGGTCTCCATATGTATGACGTAATAAAATCGAGGTTGCCAGATACATAAGAAAATCCGCCAAAATTTGCCAATCTCAGAATTTGGCATCATGGATTATACGGCACCTGTGCCTTAAATTGTTGTCGATTAACACATATTATATATTCAACTTACTGTCAAAGAAACGATTTATCATTATCAATTTTATTGTTAACTTAAATTCAATTTTATTTGACACTGACAAACTCAAATTTAAAGGAATTATACTTTTTCTCTTCATAGCTTCTACCTGCAGGTCTTTAAAGTATTATATCCAATCAAATATTTTATAACTTCTTAATCGATTCGTAAAGCTTATTTAAAAGATGTTTTGTAGGTGAACAATTAGTTTGTTTTTAAAGCTTTTAAAATTAAAATACATAACAATGAGAATACTATGTTTACAATTATAAATATTTTGGAATTGTTGAAAAGCTATCAAACTTTTAATGCGAAAGTAATTATTATGTGAATATAATATATATGAGAATTATTCAACACAGTATGCAATAAATATCCAAGCAATTAATGAGATAATTATTTTTGTTATTTTGCATCATTATTTTATTGAACTATTATAAATAACAAACATATAATCTATAATAGATCAAGTAAAGAACTAAAAAATTATTAATATAAAACAATTAAATATTTTTATCATAAATGATTACTTGTTTTTTAAGTATCTGGTATGAGAAGGCTAAATTCGAATCCAAAAAAAATTAACATTACATTTTTAATAAACTCATGTAATATTTTACATAATTTTTTTCCAACGGCGGGCACTTGAGGGTTAAACCCTATGCCACAGCAACGCCAGAAACTGCTACTCATTTGTCGTTACACAACGGGCACCTGTGAACCAAGTCACGGAGGCGAGTAGAGTTACCCGCGTCATACCACCACAAACCCGTTTATACAGTTGGACCACATTCTTACATCATCACAGAAGAAAGGATAGAGAAACACAGAGAGAACAGAGAAAGAAAGTAACATCCATGCCCGAACCGGGATTCGAACCCAGGACCCACAGCTCAGGAATCAGGAGCGCTGACCACTCAGCCATCAGTCGGCATTTACATAAATTAAAACATTATATTTTTTAAAAACAGCAGTAATAGATGTTTCACAGTGAAAAAAAATTTACCTGGATTTGTATATGAATGTAATTATGTATCAGATTTTGACCTTTTATGATAATGTATGGTACTGAAGTAAAAGATTAAAATAGAAAACAGATATGTTTTTAAAGCTACCAATTTGCGTGCAGAATTTCATTTTGTAACGAAAACAATTCTAGCAGCAAAGATTATGTTTAAAATAATTACATGAAATTTTGAAGGAAAGTACTTCAATAAAGAAGAATTGGTAGGGTAGAAGTTTTATAACATAAGTACTAGAGTTATTTGCTAGCTATAAGTATCTTGTATAGTGGCCACCAGATTGGATTGGAAAGTTTCAGCCATCGCGCTAAGTCATTAGTAAGACTTGACAAGATCTTTCAAAAGTCTAAGTACTATCATTCTTAATACTTCTGATGATAAGCAACTTTCAAGAATCTTAAAATTATCAGTGATTGATGGCTTTAAATATACTGTGGCATAGAGTTATGACTGCTGAGCAGCTGCCTCAAGATCTTGTGCCGGCATCTTGATGATACAATGATATCGAGACTAACCGTGTACACACAACTTGTTAATATAGGCCTTTACACTTGTAGACCAATATTGTGTGTTCCTGTCATGCAATTTCAAACGATTGCCTTTGTGTATGAGAGCTTGAGCAACATTTCTGCTCAAATCAAGAGTGCCACACATGTTTTTTAGTGAGAAAAGAAGATTCAGCACACAAAAAGAAAATTGACGAGCTTTATTCTAGAAAAAATCTGTAAGACGTTGCCAGTCTGCAAATGATAAAAAAAATTCTGTTGCTTTGGTAACACGGTATCTTTAAATGAAGAGAGCTCACAATGACTGAACGTACCCGCTTTCCTTATCTTTTCTGAATGCAATAGAAATAAATTTCTCGAAGCCTACTTGAGACTTTTATGTGAGTAAGAAGCTGTGGCAGATCAGTTCATTATCCCCATCAATCCCATAAAGCAATTCTGGATTTTACTAGAAAGTGTTACTACACGTGTCAACAATTCGCTCCCACGACCATCTAAGCTTACTCTTAGAATTATTTTAAAAAGAACAGGAATTACTCTCAAAATCGTTAATCAATAACTTATTGCAGCCACATTTCGCATTATTAAGCAATGAAAACTGTAATAAAGCTAAAGCAATAAAAAAATAAACCATGTGATGAATCGTATTTTAGCTATCATTTGCTTATAAATTAAAGTTAACCTTCTATGCAAATTGTTTGTTAACTATTTCCTGCCTTACAGTATTAAGTATTAATATTTCAAAATTTTATGCGGAGAGGCCATTTTTTCCTATCTAAATATCTGCTTTTTTTATTTTTGTTGCCTTAATTCCAACTTAGAGTAAAATCGACGCTCAAATAACTAACAGTATACCGAGATGAAAATGCTTAAACTTCATCTCAAAAATATATAATTTTTACTAAAATATTTACAATTTAAAAGATTTTACCTGTAAGTAAATTTTAAAACTTTTTGCACATTATTTCAACCTTGAAATTGTAAATTTCATGAATCTGTTTCAGCAATACTGAGAATGAAGGTATTCCTAGAAGAAGCCGAGTCGCAGAACTGGCGAGTACATTTGCTACAATTAAATAGTCAAGCATATCGTGATACATTCCTGAAAATAAAGAACTTCGGAAAATCTCAAAATTTTCATTCAATGCCAGACTATCGTATCGTTCTAGATGTTCCACGAGAAAATTTGTGGAATATTTTCAAAGCAGTAAATAAATATTTATTTTATCTTTATTTAATCACTTCTTATTTTTAGCTTTCAGAACCATTATAATTCCTTATTTGATAATCTAGTATTAACCCATGAGAAATTTAAAAAATAAATGACAAAGATAGAGACAATATTTTACAAAATTCTTACTTTTTTAGTATTATATTCATTTTACATATAAGATATATTAGATTACTCTTAATATCCAGAATTTGGTATCCTTCTATTAAATGGAAAAGATGAAATATTCTATTATCTTTGCATACTTAGTATAATTACCCTCTGAATAACTAAATATATATATATATATATATATATATATATATATATATATATATATATATATATATATATATATATATATATATATATTTCTTAAATATTATTCTTAAAATTATTTTAAGCATCATTTTTGTTCTGAAAAACATGTTTTATAATCGTAGTTATAATTATTTATTTACAATTTTGAATTGAGATAATGTATATCAATGGACTATAAAGCATCCATAATCTCCAGATTATAGTATATTTATTCATTATAGATAACAGTACACGATATATATATATATATATATATATATATATATATATATATATATATATATATATTACACAGTAAAGAAAACCTTTGACTTTTAAGCCAGATTTACAAAGTATTGATTTCAGATCGCTAAGATGAACAAAAAGTCCATTAGAAGTGGTCTTAAAAATTGCAGATGACTCTAAAAATCACTCAAGGATAAATATTTTGGAATTTTTGTAGATTAATTTTTGGTTGAAGCAATTCTTAACTCATGAATTACAAATGATATGCATAATTTAGGTTTTGAAGAACAGTTTTTCGAAGATCATTTTAAAAGAACAACACTAAGTATTCAGAATATGATTAATTATTGCTATTCAAATTTAATTTGAAATTTTCCTTTTCTTAATAGGAGACAAAACTTGATGAATTCTTATATTGTATAATAGCTGACACCATTTTTTAATCATGAAAATTTTAATTACAAAATCATGCAATTATTTTTGACAGTGCTTTATAGCTCAACTGAAATTTTGTCAAATAAATATATAACAAAATATTTATGCAACTAATGGATATATAAGTAATTATGCGGACTTAAATTAATATTTTGTATTTTAAGTATAGTATTTTTTAAATTGAGAATAAAGGCAGAATTGTAATGAGAAATAAGTTTTATCATACTTTTTTGTTATTTGAAAATAATTTTAAATTCTTTAGTTTCTCTTCCATATAATATAAATTTCAATGCATATTACATTAGTGACTTTATAGTCTCATATTTCATATTGTTTTAGGCCCAACAAGTTGGAATGATGACCGACCATCAAAATTACCTAATCACTTTTCTGGTGAGTATAGTTTAACTTTTTGTGAAACACATGGAAAGTATCAAAGTTTAAGCTATTTTTATGAATTACAATTTTAAAATAGAAGAACAATGTTATAAAATAGAAATGAATTGAATGCATTAAAGAAATTTTCAAAAATAAATATGTATTCACTTTTTTAATACTTTATACAGTTTCATTTGTTAATTATAATTTCTCTTCGCCTAGATTTATTTTTTGTTTTTCACTTTGTTTTTTCTAAAACATTTCAGTATTACATCAAAAAACTAATGAACTTTACTTTCTTAAAATATTTACAAAGACCACATTTAAGATTTAACTTCTAAATTAAATTTTTACCTAGTAAATTTTCGATAGAAAAATATACAATTATTTTAAAAATTTAAATCAATCATTAAAAAACAAAAAATACGATATCATGTTTTGTATTTAACTCTCGTATTCATAATTCCCACAAGAACAAGAAATATAAAAAAAAATGTTAAGTCAATTCCTACTTAGGTCAACGAAGGAAAATTTTATTTAGCTACTTTTCATTAAATTTCGTGTTGTCCGTTTGTGAAGCAAGCAAGGGTTGGTACCGTTAATCCAATTTGTAGTTTAGCTTTATTACTTCGATTATTTTTATGATTCGACGAGATTTAATCTTAAAATATGAAGATTCTACCTAGACGCTCTACCAGCTTTGCCATTGCAAGACAAATTTCTTTTTTCACTTTATTGCAGGAAGTCCCTTATAAATAATTTTCATTCAATTTTTAAGAAAGAAATAATTCATTCTCTTTCTCACTTACATGCACACTTTTCATTTCTCTCACTAATTTATTTCAAATCCACAAAGATAAATTTTTTGAGGAAGTAATAAACTCATTTAATAGATAATAAAAATGAATAAATTTAACCATGTAAGAAGTGTAAAAATAGAGGTAGTAATTATTGATGCCAGCAGATAGCATCATTACACAATAGCATATTTTCTCCAATATAAAGTTAAAATTAATTAATTTAATTTAATTACCGAATTAATATTTGAAAAAAAAACTATATTAACATAAAGTGTCATCAACTACAAGTTTAAAAATATGTATTTGAACTTGAGTGGATGAATAAAATTTACTTAAAAGCAATTGAAAATTTGAAGAAAATAAATGCAAGGAGAGTTTGAACTAATAGAAGGAATTGAAAAGTAATCTATAAATAATTATAAGAATTAAAAATTAACTAATAAAATCTTTTTCTTCATTGAGATAAAGATTTAAATTAATGTGGCACACTATTGATGATCATCAGTAGTTCCCTAAATAGTCCTACCCGAGAAATGACAGTATATTTTATGCTACACTACCCATCTTAAAAAATTAACTAAGATTTAAAAAAATAAATTGAGAAAAAATGCAATACAAGAAAACTTAAACTATGGTCAGCTGTCTTGCATTATTACATTATGTCTATCACATTATTGATGGGCCGTGGTAGCTTAGTGGTTAAGGTATCGGCTTTTCATCCGGAAGGGTGGTGTTCGATTCCCAATGCCGCCAAAGATCCATCGAGTACATGCAATATACGTGCTCGTTAAATCTTTGGAATCGAAAGTCCTGTGTCTTTGAGCAGTTACCATGGGTGCAATGGTACGGAGAAATTTACTCCCCTTTCAGATCAATGCCAAAATTAAGAAAGTAGATCCATTAGTGCTGCCATCTATCAGAGGATTTGAAGAGCAAAAGTCGTACTTTCACATTATGGTGCTCTGATTAAAACGAAAGACGCTCCCAATTGACTTAAATTCGCATAGCCAAAGCATAGTGAGCTTGGCTTGTCCAAATGTCATTAGTAACAACAACAAACATTATCGATGAATTATTGAGATTGTACTATGATATTCAACAGACTGATTAATCGATTATCTTCTTAATTTTTTCAATTTTTAAAAAAGGTGAGAAATTTGTCAAAATGTTTGGTGTTGCACGTCACTACCAATATTTTTGAAAAACTGTGATAAATCAACAGAAGCTAGACGATTTGCCCATATCGGTAGATCGTTTTTTGTTGCTTGGATGTTGTAAAAGCCTTAGCTCCTTAAAAGTTAAGTTAACGGATGTAAAAACCTGTCTGATTTCAAAAGAGTATCAGTAAAAATGCAGAGGACCAATCGTTCTGTCTTCTGAGCAGTAATGAATTCTCAAAATGCGCCCACTATGACTCAGTTGCATAAATGTATGATTTAACGTTTTAAAAAGCTACTAGCAATTTTCCTTCGTCCTCAATGATTGATGACATATATTTAGATTCAGTGGTTACAAAACTAACCAGATGTGTAGTCCTAAAATCAAAATTTTGAAGGCATATTTTTTGATAGTCAATATAAACACCAAAACCTTTTAGTAATTTTATGCATCCAATTAAAAGTAGCAAGTTGTAATATTTGTGTAATACTCACAGTTTTAAGCATACCCTTGCAAAGAGAAGATTATCAACGAATCTAAATACTCTGTTCTTGTTTGATTTTGTTTCATTTAACTTCTCATGTTTTCATTTATTCACACTTCTACAGCTTGAACTTCTGTTCTCAAAATGAAAGATAGGTAGGCATTATTAAATTAAAAATAATTTTAATATGTGACTTGAAATGTTAACTTCTAGGCATCATCTAGATATAATTTTAGTGGAATGATTTCATGTTTTTTAAAATTAATTTGATCAAGTTAAAAACAAATTAAATTTAAGACTAAAGTTTTCTTAAGATTTATTTCTTTTCTTTAAGATAATATTTTTTAACAGTAATTATAAAATTATTAGTTTAATGATTTCTATAACTCGAAATAATATATGATATCACTAAATATCCGTATGCAGATAATTCATTTGCATAATTCTCCAACCGATTTATACTGGGGTAAATTATTTATACTAAAATTAATTCTTACACAAAACTAAGAAACCTCACTAATGTCAATTACATTCCATTAAAATCGTGTCGTTGTTGTTACTTATGACACATGGACAAACCAAGCTCGCTATGCTTTGGCTATGTGATTTAAGTCAATAGGGAGCGTCTTTCGTTTAATCAGAACAAAGTCGTACTTTCAGCACGAAGGTAAAAGAACGACTTTGCTCTTCAAATCCTCCGATAGATGGCAACACCAGAAGATCCACTCTCTCAATTTTGACATTGATCTAAAGAGGGAGGAAATTTTCTCTTGATCACTGCACCCATGGTAACCCTCAATGCACTAAAATCGTAAATTAAAATTATAAAGATCCGATTAAAATTGAAATTGATTTATCTTTCAAATCATTTTATTTTACTCATTAATTTATTTTCAGGATTTACATACCATTGACTTAGAGGATTTTCAGTATGGAAAAGCAAACATTACCAGTTTGCGGATTGTTGAAGAGGAGTCTCCTGAATTTCAGTCATTACTTAAGGAAATAAATCTCAGGCTCTTTCATTTGAGAAACCGAGAACCCATCAAAACGCTCAAGGTCACACATTAAGTTCAGTAAGATCCAATGATTTAATGAATTCATGCGCATCTTTATAGTTTATTTCAAAAATCTTTGTAAGAGTTACGATGCTTAAGATGGTTTTACTTCTACGCAATCAATATCTTTTAATTAAAACATGTCAAAACATTTAGAGCTTTTGCTTAAAATATCTAAGCTTAGTTAACGCAAATGATGTCTAAAACAATCATGAACAACAGAGAAGCTGGCTTTATTAAGTTTAAAAAATGAGTCCGAAAAATTCTTGTAAGAAATTCCTTTCCTTCAAATAAACGCTAACCATGAAATGTTTAAAAATTTCACAACGAAATATAAAACCACAACCTTCATCAGTAAATTTCATTCAATCAACGTTTTTTGTACAAGAACTTAGTCATTATAAGAGATATTTAACCCATTTAATCATTTTTTCTCAAACAATAACACAAAATACAAAATTCTTAGAATGAATATTAACCGAATAGATGAATTATCATAAATATTTAAATGAAAATTATCTATAAACAATACAAAGAATAAAAATGTTTTTCTGCCAAAAAATTATGTGAGATTAAAAGTATTAGTCTATTTATAGTTTGTTTTCATTAAATACAATGCAATAATTACGTACAATTTGTTTTTAAATTAAAATGTGTTCATAATTATTATTTAAAAAATATTTGAATTCATATATAATTTCAAGAAGTAAATATTAATTCATATTTTCGAAAAAAGTTTATTCAAAGAATGAAGATATTTTATAGTTATTAATCAATTGTTTGAGACATACCTCATTGAAAAATATTGTTTGTAATATTATACAAATGAATGTATATAATATATAATGCTAATATATAATATAATAAAACAGATATCACATAAATTTAAAATTGTATTATCTGTTTCATAATATATTCTAAAAATATTTATTGGAATTCGTTTCCAACAATAATTATTTTTAAAAAAAGGTAAAAATATCGTTAAACGTACCCTTATTTGAAAATCCTTAATAAATATATTTGAATATGATAACATTGTACAAAAATATTTTGTTTTTTACATCAAAATATGTATTCCTATGTATAGTTGAAATTAAGGAATTTTTTGAAGATTTTGTTTAACATTCAATGTTTTCAAAAAAAAATCCAAATTTTAGATTTTTACGTTTTATATACATATATATATATATATATATATATATATATATATATATATATATATATATATATATATATATATATATATATATATATATATATATATATATATATATATATATATATATATATAATTTGATACTCTGTAATTTAATGAAACAACTTCAAAATAAAAGAAAGTTGACATAAACAATGGTAAAATTGCCAGCTTAGCGATCTCAGTGAATTTGGAGACATTTTTGGTAACAAAAGCCTTATCTAGCATTTCGAAATTTTGAAGAACAAACTATTTGGAAGCACGATAACAAAGCAATCACAAGAAGCTTTACATCTTTTACCGTGTATTCTCTCTCTTTCTCGCGCGTGTGTCTATTACCTTCCCTCAAATCTACATGAAGGATAACTTATATGAAACCAACATGCCTAAGGCAAGTGACAGTTTTGAGGGATAAAAGAATCTTTATTTATAATGAGGTTTATACTTAGTCTTAAGTAGTTGGTGGAAAATTTATCCATGTTGAGCACGAAGAATACGAATGTAACAAAGTTACCAAGAACACTTGAGTACTATTTGAATGGTGACTGGCATTCAAATCAGAGTACTTTAGTTTTCTTGGTTATTTATAGCGTGAATATGTATTGATTTGAATGTTGACTGGCATTTAAATCAGTTTCCTCAAAGAATCTTAGAGAACCAAATTTTCTTGGAGAAAACTAAAGGCTATGAAGATCTTGTTAGTAACATGTTGAAATGCTTTGTGTAACAAGTTGCATTGTACTATTAAAATAAAAATTTTCGGGTCCAAATCTAGATTTTTCCCTTAAACATTGGCTCAATCAACGTTGAGAATGTGGAAAGGTTTCACTGAAACAATTCTATGTCTGAAATGTGTTAAATGAGTGTTAGATTAAAAGTAGGCTAGTTGAAAAGTATGCAAACATACCAACAAATGCCAACAAGGCTAAAAAGTCACATTATTAGAGCTGTGTTTTCTATAGTCAAGTTTCTTTTATATTTTTCTGCAATCAATTTTATGTAATATGAGAAATGAATCTCGAAATAAAAACGATACTTAATGGATCATTTTGGTTTTAATATATGAATCAAGCACTTTTTTTCATATAAAATTACATAGTTTCATCTAAAGGACAGGAAAAATTTAAGATGCATTCCTCAATGAAATTAATTGCATTGATTTTTGATGCTTTGCATTAACGAAATACTTTTCAGAGTGAATTAATTTGCGAGACAAATTTTCAAAGTGAATTAATTTTACTCTTTATACCAGACAGAATCTGTTCTGATCTACGACAGCGTAAAAAGGCTTGCTTATGCGTTAGAAAAAATGGATCAAGCAAGGAATGTTGCTGTGTTTCCACCAATTTCTTGTAGATTAATGGATAAAGGAATCGACGGAACGAGTATTTACAATTTCATGAAAAATGTAAGTTTAAAATAATTTGCTTTTTAGCAAGTTTACTTCTTATAACAATTATTGAACATTTTAACTGTGGGAGAATTAAAAAATTGCTATCCCAATCTGTATTTCTATTTTCAACTACCGTTCATTCGAAATGAATCATAGTAAATTAATAATTAGGAAGTCGCTTAAATTTATTGTGTTGTTTAAGTACACTATAAAGTTAGTAAATTCTCTGTATTATATAACTCTTAACTTTCTAAATGCTTAAGGGAAAAATATATATAGTAAAAATTGTTTGACGTATCTATTGAATTTATTAAAATATATTATAACATTGAAATATCAAATTTCATACACTTGGTATCAAATTATATAATTTCCGCAGAGAATTTATTTTAATAAATTACGAAGCATACCTACCTCAATTTTATATAACATTCATAAGCAATTAATTAAAAATTAATAATTTATTGAATTATATATATATATATATATATATATATATATATATATATATATATATATATATATATATATATATATATATATATATATATATATATATATATAACTTTAATCTATTGAAGTCAAAAATTTTATAATTGGCAGTTTAACTTAAAATCTGTTCTTCCTTATACTACATTTTAATGATAGTAAATATTTAAAAAATAAAAGTTATGGCATTAAATATACTTGTAAGTTTCAAATTATAATACATTATAAATTATAGAGATTTAAATTTACAGACTCCATAAATAACTGAAACATTTCATAAGTTATTTGAAGCTTACAAACTTATTTGTTCATATAAGCACGTAAAAATTGCATTGGAAAATAGATTTCTATTTAAATCAAAACAGTTTTAAAGGAATTTCTAGAAATTACTACTTCATCTTTTATCTCTCATCCTTTATTGATGAAGTCATACGCGGCTTCTAAATGCCATATCGGCTTAGGGTATAAAATCTGGAAAAAATTGAAAAATATTCTTGCACAAAATATTATAGTAGATTGAAAAACCACTAACCAATAAAATTTCAATTTTACTCCATAAATTTAATGAAATATATCTTAGGTTGGCTTCCTATATTTCCTTAAAAATCTTAAATTTATTTTGAATAATAAATGCATCATATTCAGTATAGATCAAAATAATTGTTTCAAATAAATTTTCATATTGTATGTAAGACAGTATATAAAACCTGATAATTTAAAAAAACTATAATTACTTTTTTCTTCATTTCAGGGACAAACATATGGTCTTTCTGGATTAATAGAATTTGACCCAGAAGGCTTTCGAACAAAAGTTAATTTTGATGTCATGTACCTTACACCCAGTGGATTGAAAAAGGTAAGCGATCATTCTATTACTATTCCTAATTATATATATATATGAAACACTATATCGAATTTCCTTAAAACTTCAATTGAAAGAAACTTTAGTACCATTTCACATTTTTCCATGATTACCAATTTACTAATAAAAAAAATATTAATATTTTTTATTTATTTTTGAACACATGCAATCTCCCCATACACCACAAATATACAATACGGGTCTTATAGAAGTAAGTTAACTTAAAAAATTAAGTGTTACATGCATGAACAAAGCGAGCAAAAGAAAACAGCTGTTTGAACTTCACAAAAACCGGGAAGTTCATTGGCCAAGTCACGTTGAACATTTTTCAATTCGTTCTGTAAGCATAATATAGGGAAATCGAAGATAGAGCATGGCAAATTCAAATGTTCAACATTTTAATGTACTTTTTTTAAGCATTCGCATAAATTATTTGATTTTAGGTTGAAACGGAACTGGTAACTTGTAAATTTGCCGTGACCAGATAAAGACAAGTGAAAATTTAAAAGTAATTGAGAGGAAAGACTCGGAATGCAATCAATCATAAGCAGTAGGAAAGAACTTTTTAGTGACCTCAGCATTTTGAGATGAAATGTATTCTTCATTCTATTTAGCTGAAAGCTTCTTATTATGATAGAACTTCCAATAACTCTTTGGAATGCTAATATTCACATCTATGTGTAAGTTTCAACTCTATTCTAACGTTTTCGGAAATCTCCACTTTAAAAAGATGTAATTAAACGCAATTTGGAGAGATCCGCCTACCCACTTTTGGTTCTTTGGGAAAAAACCTCGTTGGTAGCACCAGCTCAGTATCCCTAGGATACACAGCTGTCTGTTTTTACACATTTTTTGAGTGGCCACATTAGGTCCCTTTCTTTTCAACAGGGCCAGAAAGTATTTCTGGAGTGTCAGTGGTGGAAGGCTGATCAGGACTCCCCGAGACATATTCTTGACTGTCTGAATTTTACTGTGAACGAGGTTTTGGAGAATCCTAATTTATTTTTAGACTTTTTAATGATTTTTGGTTTTATGGAGATGGTTTAGTTTAGCTACACCATCTGGGATTTGAAACAACAACAACATATGTAAGTTTAAGGCATCTTTAGCGAAGAAAAGATTAATATTTTACAAAAAAATATATAGTTGTTTTTAGTAAAAAGCAGTTGTGACATTTTTTAAATAGCAAATAAATGTTAACTAGAAGAGAGAGTAAAGAGTTAATGGCCTTCACAAGTTTGTGAGAATACTTTTCAGTTTTCGATAGTTGAATGAGATGAAAAATTCCGATGTGGATGGCTGTTTAGGGATTTTTAAATTAGTAAAGCATATAGAAACTGATAAAAAAAGTGCAAATATTTATGCATGGTTGTCTTTTATTTCATATCTTGAAATGATAAGAATACTGAATTCATTTGTTAAAAATATTTGAAATTTGTGGTTCAATTACTCAGTTATGTGCTAAAATAATACTTTTTTCAGTAACATATTTAAATTATATTTTAAATGGAATAATTTATGCTTGATACAGAAAAAGCAGACATGTTTTTATTTTCCTTCAAAAGCACTATTGATATAACTCCAACTTATAAATCACTTGAAATATTATTTTTTTCAATTTTTGATTTAAGTAAATAATAATTCGTGATTTATATGTTCGCTTTACAAACACATTATATCTCTATGCACTATTAGTTATGCCATTATTATCTCCTATTAAAAAGAACCAAATCTTTTATTTGCAGAATGTTAACTCATAAAATAAAAACATTTAATATAATTTCTATGAAAATTTAAAAAAAAATATCCGTCATAAAATTTTTATATAATAAGAATTTATGAATAAGCAAAGCACGCAGATTTAACTCCCGTAATTAAGCAATTGTTTTCTTATGAATATTTCTTTCGTAGATTTATAGAAAAACTTGATTACTTTTTTCTTCTCATTGCAGGTGGGTGTAATTAGGCTAGATGACGAAGAGCATGAAGTAAATATAAATAATACATCAGTTTTGGAAAATTCTCACTTCAGAGTAACTACAATTTTGGTTAGTATGGTACATTAATTAATTTTACACCTTATTAATAAATTGCTAATTAATTAATTTTACATCTGATTAATAAATAGTTCATTAATAAACATAGACGTTGAGAATTCAATAAAAATAAAAATTACATTATTAAATTTATTTATATAATCTTATTAGACACTTTTGGTTAATGCAGATTAATTTGAAGAGTTTAATGATTCCTTTTGATTACTCCATTTTTGTTAATAATTTTAGACAAGCCAAGTACCATTGAGTTTTCAAAATTAATAAAATCCTCATATATTTTTGTCTAGAAAAACAGAAGTAATTATGTAGTACACATATTAAAATGCTGGGAAGTAATATTATCTTTAGCTAAAAGAATTTTATTTAACTAAACAACTAAATCAACAATTTAAGTGTGATGAAAAATTTTAAACATCTGTGTTGATTTAATTTAAATATTTTTATTTGAGAATTAATGTGAAGAAGAGTAATTTTTATCCACATGAAACACTTTCTGGTTTCCATAAAAGATGTATGATGTTTTCCATTTTATATTATCTTATAAGTGATTCGATAATTCAATGCATGGAAAGAGAAATTTATATCACAGACTGGAAATAGTACGTAGTATGAAATCAAAATCTGAATATAACGGAGATTTCCATGATCAAGATAAAAATTTACATTTTAATATTTCTAATTCAGATGACTATATGATATTAATATATAAATTTCCTAAAATTTTAACTAAAAAATATTAAAATATTTCTCATTATTAAAAATGTTTCGTTTTAAAAAATATGAAACTATTGCATTTACAAGATGTAAAAATAGAGAGGAGTTAAATAAAAATGGAAACACAATTTCCTTCAACAATAAAGAGTAAATCAATATGTATATATATATAATGTATTCATGAATGTATGTACATGTATGCATAAAGTTTATAAAATTTACAGAACGATCCATACTTTATGTACAAAGAAACGTCCGAATTAATGAAAGGAAATGATCGTTACGAAGGCTATACCGTCGATTTTTTGAACGCTCTGGCGAGAGAGTTGCATTTTTCGTATGACATAAATCCTGTTAGAGATGGAGAATATGGGAGATTCAATGAAACAACACAAATGTGGACTGGAATGATTGGAGAACTAATAAATGAGGTTAGACATCTCAATATTTCATTTACCTATTTTTTATGTATTCATTATGAAAATAATTTTATAACATAACATCAATTTCAGCATTTGTGTATAGAATTCAATTTCCAAATTGTAATAAACAGTAAAATATATTTAGGTACTAGTTACTTGACATATCATTTTAAAAGAGATTGATAAATCTCTGAAAATGAAATAATATATGAAAGTGAAAAAAAAATTATAATATATGTGGGAGCAACTTTTCTAAATTGTTTGGAGACCCAGTTTTGATGAAAACCCTGTCATAGTAACAAGAAAGAATACCTTATTTAAGTTATACATTCAATAAACATAGTTAACAAATTAGCTATCAAAGTAATGAAAACGTCCTAGATTTATACGGAATCTTTTATTAAATTTGTAGAACCATCTTTGACATGTAATACAGCTTAGATGCTCCAGGAAAAAAAGTGAATAATGTTCAGATGCATATTGCATCATTTTTCATAGAGATATTGCTAAAATTCCAAGAAAGATACCGGTGAAACTGGAAGGGATTGATTCCGGATCGAATGTTCTAAAATAGATAGTAGGATTGTGATGGCAAAAATAGATGTTTCACTTCATCCTCGTGTTAATCGAACTATGATTGAACAAGTCCCTTTGTATGAGTAGGAGCATTGTCATTCTCTAAAATTCCATCCCTTGTAGGGAACGAAGCTCATTTCATAGAGGGACTTGGTCCGCTAAAATTTCTCCATTGTTCTTCCCAGTAAATCCTCCTATCAAGATTATGACTAAGCTATCAGAAACCACGACCTAGCTGCCCATATCTTGAGGTATCCACCTTCATGCTTAACAGATGGAAAGAGAGAAACGCAATCTATGTTTTTCTGGTGTTCTTCATACGTGTTCTCATTTTTATTGGTAAAGAAACTTGTGAAAGATGATTTATCCGAAATACAACTTCTTCCACTTATCAATGGACCAAGTTTTATGGCTGTAATACCATTATAGAGAACGTTACGCATTAACATTTGTGACAAGTGGCTTAAGAATTTATACTCTATCGAAAATGGATTTGTGAATGCTCCACCTAACTGTAATTATTAATTTAGGAAAATCTGGATGTTAATTGAATTTTTGACCACTTTGGCAGCAGATGTTTTCTTTTTTAAATATCCTTCTGTTTCTGTTTTCATCTATTATTTTGCATTGCCGAGCTTATCTACCCTATCATTTATATATTATTATGAACAACTTATCACAGTTGTATCAGTTAATCAAGTCCTTACTAGTTAATCGACAAAACTCGTGCGACATATTGTTTTGGTCAAATTTAATTTACTTTTAAAATATTACACAAAAGTAAAAGAATATTCAACGAAACAAATGAAATACGAATTTCAATATTTGATACATCTAATGCAATTAATAATGTATTTAAAATTAACCTATTTTTAATGAGCCATCCAATTACGAAAAAATTGCTTAAGATCCGTGTGTAAGCTTTATTATAATCGGACTTATTTCTCTAATAAAACCAGATAGAAGAAAAAATTGTAAAATATGCTGATAAGTAAAATAAAATATGATGACAATAAAAAGAGGGGTTTTTACATTTTTGAATAAAAATATAAGTTAAACTCCTTATTTGGTTTATTATCTAAGAGAATCAGATATTCATTATAATGTATGACTAGAGGGCCACGATGGCCTGGTTGGTTATGGTGCCATTCTATTATCGGAAGGTTGTGAGATCGAATCCCCTCTTAACCGAATATTCATCATATTTACAAAAGGCAGGTGGGATACATTAAATGGTAGCATTATATGGTTACATTATAATTATTATTATGTACAATACGAATGCTACCATATAATGGCAATTACATTAAATGGTAGCATTCGCATTGTCTTCCAAGTGAAGTAATACCTCTGAGGAGGGTAGTCCAATCCTGGGAATTTCCTTGGTTCCTCTTTAAGTACAAAGATCCACCTGCTTTCAGTGTCGCGATAGCATGTCCACTGAGTACCTCACTGTTAAAAAAATTCCCGGAAACCGATCGTTGGAAAAGAAACCGCTTAACGAATTTAACTATTACATTTAAATAAGAATATCCATAAGCAGTGGATAACTATTTCATTTTAAGTCCTTCAGCGTTGTGAAAATTTTAATCTCTTAATATCCTGTTCAATTGATCCAAATATAAATAAATAAATAAATGATAGTCTCAAGGATGTATGTCAAATCTGTATAATTGGGTTGCCATAAATTTCTTTGTAATTTCTATAAAATCTTGGTTTAAAAGCTCTAGTGTACCGAAGCTATAAATGAATGAAATGTATGATGTAAACAGAAAATTTCACAGGGAATATATGAGCCGTTTAAGCTCTCAGTTATAAACATGGTTAATTCTCTTGCCTCCAACACTGCTATGAATTGTTTACTAAACTTGTGCCTATTAATGTATCGTTTTCTTAAAAATTTAAGTGTATATTACATTCGAGCCAAATAAGCTTCATTCATAACAATCTATGTTAATCATATTTAAGTGAATTTTTTTCTCCATTCACACTCATTATTTAAATATATTTCTTAATATTTAATTAATTTCGAAAGTAATAATGACATTTGCTTTAGACAGCAGATTTAGCAGTGGCAGACTTATCAATCACAACAGACAGATTACAAGGTGTGGACTTTACGTTGCCTTTCATGCAGACAGGAATCGGTATCCTCTACAAAAAGTCAACCAAAAAGGTTCATTCCCTATTTTCTTTCCTGTCACCTTTTGCAGCAGATACCTGGCTCATGATGATGATTGCTTATATCTTCGTCAGCCTCAACTATTTCTTGGTGGGAAGGTTGAGCCCTTACGAGTGGTCCAATCCCCATCCATGTAGAGAAACAGATCTTGTGGAGGAGAATGTCTTCAGTCTTCTGAACAGCATGTGGCTTGCCCTAGGATCACTCATGAAGCAAGGATCAGATATAGCTCCTACGTAAGAATTCTTTTGTTTTAATTGCACGTGATAATATAAATAACTGATTTTCCACATCCTGGATTGTTTGGGACTTTCCAGAGAGGATATATATTCATCCCATCCCCCCTTCTGGTCCTCGATTTTCTTAGGGTCAACGTTCTGATGGGCCTTGTCTGACTTCGTTAGACGTTTGGAGGATAAGCCACAACAACTGATTTTGCCCTAGTAGAACTAATTACAGGGATATAAAAATTCTACAAAAATGAAATTAAATTATTAACATTTTATTTATCATCAAATTCATAATAATTCACTTCATTTTCTCTAAAACAACAGAAGTAGATGATGATAATCAACAATACAAACATTGAAATTATTTTATTTTTATATGTGTGATCTATGAATTTTAACCTTTACTCCATATTATACCTACTTTTCCTGTGAAAAAATATTTTCTACTTTTGACGTTTGTATGTGGAAACTGTTTTAAATTAAATTTGCAGAATAAAAAACTTAAATTCTAATAATTCTAATTTTAAAATTAAAGTATAAATTTAAATTTGTGGTCATATGATTTATCATGAAATGATATATACATACATACATACATACATACATATATATATATATATATATATATATATATATATATATATATATATATATATATATATATATATATATATATATATATATATATATATATATATATATATATATACATATATATATATATATATATATATATATATATATATATATATATATATATATATATATATATATATATATATATATATATATATATATATATATAACACATGTTAAAACATAAATTGTTAAATACATGTTGGTACAGAGTAGACAATACCAACTTGATTACTATTCAATTCTCAAACAATTTGGAACATTTGTACTTTTATTTTCATATGATGTGGAATAAAATTGTAATAATCCTATTATAGTCAGTTTTTCACAGTTTTTTCATATATAGCAATATTTCAGAACCTTACTTTATTTTAAGGATTATTATGACACTTTTCTGTTTGACAAATTCTAATTTTGACGATGAACAACAATAGATTTATAGGGCTTATACAATCACACTAAATACTTTTATATAAAAGTGTTTTCGTAGAATAGTAAAATGAAACAATATTTGAAATATACGAAGTAAATTTGGCAAATGAAAAGGATATTAATTAGAAGCAAATGATATAAATCTCGTTTATTTAAAAGTAGTAAGTTAAAAATGTTAAATAAAAATATCGAGGGTGAGAAAAAGGTTGGAAAAAATTGGTGTTCTTATATATACATTGTAGTTTTTACATGAATTCATATATTCAATAAGAGTAACCTAAAATAAGCAAACATATTCCTTTTCATTAGTATTATAAAAACACAAGAAGCATATAAGTAAATTTTAAGAAGAAATATAAGTAATCTTGAAAAATTATAGAAAATTTTAGAAACAATAAAACAGCTATATACAAAGTTTGTCCTAAATATAATGTCAGTGAATTTATTGTGGCACGAACTATTTGTCGGAGCGTGACTTAACCAGTTGAAACTGGTTGTGGAGGCAACAAGCTAAGCATTGTGCCATCACCCAGTATGCTTTGAGCATCTGGAGAATGAGGACGTGCCTATCCGTGGAGAGTTGAATTTTGATATTGTGCAAATGAAAATGCAGTGCTCAATAAAACAAAGATTTGAGAATAAGTTTTGTAAAAAAAACCTGGCTAGTCCGCTACGGAGACAGTTACTACGATCAAGATTGCTATGTTTCGGTAGCACAAGGTTTTTAGAAGTCTGGGAAGAGGACGAGAACAGTGCCAGACAGTCATCCACGACCACCACGGCTGACAATGTGACGCGAGTGAAGGGACTGTTGAACTCAGGCAGACGAATAGATGTACGTTTAATGCCAACATGTTAAGCACTTCAAAAGCTCAAATGTATTAAACCGTTGCAAACCATACCGGCATGCGGAAAGTGTGTCAACGATAACCCAGCCTCCGTAAAGTCCAGACTTGATTACCCCAAACAGTTTTGAGTTTCCAATCCTCATAAAAACCTTGAAAGTATTTTGGGACAGCAGATGAGATCAAAGAAACGTACACAGCCTTGAAAACAATCCGGGAAGGACTACCACAATGCATTCGAGAGTTAGAAATCCCACTAGAGCAGAAGTTTTACATCAGCATTTTGCAATTAGTTCATCTAGAAACATTTTTTCGTTAGTAACAAAATGTATATGAATATTTTAATTTTTATACTAAATAATAAATTAACTTAACAGAGTTATTATAAAAGACAAAAAGCATTATAAGATTAAAACTTATTTTTAGTAAAAACCAATATATAAAAACATTTCGCTTTATGCAATGTACTTAATATTTTTAAAACTGAAATCTTTAAATTTGTGTTCTAATACACTTTTACATTACAGAGCAATGTCAACACGTACGATTAAAAGCATCTGGGCTTTTTTCTGCCTCATCATGATTTCTTCTTACACAGCTAATTTGGCAGCTTTTTTAACAATTGAACAATTAGTGTCACCAATAAACTCGGTAGAAGACTTGGCAAATCAACAAAAAATAAAATACGGATGCATTGAAAGTGGATCCACGAGAACTTTCTTCGAAGTAAACTTATTTCATTAATTTTATTGAATATTGTCAAAACGTTTTATTTTTAAAGGTTCAATAGTTGCTTTTTTTGATTAACAATAATACGATTTTATTGTAACCATTTTAATGGTTAAAAACAGGAAGAGAATATATCTAGGCACATATTATTTATATGAAGATAATTGATTTTGATCTTATTTACAAAATAACTTTTCAAATAACATAAAATTAAATCTAGATATATTAATTGCATGTATATTATTATAACTATATTCTACAGAAAACTAATATATATATATATATATATATATATATATATATATATATATATATATATATATATATATATATAATGTGTAGCAAAAAGATAATTAAGAGCATATAAATTTAGAGGGGGCGATAATAAATACTATTAAACTAATTTTATAAAACATTTTTACATAAGTTTGATGCAAAATTAGTTACAAAAATAGCGAAAGTAAATTTATTATTACATTTAGATAAAATTATAAGAAAAAGTGAGCTATTCTCAGTTTTATAATTTGTTGTAAGAAAGGTCAAAAATTTTAATCTGCTTATTTCTTTAGATGTAAAACACATTCATATTAACATTTTTCATTTAAATAATTAATTTCTCAAAAGATTAAAAGAACAGTTAATTTGAAACTTTCGCTATTGTGCATCTTACAAATATCGTATTATTTGATAAAATGAAATAAAAAATACTTTTTCCAAAGAGATTTCAGAATCAACAATACATCTAATGATAAGAAGATATGAGATGTATATATTAGAATACACATGCACATAACTTTCAACGAATCAATTAATAAAAGAAATTTCTAAATTAATTCTTAGTTTCATGTTGCTTCAGATTCAATTCTCTCTTAAGCTTTTCCACTCCGATTTGTACAATAGTCAATAAATTAAATATAACAACTACATTTATAAACATCTAAAAAATTTTTTAAAAAAATGTATCTTAGAGGTTTTATAAAAAAAACCGTTAAAAATCTATTATAAACCAAAAATAGCGACCAAAGTTAATTCATTTGCAATGAATTATTCTTAAGGTCTTTCAAACCATGGAGCCCAAGATGATATAGTAGTCGCACAAATAAACTCGATAAAAAAGTTAATAGAATTTATTTTTCTAATCAATAGATAGAACTATTTCTGAGACTTTCGACACTAAGGATAGTAAATGTAATTAAATAAACGCAAAATGTTCATGGTGGAGCAAGCGTCTTACAGCGGCTCTCTTTTGTTACAAGACTTTCCGTTGCTATATCAAAGATACTTGTCCCTTTCGAACGATTGGAAATGGTGTTCTATTTCTACTTTCCCTTTGCATCTGTGTAGGGACGGGATACTTCAAAATTTTTCAAAGATATTGCAATATGCTTTGAAATTTTCAGGTTTTTCTATGTTAAGACACCTGAATATAGCCCGCAATATCTACGAAAAGTCCTACAAAAAAACAATACGCTATAGATGTTTAAATTCTACAATGCGGAGTCGAAGCTCTTAATAAGTTGAAAACACTATACTCGTCAACAAATTAAAATATGTCTTTGGTATTATCAATTGTGCAATAAAATCTGATTCCAATATCACAAATTTTGAAAGTTCTTTATTTCTGAGAAGGCAAATGCAAGTGGGACACATTTCACATATATTGAAGGGTACAAACAGTATAAATAAACGTATTTTAGGAACATCATTCATAATTATTTTGTAGAAATCGAAACACATTCAAAGTAATACATCTGAAAAAGTAAGAGATAGAATTCTATACTTTATAATTCTTTAAGTTTTTTCTAAAGACAATACTAATTTGGAATATTTTTTCACTGTAGGAGAAAATTTCATAAGCAAAAAATATCCAAAAATTGTTATCAGAATTTGCGAATAGTTTTTATACCAATCCCTTTTAAATGGATGGATTTAAGCAAAAGATTTAACAAGAATTAAATCTGAACGAACTAAATAATGTGATTTCAAAACAATAGAAAAATCAATGTAACTGATAATCATAAAGTTCAAAATATGTAAACATACAGTAGAGATTAATGCATAAATAAAGAAAATTAGTAATTAAATTTTTCCCTTTCTTCAGAGATCAGAGTTGCCAATTTATCAAGAAATGAATGAATTCATGATGACTCATGCTAATGAAGTGTTCATGAAATCAAATGACGAGGGCATTGAGAAAGTGAAACAAGGCAACTATGCATATTTCATGGAAATAACAACAATTGAATACGAAGTGGAGAGAGAATGCAACCTCACGCAAATAGGAACTCCTTTAGATTCGAAAGGATATGGAATAGCGGTTCGAAAGGGTAAAAGTTTTTAGATACAACTTAAAGTAATAACTACATTTTAACTTGTTTTCGTTGTTTTATCTGATTTAATGATAACCCAGTATTTATTAATCTAAATAATTTAAATATAATTTTGTCCTTATAGAGGGCTTTAAATACTTTTCCTACGAATTCTTTATGGGGATATTCGAAATGTATGAGGAAACGATCAAAATTATGTATATTTTACCTTCATTTTCTAATGAAGGTACAATTTTCCATTCATTTCTAAAGTTTGTGATAAAAAATTTTACGAAAACGAAACATTTGGATGAAATGGATGCATTTTGTGATAGAGTATTTTTACTTCATTAATTAAACATAGCACGAAAACTAACAATTTTCAGCCCACAAATAATCGTAACCATTAAAAACCAATTTTGAAATTTATATCTAGTTTTTCTCTTCTGTATTTAATTCTCTCGTCGTAGTGATAGTAAATGAACTCTCTGAATAACAATTTTATCCTCAATTTAAGAGTCAAGATATATAAATGCCTATTTCTGAATTATTTGTCACCACGATATTTGTGATAAAAATTATGTAACAGAATTAAAGGTGCATTTACATATCAACATACTATTAATGCTGTGATAAGTGATTATTTGGCAAAAACAATGAACTAAACTAATTATTATTTTAATAATATTTAAAAATTATTTTCATAACTAATTTTAACTATTCATATGTACAGGTAACACAAAATTTCGTAATTGGTTGACTGCCGGTATTTTAAAATTGCAAGAAAGTGGACAATTACATTTAATAAAAGAGCGTTGGTGGAAGCAAAAGAAAGGCGGTGGTCAATGCACTGAAACCGCAAAGTCTACAACAGGGTCTGTGAATGAACTCGGACTTGGACATGTGGGAGGAGTCTTTGTTGTCATACTGATTGGACTTTTACTATCTACTATCATGGGAATCTTGGAATACTTATGGTTTCAAAGACATCTTCAAAAAGACGACCAGGTAATGGTTCAAAATTTAAATTTTAACATGATTATATAAAAGTAATTAAATTAAATTCATCATTACTTCAATATTTTTATAGGAATGCTACCTAATTTATAATATTAAAAATAATAAATTTCAACTAAGGAATTAAAGACACTTAAAATATCAAATTAATAATAAAATATTATTTCTTAACACTAATCATACTAACAATTATTAGATACCTAGTTTACCATAGCGGGTCAAGTGACCCGAAATTTACGTTTCCTACTTTTATGTATGAAATATGGATGTTGGAAAGGAAATAAAAATATAATGATAATAAAATATGTATTATAATTATATGAAATAGTATTTTTACAATTTCTATTTCAAACGCAAAAAATAAGAGTTGTTTTTATACATCACATTTTTTACACATAAGTGTTTCCGTCGCACATTTCCCGCAAACAAATTTTTTACAATTGGAGCAAATTTTATTAGTTTTATTATCTTTGCAGTATCCTATTTGACACCTCTTACGTTTATTAGAATCTGTAACAGGGTTAGGCAACGATCGTTTAGTATTTGCTTTTTCTTTTGGTTGTTCACGGGCAACTCGAAAATCGTCGGCAAGTTCTACTGCTAGCTTGAGTAAAAAAATCTTGTCTCGAGATTATTATCTCCTGTCGTTTGCTTGTATAAAATCCAGGCATTTATACCAGCTAAATCAAGGATATTGAAAAAAACTTGGAGTGGCAATCTGCAAGACTTAGACTTTGTAGTAAATTTCCTCGCCATTTGATTGAGAGTAATCTTATTCTTTTTCGTCCACAACCGATATTCACATATTTTCCTCTTCATTGTCAGTATCTGTAGATTCAGACTCATTTTCGTTTGTAACCAATATATCTTCGTTTTCAGAAAATTCATCTTCACCGATTTCCGAAAACTTTTCTCCAATATCATTTATATCTTCTAAGAATTTGGACTGTCTCGTTCGTTTCGACATTTTATGGGTAAATAGTTACCTGTATCACTAATAAAGCTGTCAAAATAAAATAAAAACTATGTACTAAACTTTTCTTTTTTGCTACCTTTTTTACACAAAAATCTAGTTTCAATCTAAAATTTTTATATTTTCTTGAATTATTCTCAGCTATTTTGATTGAACTACTTTACGTAACAGTCTTAGCATACATTTGCAGTTTACTGAATACAATAAGATAAGCAATATGTGTTGATAAGCTTATAAAACAAAAAATATGTTCTCCGGGTCAAATGACCCGATGTTGTAGACAACGGTATACGACAGTTATTACTCAAAATAAACAAAACAAAAAATTATAAAAATAGTATAAGAACAGTAGACTTAATTAGTCAGAAAAAGTCAGTAAGTTAAATTTGGGGAAGTAATAAGATAATACGTGCATTATCAATGCAAAAGTTCAAAATGGGTCATTTGACCCGTTATGGTATGATTAGTGTTAAGGAACATATTTTAATTAAAACGTATAAAGCCTTTTTATTGCATACTTAATGACAAACTATTCATTAAATATTGAAAAAAAACCCTGATGAGTCAAAAAATGGAAGAAAATATGTCGTAACAGGTTATTTAATAAAAATTATGTTTGGAAATAAGCCTATTAATTGAATTAATAAAATAATTGTAACCAAAAATATTTTGTTATTTTTGAAGCCAATAATTTAAAGTTACATGAATTTTTTGTATATTTTAAGATAACATAACTTAAATAATAAGATGGAAAACGGAAATTTTTGACACAAATATTGTTTTAAGTAAAAATTTAATTTTCTTATTTAACTGATAATAAAGCATGCAAAACAAAACGTTTCAAGAAGATTATTTCCCAATTTAGAATATAAAGAACTCAAATAAAAAGTTAATTCTAGAAAAACATACACACACACACAATAAAATTTATTTTAGGAATGTTGGTGAATTTTATATCTAGTTAGTTATTAAACCAAATTTCTTAACAAATTAATGTTCGAGAAACTTAGAATTTACTACATAACAACTACAACAATTACTGATAATGGGAAATCTTTATAGAAGTACTATTTTACGTGCTTCTCTTACGCGGATTAGAATTAGGTAAGGTATTCATTGGCATTCATTTCTTTTTTCCTTTAGTAATTATTAATACAAGGAAATGTCTTGGTTCATACCACGAATGTCTATCTAAAAGTAAAAGGAAAAAATATTCAGCATCTAAAAATAAGTGATTTATCTAAAATAATTTATTTTATAGATGATTTATTATAAAAATAAGTCATCTATAAAATAATCTATCCAATTTGAAGTTTATTGAAAATACAAATATCTTCTAAAATATTAATATTTTGGTTTTAATAAATCATTTTATAATTTTTAATTTTTAAAATTCGTCAATATAATTTTAATTAGTTAAATTGATTATTTTGTATTAAATCTTCTATGCAACTTTGAGAAAGCAAAATATCTGTGACATGCAAAATATTCCTTCAACCTGTGTGGGCTTATACGAATGCATATGAAAATCGGAAGACCAATTTATTGAGTTTCAGGCGAATCTGACATTTTCGAATATTTTAACTGTCATTTTCCTAAAATTCTTATTTAAATGCTAGGTGATTACATTTTAAAAGTTATGATTTTTTCAGCTTCTTATGCATTTCCCGAAAGTACGGAAAATAAAAATTGCAGTAGGAAAATATTGAATGAGATGAAGTAAAAATCTACTTTGTTCATTACGGATAAAAACAATTGATATTCATAAAATACCACCAAAACACATCATGAAAATATAGATATTTTCTAAATACTACGAATATTTTAAATATTCTAAATAGCACATTTTATAATCAAAAATAAAACTTATGAATTTATTTTTAAACTGTTGAATGAACTATGAAAATCAATAAATATAGGAATAATATCGAAAAATGATTAAATGCTTCCCTTTAAACATTGCAAACTTATCATAGTTTTTCTAATATTTAAATAACATACAGTCGGTTGAAATAACATATACATGTTCACATAAGCTTATCTGCAATAGATAATTGTTGATTATTTGCAGCTGTATCATCATCAAATACATTATTTATCTTGATAAATGACAACCATAGGTTGAAATTTGAAATTCAATATGTATTTCGTTGATATAACTAGCTATAAATTTTGTATTGTTTATTAAATGTTGTCCTATATTATTTACATTACTTTGATTGTGACTTAAATGATTGTATGTAAGCTGTTGTTGAACATTCTTCTAAGAATATTTTTTAGAGTAAATATTTTTTGCATGTTATTATTTTATTGAAATTTCATTTTCTAATGATGTGAATGCAATGTAATATCTAATCCTAACACACATATCATAATTTGATTAACTTCAAATGAACAGGAAACCTTCCGATTAGGAATCAGACAATCGAATATAGTGTTAGAGTGAATACGTAAATACGTATGTATCCATTCCATAATTGTTTTGCTTAGTTTTTTTTTCGTTTCTCTACAGTTTGCAGTACAATAATTTGTCATATAACTTGAAATTTTTTCCTACAACATGTTTAATGAAGAGATTATCTTTTATTGCATCTGTAATGCTATTTAAAATTACACTAGTGTAATTGTACCAAAATACATACTTCGATTTCTACTTTAAAATATTGTACGTAAGCCGCTATTGAATATATTTAAGAGAATACCTGTAACATCTTCCTTACAACTAATTGTTATATTAATTTTAATTTTTTAAAGATATGTATTTAAAGTAATATCTAATTCCATTACATAGGATTAGGGTATCTTTTTAATAAATATAGATAAAAAATTCATAAAAAATTGAAATTTTTTGTTTAATTTCATAAAATATTAAATAATTAAAAATCCATATACAACTCTTTTTTAATAAAAAATAGAAACTGTTAAATATGTGATTATTATTTGTAATTTTTTTGTCAAATAAATACATTTTTAAAATACAATTAAAATTTTCATAACTACAGTCCACTGTAACTGAACAACATGCATTAAATTTCAATAAATCTAATATATATTGGAGTTTAATGTGTGGTGTTGCACTTTGCTTTTATAGAAAGCAGCAACATGTAGGTTTATACTTCATTTGGATATTTAGTTTTAATTAAGTTAAATAACCATTCGTGGTGCACAGAATGTCTAACATATAATTATTTACTGAAAACGAAATTTCACTACATATATCATTATGTTTGTATACAAATTTAATTTTAAAGTAGTTATCGGTTTTAAAAACTTTAACTTTAACAGGCACAAATTGGTTGATTTGACAATTTATGTCATATATTTTTCTCTTCTTCTGCCTAAATTATTTCTGCGCCCAAAAATAATATATTATTTCTGTAACAATTGATACAAATCTACAAAACTGCAAAACATTATTCACGCAGTAAAAATTGTCTATTATGTAAAGCAACAAGAATATCTCATTCAAGTAAATGAAGTAAATAAAAAGCACTTATTTCAATTGATTGCCAAAAATGTTAAGCAAAATAATTTAATAAGAAAAAATTCTGCTTGCCGACGTAGCAATTTTAGAAAAGACACCATTTATCTTTCGCATTCCTCAGAAGAATGGAAATGAAAATGCAAACAATGCATTTTGAAGAAGTTAACTGTGTAACATCTTAGGCTTAAACTCTTGACGGAAATAAAAATTCTAAAATAAACGTTGTTGCTGGACACTTAAGCCTAAGTATTTTCGCTTGACTTATGACAGTGAAACCCATCTATGATACTTTACGGGGGAAGAAGGAGCATATTTTTGCTTTCTTTTACATGGTGAGTTGTAATACATTAGGAGGAAAACTCGAGATCTAAATGCTGACAATTTATCTCCGGATCACTAAAGACAGAAAATCTTCCCTTGGTGGGTGGAGGTAAGTTGAGAATTAATGGTGTCCAAGAACCCTTCCCAATCCATCACTACAATCATGAGGCGAAGAAAATAGCCTTTCGATTTTATAAAAAATTTATTTTTCGTTCAATATATTTCGTTTTTGTGTAATCAGTTCAGTGTAAATTATATATTGCTAACTTAAACAAAGGTATAAATAAAAACTTTAATTTTTAATATAAGTTTGATTACATTTAAAAAAACTTTAATTTTTAATTTAAATTAACACTTTAATTCAGGTATTTTCAGGAATGTGCCTTTAACTTCAATATTATACAAAAGTGTCAAAGACAAAATTCAAAATTCCAGAATTAAAGACAAATTTCAAATATTGAACTGGATAAGACGAAAAAGTGTCATTAAATTCAGTAAATTGCAATTTTTTGCTCATTTTATAATATTAACAATGAAAAATTTCTCAAAAAGTCAAAAGCGATCAATATTTTTGCAATTATTACTTCTCAATAAACTTCAAGATTAGATAAAAATATTTATAATTTGGTTAATTTTTATTTAAAACAATTAACAAAAAATTATATATTGATCATATATAAGAAATATAAATATTTAAATTTTAAATTACAATTTCAGATTGGACATGAAATTTTATCAAAAATAATTAGCTTAATATATTTCACACTCAAGTAATCATATTTTGTTTATAAATTATAATTTTAGATTATACATTTTATCGATTGGATATTTTATTCAAAATTATAAATATTAAGACTGAATTCAAAACAAAATTTATACACATGGATATCACCTTTGTTTTTATTAAATAAATAAAGATACGAGGGTCACTCTGAAATTTTTGAAATACAACTAGGTTTTTAAAGTTATACTTACAAAATTTTAAGTGTGTTCAAAGTAGTCTCCTCCAGCATCAATGCACTTTTGTAGACGAATTTTCCACAGATTAAATGCCTCAAGCCATTCATTTCTTCGAATAGATGAAAAAAATGCATTTATAGCCACGTCTATCTCTTCTTATGAATGAAAACGACGTCCACGTAAGTTCTTTTTTAGATTAAAGAATAACCAAAAGTCGCACATAGCTAGATCAGGTGAATACGGCGGATGTTCAATCACTTTGTTTTTGTTTAAGAAACTCAACTGTTAATCCGGCTGTATGTGAAGATGCATTGTCATGGTGAAGCATTAGTCCTCGAACATTCAGTTCTTGTAGAATTTCTGGAAGACATTTAGAGGTAGACCAGTTTGCTGTTACTGTCTTCTGTCCTTCTAACTTGATGGCTTTGACCAATCCCGTACTTCTGAAGAAAACGGCATACATCACTTTTTTCAGTGCGCGTTGTTTTTTCACCACTGTCGGCATGGTATCATCTTCAAAGACCCTTACTTTGCTTTCTGGACGTGTTGGAACGTCAAAAAACGGTATGTACATTTCATCCCCTGTTACAATTTTAGAAATGATGCGGTGGCCATCATCATTCAGCACATTAAGAGCTTCTTTACGGATTCTGACACGCTCCTCTTTTTGATGCTCAGTTAGATTATGGGGAACCCAACGGCAAATTACTTTTTTCATATGTAATTCTTCATGAATGATTTTGTGTGTGGCTGCGGATCCAATGTTAAGTTTCTGTATCATTATATAGGTACAGCGATTATCATCCATTAACATTTTTCGTATGGAAGACACATTATCCGGGATTACTGCCGACGGCGGCCTTCCTGTGTGTTCTTCATCCTGAAGAAAATTGCAACCGCTTCTAAATTCTCTAAACCATCTGAATACAGTAGCACGAGCTGGAGATTCATCACCAAATGCTAATTGCAACCGTTGAACGCATTCTTCTTGATTTACCTGCTTTGAAATCGTAGAAAATCATAGCGCGAAAATGTTCCCGCGTCAACTCCATTTTCTCTTCTGTTTAAAATTTATTCCACGCTAAACAAGTTGAAGTAAGTCAGTAAAAAATCATCTTCTGCGTTAAAATACTTTGTACTTTAAAATTAAACCGTTATTTTTATTTTGTAAATTCTCGTCTGCGCGCATCTCAAAAATTTCAAAGTAACCCTCGTATAACGTAATTAAATAAAAATATATTCTAACATGGATTGTTATGCAATGAATAACAGCCAATTAGAAAAAGTTTTATAATTTCCTCACTAAAATGTTAAATGAATAGATTAATTAGCAATGGTTTATAATTAATGAATTAAATATATATATATATATAATTGTGAAATGTAAAAAATTAATTATTAAAAGCAATGTGTTCTAACTCTATGAACATTATAGTACTCCTAAATGTTTTTTTTCTTCATATTTTGAAGCACATAAAACAGTAATACAAATCCATAGAAATTATGAGAATAAATGGAATTTTAAATAAATTCTTCAATTTTTTATATCTAAGTAATTTTTCCCATGGAATTATTATTATTTCTAATTAAAAATTTCAAACATTAATTACATATGTAGTTTAAAACTCCAAAAATGTATCTTATACAAATGTAAGCCTTTCATTTATTCTCTTTTTTGCTCTTTTAGCAGGTTTCAGTTTTTAAAAAGCTAGCAAGAGAAATTAAATATGCAGTCACATGTGGCAGTTCAACAAAGCCAGCACCAAAAATGAAGAAAAAGAAATTCATTAAATCATAAAATAATACCAAATTTTCATTTAACTATCACTGATATGTAACACTTGGGATGCATTGTATATATGCAATAAAGACAAGGAAAACTATTTGTAATATTTATATGTGTTTTTAGATATGCTGAAAGCATTATTTATATTTTTGTCAAGATACAAATGTATACACAAGGTATTTGATCTATACAAATACCTATGTAAAAAAAAGCAACAAATAAAAAGTCCTATAATTTTATTTGAGTTTTAAATTTCTTTTTACATGAATTCACAATAAACATACAAAGGAACACAATATGAAACAATAAAATCTGACACATAATACATAAAAATAGCATATTAAATGGAAAAAAAAACATTAAGCTATCACTGAGAATTATACATTTTAATAATAAATAAATATCATTCATTTAAATTCGAATCACTTTTTGAACGTTATCAAATGCAATAGAAAAATATATGGTCTTTTTTAAAATTTCTAATAAAATAAAATAGCGCACAAATGAATTTAAAATATTTTATATAAATACATTAAAATTCTTTCACATGAAATGATGTTAATTTATACGCTTAATGTTACACATTATAAAATGGTAAATTAATACACATGCCATATAGTGCATGCAATTTATAATTTAAAATAAATTTAAATTAATATTTTTATTTGAAATTGGCTCAATAGAATAAATTCTGTGTCAATATCATTTGTTATACTGTAACAATATATAAATTAAACGTAACAAACTTAAGTACAAAAATGTTATTAAATTTTTGCATTTACAAGATTTTAGTAATTTAACAAACATTTCAAATAATTCATGAGTATAAAAATATTCTCAATCAAATTAATTTTGCAAAATACAGTTACTAAACAAAATGAACATCTTATAAGTAAACAATATTTAATTGATAACAATATATTCTGAATTAACTGCTAAGGGGTTTAAGTCTAAATTAATAATAAGTCTTTTAAATGTTATTGTTTTGAATGAAAATACTAAAAAATATTTCAACAACTGTTTTGAATTCTATTAATTTTATGAATTTAATTTGAATCTTATTTTATATTTAAACTATACATTAATACTTTTAATTTTCAACTAAAATAATTTTATAAATTCTCCAAAAATGACTGATAAGTAGTTCATTAAGATATATAAATATCAATATTTTGACTAGAAGAATATCACAGATTGTAGATAACAAAAATTTTATACACATATATACATCTAATTTTTTTAATAGATATAACTTTAGAATAAGTATAAAAGACTCAGTGACACATACTTTACAAAAAAAATAAATAAATAAATAAAATAAGAAACATATTCAAACATGATATAATTAAATGCAAGAATAGTTAGAAGTTTTCCATCACTGTTAAAACTATTTGTATACGGTCTACCTGATACATATCATCTTGTAGAAGCTACTTTTTGTAAACATATTTGAGGTTTGATGCTAATACTCCTATAAGTCAAAAGATTATCATACTACAAAATAAATTTTCACAGAATAAATTATTCACTGAATTCGTCCAAAAAAGAACTGGTTGTTATTCTTTAAATAAAGAATTGATAGGTAATTGATTGGTATTTAAACAACTGTGTAGCAAATTGCATTAAATTAATATCGTAAATTTAATTTTTTTTCACTCCAAGATTATAAATAAGAAAAGTATTCATAAATTAAAGCATGTAGGAAATAAGAAAATAAAAAAATAAAAGGACAATGCATAATAATTTAATTACTTAATTAAAATTTAATTTATTTATAATAATTACTTTCTAAATAACAATGGTTCTCAAATATTAAGAATCATTGTCATTTAGAAAGTAATAAAAATAAATAAATAAAAAATATTTTCATAAACACCAACAATCATCGTGACAAGAGAAGATACTATGAAAATAATAAAAGAAAATATAAACTTCATTGCTACATACTTTAACTAAAATCACAAACAAATTAATTAAATGAAAAAATTTTTAACTAAACATAACAGTAATTATGATTTATCAATTATTCTAGAACAGTTGTATAATTTCATTATGAAAAAATAACTTTTTTTTAAAATTTTATTATTTGTATAAATATTAAGTTTAATATTAAGTTTGAACTATTAAGAAATTATTAATTATTTTTATACATACCAACAGATCTTTTTAGAATTGTAGAAATAACACAATATTGTATTTTAAGAGTATCAAAGAAATTTGGCATTGTATTTACTAAAAATAATAAAGTATGGACAAATTTATAATTCTACAATATTTCTTAAAGCAAACTTCATACTTGAATACTGGATTTGAAGCTTTCATTCATGCCATGTAACTTAAAAAAATAAGACTAGATTCTGAATTTTTTTTAAAATTAGTACATAAAAATAATTAGTTTTTGAAGAATTAATTAGGTAAACATTTATTTCAGATTCTTACAAGAAGAAATCATTTTAATGCATAATTTATATTGGTAAAGATAAATTATACATTGAAAATATTTGAATGTTTTAAAACAGGCTTATTCCCTAAACACAATCAAAAATAATATTTACGGTGAATGTGCTATTCTATATTAAAAAAATATATATATTATTATTTTCTACCAAAGAAACAGCAAATGTACATCAATTTATTTTAACTATTTTAAATGATATAGTTAATTACAAACTTGCATAAGTAATAGAAATATTAACAATTCCCAAAACTAGATTTTACAAAAAAGTTAAAATATAACTTTTTCAAATTAATACTGTATATTTTCAGATTTACAAACATTCCTCTTTTGAAATTAAATATGAAAAATTAATTTAAATGCATATAAATGGAAATTTAATATAATATAATTAAAGCCACATAATATAAATATGAAAAATATATAAATTATTTAGCAAATTTAGTGTATTACCATACAAAAATAATTAATTTTGAGAATGCATGAATGCCAAAAATTTAATTTTTTAACTGTTGAAAAACTTAAATATTTTTGTTTTTAAAAGTCTTGTCTAATAAAATTACAAAATATATAATTTAACTTACTTTATTGTTGCTTATAATTTATATGTAAATAGGTTAAAAAATAATAATAAGATTAAAAACTGATAAACAACAAAAATGATAAATAATCATCTTATTTAAATTTAATTGAATATTAAAATCATTTATACTGTACAAAACCATAATAAACCTCAGTTAAAGCTTTTAGAAAGTTATAAATTATTCTAGTTAAATATTTTTAAAAAACCAGGAGAAATATATTAATAAGAAGAACTAATAAAGAAAAATCCTCATTAATAAGGAAAAATCAGAAAACATCACTAATACTTTGATACAAAAATGAACCATTTAATAAAATATTTTAGTGTGAATCATTATATACTAGAAAATTAACTATTTTAATTTTTATAGACTTATATAAGTTTACTTATATATGAAAAATTTATATATGAGTAGGATATAATCAATATAAGAAAATTTTCAACAAAGTAAGCAACTGCTCTGGCAAGAATAAGAATAAATTATAGAAACAGAAAAATATTGAGATGTTTTAGTTTAATTTTTGAATAAGAAAATATATTTTTTAAATTCTGTTAATAAATTCTTTATTGTTTCCATAAATACTTTTAATTTTTGAATAAATTTAATATTTTATGTGCTTTGAATCAATAACTATTTTGTACAATTTATTTAAACGAATATTTTTCAAATTAAAATAAATCCACAAAAAAATGAAAAAAATTTTAAAGGAAAAAAAAAAGAATCAAACCTTTTTTTAAAAAAAAAACAACTTAAAAATTTGCTTATTAATATAAATTCTATATCAAAACTAAATAAACTCTATAAATAAAATGATAAATGATTAAAAAAATTCTATAAACTGATAATTATACAAAATAAAATGATCAATGATGTGAAAATAAATAATTAAATATGAAAATTAATTGTAAGATTGTATAATGTTATAAGTTGAGATCTGCCACAATGTAATTCCTGTTAAGGAATTTTAATCACTTTCTTCTTTATCTGGACTTTTTTTAATAGGATTTAGAGGTCTGTTTTCTGAATCAGAACTGTAAAAAAATATATTAAAATAAATTTCATCACATAGTATTGTATTTCAGAATACACTGAATGTTTAAACATAAAATATAGACACAAAATTTATAAATTAAAATTATTATAAAATCTTATTCAGAATAAATTTCTTTCAAATTATGAGCTGACTATTTAAATGAAATAGCTGATATCAGGAATGAAACCAAGTCAATATAAATATATTATAGACAATAAGAACATTTAAACTGCATTATTGATTAAAGCATAGCTTAGATAATGAACAATTTTATAAAAATTTAACTTGAAGTAAGAAAAGTCTTTTTATCTTAATTGTTCTGAAGATATTAAAATAAAGAAATTATTATGAAACAATATTTAAATTACTGAAAAATTATAATATTCATATCCCAAAACTAAATTCTCTTATGTTTGCCAAATACAGCAGCAAGTCAAATATATATTCGATTTAATTTAATTAATGAAACATCGAATTTGTAAACATCTGATTTAATTAAAAATTGTAAATTCACAAAAATTTCAAATGAAAAACACTGATAATAGTCTTACGCATATATCACTTCTTCATCAGAATCATTTATCATTGATAATGTTGGATTATCTTTAACTCTTGTTTCTAAAATAAAATATAACAATTAAGATTTATATTAATGACAAAATATATTTAATAAAAATTATAAGTTGGTCAAATTAACAATAAAGATATAATTTATAAAATATTTATGTAAAACAGACTTTTTTGTTCACAAATAATTAAGTGAACAACAAAAACTATTTTGACATAATATATGTACAACTTTGTAATATGAATCATATTACAAAGTAGAAAATTTCTTTCTAGATAATGTGTAAAAAAGAAATTGCAGCTTTTTTCCATAAAAAAAGTTATTATCTTGATGCTTTGTAATAGAGAATACAATATCTTTATTTAATTTCATTTGAAAAAATTAACATAATAAAACAAACATTAAAAAACATTAATAAAACATAAAACTAATTTTACAAAGTCTAAAAGCACATTAACACAAATTATCATTTATAGAAAATGACAAGGAGAAAAAGTTTGAATATGGAATATGAAATGTAATAACAATGTAGAAACCTGAAAGAACAAGAAAACAGCAAATGAGATTTTGGAATACAATTTAGAATGAGTTGCCTCAAAGAAATTCAAATTGAAAGTACAAGTATAGAAACTTATACTTTCTATTTGAATTTCACTTATTGACATATAGATGAACAGAGAGAAATTTATTACAATTTATAAAAGGCTTTATGATGTTATTGAAAAGGAGAAAGTGTTTAACCAAGTATGCAATTATCTATGAAAGAATTTTTAAAATAATATTTAAAAAAATCAGAAGTGTCGCTATTATTTTAGCATATTCATTTTTTTATTCCTTTTTGTGCCATTTTTCATGAGATGCTGTCTAGTGTTCTTAAAGGGAAAAAAAAAAGGTTGTTATCTGTAAATCCAGCCTTTAACTTAGAAGATCACAGTATTATTCTACAAACGATGTCTTCTGTTTGACCAGTTAGACTCAGGTTACCCTGCCAGGAGCTGAAGTTCATATTAACATATCTTTGAGTATCAACAATACACACAAATCATAATATCAGGATAAGTAGGGAAACCATTGTGTAGAGAATTAAAATTCATAAACAAAATATTTTATAAGAAATGTCACAAAAAATTTTTCATAAAAATATAATAATTGTTAAAATTAATTCTCACAAATAACTACCTCATAAACTTAAACAATTCAATAGCTAAAGCACTCACCAAAATAGGCTCTTTTTGGAGGAGCATATACATATGCCATTGTGACAAGATAAAAGTTTAGAAGACTATAAAATGACATAAACTCTGCTGAGCTTCCATAATTAGTAGACAGTTCAGCCACAAAATTATCTTGTAGTACTGACACTCCAAACCTTAAGACTGTAATGGCAATGCTGATGGATAGTACAATCACCATCAATACAGTTAGAAATTTCAATCTTACATCTAAAATTAAAAAAAATTATCTGATATACATACTGCGAAAAAGAACATAAATTAAAACTTTAAAGTGTCCTTATAGATGTCAAATATGCACCAAATATAATTAGGGTGAATAAAAAGAAAGATTTATTTTCATTTTATTGACTTAAAATATTTTTTGTACACAATTATGATATGAATTAAAACATTTCAGTTACAGAATTAAAAAAAAGATCAGTATTACTTTAGCTGGAGGTCAACATTGAAAAGGGAATAGTTATTAAATGTACTGCAATGAATTAGCTTTGTCTATGAGAAAAAAAATTTACAAATAATAACTTTATGATTTTAAACATAAAATTTTGCCTGATCTTAATTTTTTTTCGATATTTTTTTACTATATCTTATGATAAACGATATAATAAACAACATTCTGAGTAAAAATATTGTATCCAATATTTATAAAATATCTTTCTTATAAACTATAACATTTTTAATATTTATTAGAAATGAAAAACTGAAAACATTATTTAAAATTCCAACAATTATGCAATATGTTTGAATGTTTCTATATCATATTACGATAAAAAATCATAATATGACTAAATGCAGGTCAAATATTTAACATTATAAAAGATTTATAATGTTATTTTATTATTATTAAAAAGTGAAAAATTAATTACACTTTTGAATGCAAAAATGAAATTATCTTTTTTTACAAATACATTCTGTTTCAAAAATATTTTTAAAATAAATAAGAATTTTCATTTTAAAATATTCAACAAATGATACAAAAATGCATCCATTTTGATGTCTTTTTCATTTCAAATTAAAGGCAAGTAAGTACCTTGTAAACATCATAACTGTAATTCATATAAAATATGCAATTTTAATAACATTCTATTTTTTTCCGTTTTACCTTGCTTATTTTTAAGTTTTACCTTAACTTATTTTATATTTTATATACATATATATATATATATATATATATATATATATATATATATATATATATATATATATATATATATATATATATATATATATATACTATATAAATTAACTTATTTTTTTAAATATCTAATAATTAAATTAATAATTATTAATGATTTCTTTAATATTCCTATTAAATTTTCCATTCATTTTTAAGAACTTGATAACAGTAATGTAACATCTATTTTTTGATATGATCTAACAATTTTAAATTCAATATTCCTTTTAAAAAAATAAATACAACTGAAAGTATAAATTAGTAATTTTAACCAAATTATTAATATAAAAACAAACATAAGTTACTATCAAAACAAATTTTAACTGACAACACAATCAAAGTTTACTAAAACAATAAAATTACCCTTGTTATTTAAACATGGACTACTCATTCGTTCAAAAACTGTCCTTTCTTCAGTGAAAATTAAAAAAATTTAATAGCAGATATATTGTTAAATGTGTAATACAAGCTGAAAAACACCAATCAAAATAAAATAATCCATTGTTACAGAAAATATTCTTTTAACAAAAATTAGTATTACTTTCAACTTTAATATTTTTTAAGAATATAACTTCCTCATCAAAATATTTGTTAGGATTGAACATGAATAAATCAAGATCATTTTTGATGTATAGAAATAACAATTTAAAACATCTTTGTTCACTAGATTCCCTTGTTTTATGGTTTGTCTAAATTTTCAACTTGCATTTTAAAATATTGTTACAAATTTGTAAATAATGATTATATTTGTCGTAAAATATCTCAGACAGATCAGAAATTCTCACATTTTGGGCAAAAATTGCGGTATTTAGACGTGTTGTAGTTTAAAAGCGGATTTCCTAATGATTTGGCGACTTGGCGACAGTTGGCGAGATTCTTGGCGACTTGGCGACGGTTGGCGAGATTTTTGGCGACTTGGCGAGAAATCGATACTTCTGGAAACATCCATCACCTAAGCTCTAGGACCAATATTTTTCGAGATAGCCTAGAAGCTTCCAGAACCTTGGCGAAATTGGTAGATTTCTCCGCCAAGTCAGGTATAAATACCGCAGCCCGACATGGAAGAGTCAGTTTTGTGAAGACAGTCAGTGAGTGAAGACGATTAGTTGTAACTGCTAGTTGTTCTCTGTCTGAGGTATTTGAGACCTGTGATTGGAAGCTATTTCCTATTGTATCTGACGAATTGTAGCTGTATAATTGTGATTGTTACAGCGGGAATTTTGTTTATCTAGTGAAGTTTTTACGAATAAAAGTCTTGTGTTCATTAAGTGGTCGCTTTATTCAACTCTCAATCAACACGAACCCGTGGAGCTCGGTACAACTGGTGTCAGAATCGGGGTTGAAGAGTTGATGCAGCGTGTCACAAGAAAAATGGATATGGATTTAATGAAAAGTCTTCTCGAAAAATTAGCGGAGCAGATGGCTGAGATGAAAGCTGGACAAGAAGATATGAAAACTGAGATGAAAGCTGGACAAGAAGAGATGAAAGCTGGACAAGAAGAGATGAAAGCTAGACAAGAAGAGATGAAAGCTAGACAAGAAGAGATGAAAGCTGGACAAGAAGAGATTAAAACCGAGATGATGAAAGAGATAAAATCTGGACAGGAGGAGATGAAAGCTGGACAGGAGGAGCTTAAAAAGGAACTTAAGAAGGACATTGTAAGTGTTAAAGAAGAATTCTCCAACATCATTCAGGAGAAGATGAATGCAATGGAAGATAAGGTAACTTCAGTTGAAACTAAAGTTCTGGAGATAGAAGAAAACGTTGAAGAAGCATTAGACAATATGAATAAGAAGATTGAAAGCTTGGAGAAGCAAATATCAAACAAACATGAGGAACCCAACGTGACATTTGTGCCTTCCCTAGCCAATATTAAACTCTCAACATTTGATGGGAAATCATCCTGGCAAGTATACAAGACCCAGTTTATGATGGTAGCGGAAGCTAATGGATGGAATCCCCGAGCCCAAGCTTTTCACCTGGCGGCTTCTTTAAGAGGAGACGCGGCTGACATCCTCGAGACGCTTCCGGAGGAGCAGAGGCACGATTTCCAAGCCCTATCGAGTGCGCTTGAGCTGCGGTTTGGAGATAAGTGCACTAAGGAATATAGCAGACTACAGTTAAAGTCCCGCTATCAAAAAGCGGGTGAAAGTCTTCAAGAATTGGCTGCCGATATTCAGCGACTTTCCCATCTAGCATTTTCGGACTGCCCAGCTGAGACACGTCAAGATCTGGCTCTCCATCACTTCATCGATAGTGTGAGGGATCCGGAGATACAGAAAACACTTAGACTCGCCGATGTCAAAGATATTGGATCTGCCCTAGTCTACGCACATAAGATAGAGGCTGCCCAGCAGGCCGCGCGTAAAGACCGGCACTCAATCAGAGCCGTCTCTGCTACTGATACGGACTGTGATCTCAGAAAGCAAATCGAAGATCTGCGGAGAAAATTCCGTAACTTAGAATTGAGTAAAGGTGGCAGAAACACGAAAATTCAGTGTTGGACTTGCGGTGCAGTCGGACACGTTCAGAGAGACTGCCCGAAACGAAAAAATGGTGGAAATGATCTTCCACCACAGCAGGGAAACTAATATGTGGCCATCTCGCGGGGCGGAGATGTCCAGAGAGTCAGAAGCCCCATTTCAAATCGTTTCACATTTCTTCCGTAAGTAGCGGCGACAACGGACTTTTCGTTATGGGACATGTCAACGAAGTTCCCTGCAGAATGATAATCGATACTGGAGCCAACGTAACTATCATTAGGACAGATTTGGCTCGCAAACTTGGTGACAAACTCATCTGGACGCCGCCCTGCATTACCCTCCAAACTGTGACAGGTGATAAGATTAAAGTGCATGGAAAAGTCAAGCTAAACATTGCATTTGGTAATGCCGTTTACCATCATATGGCATATGTCGCTGATATAAATGACGAATTTATTCTTGGATTGGATTTCCTCAAAGAAAACAATTTCAAGTTAGATTTTAAAAATAATGAACTACACTCATGTTCTGAAGACATAACGATTTTTAAGACGAAATATTCAGATATTAAATCAGTCCATCATATAACTGCAAAGAGTGAAACAACATTACCACCAAGAACTGAGACAATAGTTTCCGGAGCTCTTTCAGAAGATAATAATTTTCATTATGGATTGACTGAATATCCAGATTCCGACAATAGCGTTAAAGGAGTACTAGTGGCTTCTTCACTCGTCGATCTTTCACGAAATGTAATCCCGGTAAGAGTTGCTAATCTAAGTAATAAGGTAAAACTTATAAAAGAAGGAGAAGTGCTAGCGACTTGCACTCCAGTGACCTGTATTAACCGAAATTGTCAAGCCACACTATCTGAGCCTCCTGACACTCTAATTGATGAACTCCTTCAGAGAGCAGAGTTAGATGATAAACAGAGGAATGCTGCAAGAAATTTATTATTAGAATTCGGAGATCTCTTTTCCAAGAAATCAGATGATGTTGGGCGAACCAAATTGACGCAGCACCGAATCAATACAGGAAATCATCCACCCATTAAACAACACCCGAGAAGATTGCCATTCGCAAAGCAGGAAGAGGTGGACAATCTTCTGATGGAAATGCAGCAGAATGACATTATTGAGCCATCAGAGAGTCCTTGGGCTTCGCCTATTGTTTTAGTTCGGAAGAAGGATGGTTCTACCCGATTCTGCGTTGACTATCGTCGGTTAAACAACATCACTAAAAAAGATAGTTACCCTCTTCCTAGGATTGACGATACACTTGATGCTTTATCCGGAAAACAATGGTTTTCGACTTTGGATCTCAAGAGTGGTTATTGGCAAGTAGAGATACATCCTGAGGATCGAGAAAAGACTGCATTCACCACAGGACAAGGACTTTGGCAGTTCAAGGTTATGCCATTTGGGCTTTGCAATGCACCTGCAACGTTTGAGCGCCTGATGGAGACAGTATTACGAGGACTTTCCTACGAAGCCTGTTTGGTATATTTGGACGATATCATTATTGTAGGGCGCACATTCGAAGACCATTTAAGAAACATCCGAAAGGTGCTGGAAAAATTAAAAATGGCCAACCTGAAGCTGAATCCTTGCAAATGTAATCTATTCCGACGTGAAGTAAGCTATCTGGGACACATTATCTCTGCTGAAGGTGTAAGAACAGATCCTGAAAAGATCTCCGCAGTTAAGGACTGGAGTCGTCCAAAAGATGTCCACCAATTAAGAAGTTTTCTTGGACTATGCACATATTACAGGAAATTTGTTAAGGGTTTTTCAAGTATTGCCAGACCTCTTCACAAGTTGACAGAAGTTAAACAGAAATTTCTATGGACAGATGAATGTGAGAAAGCTTTTAAACAACTGAAGGAGGCATTGACATCTTCGCCCGTTCTTGCATATCCCCAGCCCGAAAAATTATTCATTTTAGATACGGATGCCAGCAACGAAAATATCGGAGCTGTTTTGTCGCAAGAAATTGATGATAAAGAATATGTCATTGCTTATTGGAGTAAATGTCTATCGAAACCAGAGCGGAATTACTGTACAACCAGGAAGGAATTGCTGGCAATCGTTAAAGCCATAGAACATTTCCACCATTATCTCTATGGAAGAAAGTTCTTGCTCCGAACAGATCACGCATCCTTAACCTGGCTTTTAAATTTTAAAAATCCGGAAGGACAGGTAGCCAGATGGATTCAACGACTCCAGGAGTTTGACTTTGAAATACGTCATCGCAAAGGAATTCTTCATGGAAATGCTGATGCACTATCAAGGAAGCCGTGTAATGAAAGCTGCCGATACTGTTCTAGAGTAGAGAAGAACTATCAGCTGATAAATACTTCGGTACGCCAAGTTACTGTTTCACCTCCATCAAAACCAGACCCATGGAGTGATGAAGGACTTAGGGAAGCCCAAAAAGAAGACCCAGATATAAATCCAATTCTTGAATTGAAAGAATCTTCTAGTATGAGACCAAGTTGGCAGGATATCTCCACCTACAGTCCTGCTACTAAGCAATATTGGGCTCTTTGGGACTCACTCCATATAAGAAATGGTGTCTTATACAGGAAATGGGAGTCCGATGATGGACGTAATTTCAAATGGCAGCTTGTTCTTCCAAAATCAAGAATTTCAGATGTTTTGAAAGAATTGCACAGTAGCTCAACTGGAGGCCACTTCGGAGTAATGAAAACTCTACAGAAAGTTCGAGAACGCTTCTATTGGAGCAAAACGAGACAAGATGTAGAGAAATGGTGCCAATCTTGTGATGACTGTGCGGCACGTAAAGGACCGAAGAAACGTAGCCGAGGAAGGTTGCAGCGGTACAACGTAGGAGCACCTTTTGAGAGGATAGCATTGGACATTTTGGGTCCTTTACCACGATCCTCAAATGGCAACAAATACATACTAGTTGTCATGGACTACTTTACTAAGTGGCCTGAAGCGTTTGCAATCCCCGATCAAGAGGCGACTACAGTAGCCGAGGTTCTAGTGCAACAATGGGTTTCCAGATTCGGCACACCCTTACAAATTCATTCTGATCAAGGGACAAATTTCACCTCTGTTGTGTTTAAAGGAATGTGTCAAATTCTCGGAATAGACAAGACGCAGACCACGCCACTACACCCACAATCGGATGGCATGGTAGAGAGGTTTAACAGAACCATCTTGAATAACCTCTCCCTTATGGTTTCCAGAAATCAGCAAGATTGGGATTTGAAGCTACCGCTGTTTCTTCTTGCATATCGCAGTGCTGTCCATGAGACTACCGGATATACTCCTTCACAGATGCTCTTTGGTCGCGAACTTCGTCTCCCTTGTGATCTTCAGTTTGGTCGTCCACCGGATACATCTTCATCGCCAGAGGAATACCTTCGAGACCTTCAGGCACGTCTTGAAGATGTCCATAACTTCGCTCGAGACCGAATCAACCTGACGACCGAAAGAATGAAGACAAGGTATGACACAAGAGCGACGGGACATGAATTCCAAGAAGGTGACAAAGTTTGGTTGTGGAACCCGATTCGACGTAAAGGACTTTCTCCAAAGTTGCAAGCCAACTGGGAAGGTCCCTACACAGTCCTAAAAAGACTGAACGACGTCGTGGTTCGTATAAGAAAATCATCTGCTTCAAAACCAAAGGTAGTACATTATGATAGATTAGCTCCTTATCGTAATGTAGAGTAAAAATCAGTAGACCATGGTCTGTTTGTAAATAGTATAGATAATTTTAATCTTTTCTATTTTCTTGTATTTTTAGTTGCTTGTGTATGTAATGTGCTCTGTATCCTCTTGAAATGTAAATTCTTTTATATTAAATTTGGCCTCCTATCAGGGGATTGTACTGCCCGGGACGTGCAGTCCTTGAGAGGGGGCAATGTTACAAATTTGTAAATAATGATTATATTTGTCGTAAAATATCTCAGACAGATCAGAAATTCTCACATTTTGGGCAAAAATTGCGGTATTTAGACGTGTTGTAGTTTAAAAGCGGATTTCCTAATGATTTGGCGACAGTTGGCGAGATTCTTGGCGACTTGGCGACGGTTGGCGAGATTTTTGGCGACTTGGCGAGAAATCGATACTTCTGGAAACATCCATCACCTAAGCTCTAGGACCAATATTTTTCGAGATAGCCTAGAAGCTTCCAGAACCTTGGCGAAATTGGTAGATTTCTCCGCCAAGTCAGGTATAAATACCGCAGCCCGACATGGAAGAGTCAGTTTTGTGAAGACAGTCAGTGAGTGAAGACGATTAGTTGTAACTGCTAGTTGTTCTCTGTCTGAGGTATTTGAGACCTGTGATTGGAAGCTATTTCCTATTGTATCTGACGAATTGTAGCTGTATAATTGTGATTGTTACAGCGGGAATTTTGTTTATCTAGTGAAGTTTTTACGAATAAAAGTCTTGTGTTCATTAAGTGGTCGCTTTATTCAACTCTCAATCAACACGAACCCGTGGAGCTCGGTACAATATCATATTTTGCCTGTTTTTGATGTTTAAGATGAAATTTTAGCATCATAAATAAAAAAATCTACTTCAGCATAGACAAAATCAGAATTTTTTTTATTTTTTACATTAACAAAAGTCAACAATATTAATATGTTGTTTTGCCTGTAGATAAGCAATTCTAAATATTACAGAAAAAACATACCATCAATTAAGAAAGTTGTAAAAATATATATTCCTTTCAAAAAATACTGTTGCTTATTACTAACAGGAAGGATTAAGAAGTATAAAATATTCTCTTGGTATCTTTAAACAATACTATAATTAAAGGAATTTATTAATTTATAATTATAATCTTAACTTCTAATATCAAATAACCAACTATTATTTATAGTTTTATTATTTATTTATATTTTAAAACACTTTTGTAAAAAGTTACATTAAAGGCAAAATAATAATACAATAAATTAGATGGTAATGTAAGTTTTATAAGAAATATTAATTAGTATTGCAATGAAAACAAACATTAATATATAATATCAAATTGCATTTCAAAACTTTCATACATAAATAAAAAAATTGTTTACCTTACTGTTATTGAGCAGAAGTAAAGCAAATCTAGTGAAACAGAGGTAGATATTTTTAATTAATTTTGGCTGATGTTAGATATAAGAACTAACCAGTGATATTAATAAAGTTATAAGAGTTCAAAATAGTGGAATTGGTCATAAGATCTTAATCACACAATAAAATGGGAATATTTAATTTATCTATTTTAAGATAATATTTAAAAAAATTTCATCTAAAATACATAATAATTATTATAATTTTTTTACAATTATTATTAAAATTATAATTATAATTTTTTTAAATTATGTTTTCTAGAAAAATTGTTGGTTAAATTCATCTAATTACATTATTTAAAGCAAATATACTTTCATCAACTAATTATCGAATATTCAAACTGATATTTATATCAATTGTTTGAATATTTGGTAATTATTTATTAATTTTGAAACTGATTTCACTTACATATATTATATTTTTGAAAAGTAATAAGTTAGATACAAATTCATTATCATGGTTTTTGAAGAGAAATAATAGCAGAATCTAATTAATAATGAAGAGGTTTAACTTATTACTACCATAATATTAGAATTTTTCACTTTCAAATATAAATAAGATTGTTTCCTTTAATAAATTTTTCTGCACTAAAATTAAAATCATTTTAATTCCAAAAAGTTAAAGATTTTAGAGGCTGAGCTTGATGTAAATCGGAAATTTTACATCAATTTAACAATTTGGAATAAGGCTGTAAGATATAGAAATTCCTATCTCAGAGTAAAGAAACAAAGAGTTGATCAAAGAAATAAAGCATTTTATATTAATAAATTGACTTAAGCAGAAAGTTAAAATATTAAATAGAGAAGATGTCAAACAAAAGTACAAATCTCAAAAAATTCAAAAATTTTTCATTTAAACAATTTTAACAACTTTTGAATAATATTGGAAAAATACTTGTTTTCATGCTTTTTACTGGGTGGAAAATAGTAATTTGCACAGGATCATATACCTATCCATAGAAGTTTTATTATAAGAATAGAAATTCTTGAAAAGGCATTATTATTATTATTATTATTTTATTTTTTATTTTTTTATTTATTTATTTATTTATTTATTTTTTTTTTTTGAAAATCACCGTATGCATAAATATCTAACTTAAAAACTTCAATGTGGAATATGCTGACTACTATAACCAACTGTTAGTTTAAATTCACCAGCTATTTAATCCCAATATCAGATTTCATAGTATTTATTAAATTTTTAACAGAAATTAATAAAAAAATGGTTATTTCATAAGAGTCAGATATTAGTTAGTAAAAACAACAGCCTGGAAACATTTTATTTAAAAAAAAATAGTTCTGTTGAAAAAAAATTTCAGTTAATATAGTTTGTTAAGGTTACCCTTATTATTTAAATTATATAGCTATTTATAAAAAATTTAATAATTTTTTAATCGAAAATTACATTATGGGAAATTGTTATGCTTTTAATTACATACACTAATTTCAGCGAAATTAAAGTTATTTTATTAGAAAGGAGAGTAAATCAAAATGTAATACAAACAAATTAACAAATAAAATATAATTGGCAGGTCATAGGAAAGAACAAAAATACAAATAAAAACAAGCATAAGAAATGAATAATACATAAAAATTTACAAATAAAATATTAATAAGCATTACTAAAAACAAGTTTGAAAATAATGTTAATTTAAAAGAATCAATTACGTTTAATTCATTGCTTCTTTTATAAATTTTTTTATTAAGTATGTAGTAATTAAATAGGTACTACCAAAGTATGGCATAGAGCGAAGTTCGGTGTAAGCTCTAATTATGAGAAAACACAGGTATATCAAATAAACAGCCCCAATAGTAAAGAAAAAGGATTTAAATCCCTAAAAAGAGAAAAACACAATAAATATTATAAAATATATATTGTTGTTAATAACATTTAAATTGTTACTTATCATTGAAATCAGTAAGAAATTACAATTTACCATAAAATGACCAGTGTCTACTTTATAATTATAAGTAGGATCCCTTAGTTCATTGTATTTTTGCCAAGATGCTAAAGTGAAAGCAGACAGCCATAGCAACCCAATGATAATACATTTTGGTAAATAAAATTTTGTAAAGGTTCTTTCATTCTGAAAGTATAAAAGTACATGAAATGCATGAGTTTCACTACAAAATATGAAATTTAATTTTGAGATGATAAAATCGTTTTTATACTATTAATAGAAACTAGTATAAATAATTCAAAAGATTGAAAGTTATTTTATTTAAATTATTTTTCGATGAAAATATAGTGCAAATAATCATGAAAAAAATTTTAAGTTGTTAACAAAATATTATTTAATGAGCAACTTTCGGTAAAAATACAATGTGGTTATTATTGTGAGATTTGCAAATATCTATTATTAAAAATTTATGAAAAACGATTAGTTATAAATATATTTCTAAAAGAAAAGTAAATTTTAAGACAATTGATACAAACATTTTATGCATGTACTTTTTTATAAATTTAAATAAAAGAAATCTTAATAAAACTGTAGGTAAAAATGTACATCTCGAAAGCATTAATTTTTTAATAATGACAAATTAAACTGTAGGTGAAAATTTACTTCTAAAAACACCAATTTTTCAACAAATTTAATGAAAACATGATCAAAATATGAATATATACAATAATTAAGTTTGTATTGGATATACAGCTTCAAAAATAATTAATATCTAAAACATATTAAATTATTTAAATTATAATTAATATCTAAAACATATTAAATTATTTTTGTAATATACATATATTTAATAATAAAAATACCTTTTTTAATAAATAATATATAAATACTTGATAAAATATATTAAAGTGCTCATTACAGCTATTTCAAATTTTAGAATTTTATTAAACATTTTACATATAAGAATATAATACAATTACATGTGTAAAATGCAAATTTTATTGATTATTGCATAATATAATTGAATAACAAATTATATATATGTATGCATATATATATATATATATATATATATATATATATATATATATATATATATATATATATATATATATATATATATATATATATATATAATTTGTTATTCAATCATATTATAAAAATACTTGTTTAAACTATTTATTTTATTCACTATTTTTGCTATTATTTTCAGCCCCATTCTAAATTTTTAAAAAATGTTATAGATTAAAAATTTAAATGATTACAAAATTTAAAAACTTTTTTAAAAAGAGAAACTCCTTTTTCTTAAATGTAGATGTAATAGTTTAATTATTTTCAAGGATGTATTTTATAAAAATATTTTTTCAGTTAACAAAGAATTATTAAGTTTATGGCAGAGAAAGGTATCATCTTCATGCAACATTTATTGTTTTCCTCCAGATTTGTCTTTATTGACCTTTGAAGAGTTATTGAAAAAAATATTAAAGCACAGTATAATCTTACATTCTATTTATAAAGAATTCTTATCTTTGCAGAATATCGATGGTAATTTTTAAGATAATTTCAAAGAGAAAATAACTAATTTTTACAGCTCCATTGCATGTATATATTATAATATAACATTATGCTGTTCTTAATTCAAATAAATACTGAAATAGTAAAATTGTATTTAAGTTTAAGTTGTTATATTATTTTATTTGTATAAGGACATTTCATTATTTTTAAGTCAAAAATTTCAATTTTTTATGTAAAGGTGCTTTTATTTTGAAAACATAAAATGTTCATAAAATATATAATATATAAATAAGTTAGAAAGGCAAGTTTTCAAGAGAAATGAAAAATAAAGCACAGAAAAGTTATTTTTACACAGAAACATGGGCTAAAACTATTAACTGTCTCGTTGTTTAGAACAAAATTATTTATTATTTCTAAGATATTATAAAAAATAAGATAGTAGTCATGTCAAATCTAACATGCAATTATTATATGTGAACACAGATACAGTTGGAATATCTTATGGCAATTAATCAATCTCCTTATTAAAAGAAATTAACAATTAAAAGAATCCCGCTGCTGTAAAAGAATAATTTAAATAACATTTTTAAATTAAGAAAAAATAAATAATGAGTTGATTTAACATTATATATGATTGTATCATAAAATGGAGTAAATTATGTATTGTTTCATAATCATACATACCTATTTATAAGTAGGTTTATTTACTTATCCATACCATAAACTTAAAACAATTTTAAAATGGGATTTCAGATAAAATAAAGCAAATAAATTGTTTCCACTCAATATATTAAAGCAATAAACATAGATAGTTTGTATACATGAATTAAAGTAATAACAAATATTAAACAACTAAAATCAAGATCAATAAAAATATTATATAAAAAAAATATTAAGTTGATAAGAATACATTTGATAATTTTAAATATTTACAATATATATGAAATTAAAAAGAAATAAATTCAACAGTTTTCATGAAAAAATGAAAAGGATTAAATCTATTTAATAACTAAAATATGAGATAATATTGTAAATAAGTAATTATTATATTATAAACACAATTTTATAAATACTTGTCTTATCCCATGATATATACACAGCCAAAACAAGAGCAATGCACATAAAAAGGTTGCTTGAAACATTGCATCTAGCATACCAGGTACCCAACTATTAACAAGAAATGATAATGGGAAGAATGGATCTGAAAATAAATTGAAAAGATTACTGAATAAGAATGTATACTTACAATTAGAAGATTAATAATTCTGTAAAATGCTAAAAACTAATTAATAATTTTCCCTTTATTAGAATTACATATATAATTAAAATTTTACCATTATGCAATACTAATAAAGGCAAAAGAATCGAAATCCACTTTTGCTCAATAGACCAGTCAAAAAAGCAGAAAAATCTTAATGAATAAGCAAACCAGCACTGAAATAAATAATTTATAGTTACAAAATAATAAACATTTATAAATTGTGTTATTATTATATACAAAATAAATTGCATGCAAAAATTGTATAGATTATTTTGCATATATGGTTCATGAAATAACATGTGTAATTAAAAATATATTCTTACCGTAGTGGCAAAAATAAGAACAATGAATATGCACCTAAACCAAACTTCAATTTTTGTAAATGATGGATTGTATGTTTTAAACTGAAAAAAATATAAAAAAAATTAAATATATTTTTATGGATTAACATGAATTATTTCCATTTTTTGCTTAAATTATTTACATTTCATATCAAATATGTTTAGCTACAAATTCATTATGATTAAAAAATATCTTTCCTTACAATAAACAAATATTAATGAATGCAATAGTAATAAATCATTGTTTACTATTATGACTATTAAAGATCATTAATCTTTCCATACCTAAACTATGTTTATTCATGAATGGTACAAGAAAATGCTTATAATTATAGCATTTTAGAATTTGTAAAATTACTTTGTTAAGAGTTTGATGCTGCACCAGCATACTTTCCAGTACTCGGCCCATAGAAGGGCTCTACCAGATAGATGGAAACAATCAGGTAGGAGCACTCAAAATTTGGAAGTACTGACTAAGCAAAAAATTCTCAATACTTGACCTGCCACCTCCACATGTATTATTCATTTGGAGAACATTGTGGAGATGAGAGTTCTTTAATGAAATCCAGTTTCCAACAAAATATATAAATACCAAATTAACTTTTATTAAATTTGAGAATACCTAATAACTCATTTTAAAAATTTTCCTATGTTTTTTAAATTCTAAAATATTGAAATACTTTTCAAGTATTGAAACAAATTACATCAATATAGCTTTCATTTTAATATACTTTTTTAAGAAAATAAATAAAAGCAAAGTAACTATTTTGTAAATTTTAAGTATAATTTAAAATTTAGTAATGAATTTGTATGTAATTGAAATGAAACATTTTGATGATTAATATTTTCAAAAGTTTAAAAATGATAAAATCAAAATCACACACACACAAGCCTCTCTGTAAATTTTTAATATATTTCTTCCTAAAAAAATTGAAAAATTATATTTTGTTAAAAATTGACTGTTTATTTTAAAATAATGTATATATTTAGAAATAAATATTTATAAATAAACACTAATATTTTATAATATATATTTAATACTGATGCTAAATACTATCAGTAATTTTAAATGGGATGATAAAAATATACATTAAAAGCAAATTAAAATACAAGCACTAAAATTTCATAAAAATGAATCAGAAGATTTAAATTATACCTGCATAATATTCAATTAAAAAATTTTTTATTACTTACATAAAAAATAACATCCTTAATGTGATAATTTTCTTCAATTCTCTCAAGACCATAAAAATTAACGGTAATGATGTAACGTGCATAATCTAGAAAACCCAAGTGAAGAATTGTAAACTCTTCGCAAATCTAAAGCATAAGAATCAATACATAAACATAATATTAATTTACTTGTTTTAATGTTTTGGATTTTAGATAAGAATATAGAAAAATAATTAAACTTACACTTTCAAAACAATGCAATTCCCTCGTACGATTGTGACTTTGTTGTTCATTTAAAATAACAACTATCTTATTTTTATCTGAAATACCATGAAGTGATACTGCAACATGAAATGGTTTGTTGAATCTTTCATCTGTTAAATGAGAAGATAATGAAGACATAAATAATTTATTATATACAAAGTCAAAAAATAGTTAAAGTCACAAAAAATTTTTATCAAATTCATTTTTTATACATAGAACAATCAATAAATATGAAATTAGTTATGATTATTTTTAAGTAATATAATTTTTTGAAATTAAAATTTTTATGATGAAATGTGTTTGATGATTCTAAAAGAAGTACTTTCATTCTGTTTTCAGTTATAATTTGAAAATTTAACACTAATTTTTTTAATAAAAGCTCTTTTACTTAGAGAAGTAAATACAAAAAATCAGAATAACTGTTAAAAATGGAAAATAGTCAAATAGTAATAAAAAGTTATTTCATCAAAATATTTAATATTAACAGTTAAATTATTTCAGTTTCAAAAGAGTTAAAATTATTTGAAATATTCAGTTGAAAGACATTTTGATAAAATAATTAATGTGTGATATTTAAATGGGTTAAACCTGTATAATAATAGTTAATATTTTTATTTTCCACTTTAATCAAAAGGGACATGGTTAAATATCTATCCTCTACTTTAATCAGTAGAAAATATATAATTAAATAAATTTCAATATAATGATTTACATTCTTAATTTTGATTACTTTATAACAAGTGTATAGAAAAAAATTATATTTTTAAGATTAAACATAATCTACTAACAAATACAAATTATTAACTTTTTCTTCATTATAATTATTTGATATACAATGAATTACTTTATATGGTGATTAACATTGTTATTATGTACTCAAAAAGAATGATTAAAATGTTCACAATAATTAAGCATTTATAATATTTCAATTTGTCTGAAATCCAAAAAATTATGTCGAATAATGTAGATAATATTTGTGAAATACATAATTTATCAATAAATTAAAATTAAATCAATGCTACATCAATCTTTGAAACATTAAAGTTATTAAGTAGAGGAAAAATTATAAAGAATTATAATGTGCATATCATACTTAATAATGCATATTCAATTAACTTCAAAAATAATTATTTACTTTAAATAAATATAAAAGAATTGTCTGGCTGAAATTCTGCAATTGGGATCTAAAACTTGAAGTTTATTGTGAACCATTGCGAGTAACCACATTCAAAGGAGAAATCAACCCATGAATTGGTAAACTGCCAGCCAGAGCACTATCTATTTAATTATCAGTTCAGGCTAAAAATTTCAAGAATTATCGACAAAATTTTCTTACTCTGAAATCACCCAAACTACACTAAAATTAAATAATAGTAATTATTTATTCTTTTTTTTCCACTTAGAACGAAAAGTCATCATAAGCAAAAGAATAGAAAATTCTCATCTTAATCAAAGTGAAAACTATCAGTGAGAGTAATTGCTGTGAAAATAAAAATCCAGACAAGAAAAACTACAAAAAATTAAATCGTGACATAATTTCTAACTATTAATTATTGATAGTAAAAATATTGAATTTTCATTTTATCCCAATTTAATTTTATTCAGTCATTGTAGCAAGATAAAGATTAGTATTTTGATTTACCAAACAATGAGTTTGGATAAGAATCAAAACTATGAAAGAGATAGACACTAATAAATAGTGTTGTTTCTGATCAAGTTTATAGCTGGGCGAATTTTGTTGTTTTGAAGTTATGATTGTACAGCTACTCTGTTGAATTCGGTTAGAATGTTAAGGCACCCTAGTAAAGTAAAATCAACAAATATAACTTAACATTTTATATTATTTGAATACATGTTCAATCAGGACTATTTGCAAACGTTTTTTTTTTATAACAGTGAGATTTTAGAATATTCCATGCTCATCATAATACTTAACTTAGCCAAAAAGTTAATCATAAAATTTATCTTGTTTTTCCATAATCTATTGGTAACATAATTTAAAATCTAATTTTCTAAAATACAAGGGTGACTAATAAAAAATAAGAATCTGCAATGAGTTAGACAAAAATATTAAATCACAGGAATAAAAATAAATAAATAAATAACAAAGGCAAAGAAAAGCTAAAACATTCAATTTTACATATAATTTAAAACTGCAATAAAACCAGATATTATAGGAAAATAAGAATTAGTCTTTCTTATGATTCACTGATGAGTACAGATTATTTTGATGATTGAAGTAGTTAAAACTGCTGTGAACATTTTCAAACATCTCATACATCATACATTCTTATTTTACTTTAATTTCACAGAAGGCTTTGTCAAATTCAATTCATATAAATGAATTAAATTTGTCAAAGCCCTCTGGGAAATAATAAGCTAGAAAAACATACAACTATTGTGAAAAATAAAAATTTATAAATTAAGAAGAAAAATTATACAAAATCAAAGATGGATGTGTTTTAGTTTCAATAACTTGATTTTCTCTCTCAGGAGTCAGTCTTTTAAGAAATCCATTGCTCAAACCATCTGTAAAGAACCTTATCACTTTGTATTTAATAAATTAAAAGCAATGTTTAATAAACAATACTAGTTATACATGAAATTGTATTCTCTTACTCACTAAATGAATTTCATCTACTGAATGCACACTATTTTAACTTCTGCATTGCTTACCTACAAATACAATTGCTTCAGTTAAATTATTTACAGTTAATTTGTTTTGACTAGTAATAGCTGCCATTCTATCATGTGACAACTGTAACCATGAGATAGGATTGAAGTCTTTAAAATGGAAGGTTTGGGGTTAAATTGCTGCAGCTGTTGAACAATAACATATGAACAAAGTATTTATGCGTGCATATCTATCATAATAAATGCTCAGAAATTTTCTAGGATTTATCCCTTGTGATACATGAATGTGGCTTACTAGGTACGAAAAGTCCTCTTGTAAGATAAATACAACAGCTGTTCTAACACCTCACAATGGCCTTTATCAGTTAGGATATCAGCTACAATATGGCAAATTGACAGCTATATTACATAGATCAAAATGATAAAAAATGTAGGACAAACTAAAATGGAAGATGATAGACTAACTTTGCAATTTTTTTAACAAAATAATTATCATTATCAAACAAAAAATATGTATAACATTCCAATAGTTTAATGATAATTAAATTAAATATATTTTTTCATAATTTTAAGTCTAGTCTTGATTATCAGTAATTCTTAATAGAATCATTATATTAATAAGAAACTTAGGCAATTTAATTTCTTTCATTTAAATACATAATATGCTTGATAAATTTTCATGAGATACAGAACAAAAGTAAATTAATGATTTCATTTATAATAGCATAAATCCTCATATATCATTTAAGCAAAGAGAAAGAAAATAAATTTCCTCCTAAACTATAGTTAATTTAATTTTTATCTTCAATATTCCAATTTAATATTTCAAACTGGAGAAACACTGATTATTAAATCAATGATTCATAAGACAAATAAAGGTGTCAAAATAATATATAAATTATTTTACATGTAAAATAATATAATCTGGAATAATTCAAATATTAATTAATAATTCTAAGCAAAAAATATTATGGTATTTAAACTCATGCACGTGTATAAATGTAAATATTTATTTTTTAGATATGCATATATATTAGTGTAAATAAAATGTATTTTAATAAAATTAAGAATTGAAATATTAGTTAATTATTCTAAGAAAAAACTTCTGATATTTAATTTTATGCCCAAATATAAATATTTATTTCAGATATGTATATAAGTTAGAATAAATAAAAGTATAACACAGTAGCATTTTTGCATTAACTTATATATTCCAAAAAGAAATTGTTTCATTAACCATGAAATTTTTTTATCTGAGTTTGATTGACTATGAAATGTAAAATTACAAAGGGACTTATATATTTATCTATAAATAACATTTTTAAAAATTTAAATATTTTGTGAATTCTCTCTTTGCTTCCAAGAAAATTTATGCGTTATTTCACATACCACACATACACAAACACTGTTTTATTAATTGCATACATGATAATTCAGAATATTCATGTAACAATTTTAATTAATTCAATTAATATAGTTTTGGATTTTATAATACAAGATTGAGGGAATATTTATGAATTTTAAAATAAATTCTACAAAGAATTGAATGGATTCTTGTGACATATATAATTAATATTTAATGTATCTACAACAAACATTTAATGGGAAGAAATATATAAAATTTACACCACATAAAATCATCAATAGAAGAGTTCTATTCCTTCAAATTATTTATAGTTAAATGAATTTTTGCTATACAAAAATTGATGATTGGATTTAATTAAGACTTATCAGCTACAACTTCGGAAAAATAGATCTGTGTAAACAATCATTCTTTTAAATTAAAATGTAAAGTTCTAGTAAAAAAAATTAAACAGGAGAAAATTTTAATACATTAACATCATAACTCAAAAATCAAAATCTTGAAATTTGTTAAACTGATGAATAATGATTATATACATTGTTTCATACTGACAATAAATAGATCATTTGAAAAAAAGTCTTATGAACTATTTTATGCAGCATACTAAAAAACTAAAAAAATTATCTGTTATTATAACATCACAGAAACTGTTTTGTCAAATGTAATAATCCACATTACTGGGGTCAGCATCAATAAAATCATTGTTGCTGAGCCCAGTAATAACATTCATCATTTATCAACAAGTTTGTAACATTAGATATCAAACAACAAAGAGACAATAATGTCAAATCATGCAACCAAAGAGATGAAGTAATAGAAAAATGAAAAGAATTTTTTATGTGATATATGAAAATTATTTAATGTTATAAACTTATACATTTTAATTACCATCTTCTTGTTTAAGAATAATTCTAGAAATCAACCAGAGTTGTTGATTAAATGTAGATAAAGCTGCAGATTTCAATATAAATGGTCCTGTCTATATAAATAATAAATATAATTATTACAATTTCTTAAAAAATACAGATTATTTAATATACATTTTATATAAAAATAAATATATTAAATAAATAATAATAAGTTGCAGAAAAATTTGACCATAAACTAAATTGACTTATCATAAAAATATGCAATTTTAAAAAATCAATTTAACATGTTATAGTATCTATGAATTAAGAAGTATACCTTAAACTGTATATCTTGAAAGTGTATCTTTTAACAATATAATAATAATAATTAAAAATATTAATAGAAATCAAAAGTACTTACAATTTATACTAATATTTTTAAAAATTTACATCTAATATATATATATATCTGTGTGTGTGTGTGTGTGTGTGTGTGTGTGTGTGTGTGTGGGTGGGTGTGTGTGTGTGTGTGTGTGTGTGTGTGTGTGTGCGTGCGTGCGTGTGTGTGTGTGTTTAAAGAATGTAGTAAATTAAATAAAATTAAATCGAATCATTAAATTAAATTAAATATTTCATATTGAAAGTTAAATCAGTTTATTATACAAAAATAGTTTTCTCATTAAAATACTTTGACACTTCAAGATCAAATACCAAACATATACTATTATAAATAAACTATACCAAAAACAGCATACCTTTTTCTGTTAATTTTTAAAATGAAATTAACAATGAGTTATCAAAATAAATAAAAACACCTATAAATAAAAATGACATTTTTGAGTGTACTTTCTAAGCATTAAAATAAATCTTGCATACCAGTTTTTTTTTATAAATAGAAATGTATATATTCTGGTAGTAAGTGGTAGTTTTATTGAAGTTCTGTAAAGCTTGGATTTTTTTCAAGTGTAAAATGTCGAATCTCTTTTATTTTAAAGAAGTCAAATGCAGGAGTCCATCTAGTTGGATTTCCATCTAACAGGAGTTCATCTAGATGGATGTGACTAAAGTATCCATGTAGATTTTAAGTGTTTCTAGAGGTATACAATCTTTCAAGTCATGACAGCATACACACAGCATGGCAAGATAAGTTTGGCAAAACAAAATGGAGGATAGGAAAAGAGGCTCAATGAAAGAGAAGGACTATAATGACTATGACGCATAATATTTACACATTGAAATATATAATCTAAATTGTAAATTCCTTAACTTTTGTTTACATTAAAAATTTTCTATTTAAATTTGTTCTTAAATATTTATAGTTTTATTAAAAAGTGCATTAAAGCAAATAATGACCAATAGTGGCAAATCATTTACAGCTTATGAATAATATTTTGAATAAAGTCTAGCATACAATAAAATTATCCAAAATACTTTTTTTTGCCTAAAAGTATAATATCAGGATCAATAAGTTTATTTATTAATATAAAGCCCTTCAAATAGAAGCCAATGAAGGCATAGAAAAATCTTATGTTAAATACTTAAATGTAACAATCATGTTAAAGGTTTCTTACTGAGAAGAATTAAACTTGTATAAATCATTTGATAAGTAATAAATATTAATATCAAGTACTATATAGTAAGTTGTAACTTCTAGTCATTAAGATTAATTTTAAAACCCTGTAGTCATTGAACTATAAAGTCAAGCAAATTATCAGATCTATGAAATCATGATTCTGTAACTACAAAGAGAATCTTAAATGATTTAAATTATAAATTAACTTTGTAAAGAATGACAAATCCTAGCAAGCACAAACAAGCTGTTACGAAATGTGTGCATTTCAAGCTGTTTAAAAAACTGTTGAATTAATTTTGCATAACCCAATATTGCTACTAAATATATTAACAGTCTATAAATTTACTAAAAAATCTTAGAAAATAAAAATGTTTCAAATTTTTAAAAATAATTCCTTAGTATTTGTTTCATGTGTATTGATTTAAAAATCTTAATAAGTAATTCATGTCAGTATCTTAGATTAAATATGAACTGAATTGATAAAATAAAATAAGAAAATATAAACAATTGCACTAAATTTAAATCATAAAAAAATCATCTTGTGATCTTTATTTATTTATTTTGTCTAAATGATTCTTAAGCACAATTAATTTTAGTTGATAGTAATAATTGCAATGTTAATGTCTCAATATTACTTATGAAGCTATATGAAAAAAACGAGAATAATTTTGGAACTAAAATAGAAATATAGGGTAATTTTTAAAAGAAATAACAATTTATTTAGGGTAGCTATTAAATTGTTCAAATAGCCAAAATATTTTGGATTAGGAATGAGAAATTTTATCCTTTTTAAATACTACCAAGATTGTTAACAATAGCATGAATATAAAAGTAATGATAGAAAATATTTGTGTTTGATTAAGAAAAAATTAGTTATCAATTTAAAAATAATTATAAAACAATTATTTTCAATCTAAATAATATATAAATATATATGCAATTATATATTTATTTTTGATGGTATCTTATTTCAATTAGAACCTAAATTGAATGAAATTCAAAAATATGTATGTATATTGTTTAATGATGAAATAATGATTGTTTATATAATAATGAAAGATAATTAAATCTGAATTATTGGTTTGTTAAAACATTAAAATACTGTTTTTAAATCTTATATATTATTTTATAGGTCACATGAATGTTAAGTTTGGTATATAATTAAATCATCATCTTGTAAGATTCTGTTGTATTCAATACATAAGATAGTTTCTAGTCTGATTCCTCATTTCCAGCAATTCTATGAACATTTATTCATAAACAATGATCCTATTAACATTTATTAATCTTAGTTATTATTATCATACTCCATATTAATTAAACTGTAATGTTTTCTTCTAAGTTAAAATTAAAAAAGAAATAAAACTGTGCAAAAAAATTTTCAGAATATGTTTTTAACATATTTGTATTATTATTGTATTAATTTATTTATTTATTTTTCCTGTATTTGATGGTATTTAAAAAAACTTTTATAATGTAATAAATATAAATTCAAAATATTATATGAAATTTAAAAAAAAATATTTAAGAAAAACCAATGCAAGTAAATACTGTGCAGTCATAAAAAGCAAATAAAACATTACTTAGAAAGAACTAAGATATTAACACAATAGAAATGTATATTAAATAAGAGAATAAAATAGAAAAAACATTTTATTAATCACGTATTTCTTAACAGCTAGATTGGTTAAGATTAATTTTACTTAAAAAGCTAAAATATTATTCATGTTAGTTAAAAGAGGGATTTAATTTTGTTAGTTAGAAAAGCATGTGTGCATTTTCAAGCATACTTAAAGATTATTTTGCTTTAATTTTAAAAATGTTATGCAATACTTACTGCCATTTGAGAGTGGTTAAGTTTTGGTGTGAGATTAGTAGCATTAATTGTAACAGTATTAGTAATTGGAGGTCCTGCTAGTCCAATAAATAAGAAAAGTCCAAAGCTTGCAAAGAATGCAGATATGACCAAAACAAATTCACGTTTGTGCATGCTGTATAGTCTCATCTGTACAGACCTTTAAGAATAAGTAAAATATTTTAAAGGATATAACATTAAACTGAGATACCATGAAAAAATACATATAAATTGAGAAAATATATGTATCTACATGATTATGGTTAATTTTTGATTCTACTTTTTATTTTAAAATTGAATAATACACAAATGTTTCAGCTTCAAATGTATAATATAGTACAATTTACAACATCAATATTTTCTGAACTCTTCAATAATCACAGAATTTTTAGAAACTATTAAAAGATATTTATTGAATGTCAATTTAATTATTTAATGCTACATAGTGAATAGTCTAATAAATGAAGGTTAATTAAGAAATATATTAAACAAATAAGTTTGTCATTCTATAACTATCATTTAACACTAAATGAAACAATATTTGTATAGAAGTTTCATCACTTGAACTCTATAGTTATGTAATGAATTGTTAGCAAAAATAGTTAGTAAAATACTTAAATTTTATTGTGATTTAATTAAAAAACATCAAATTATGGTCCTAAATTTAAAAATAAAAAAAATTATATATTTCTTATTTTTTTAAGAGAAATGTCTCAAAATGTATCTATTTAGAATTAATTTATACCTATTACATTCTTAGTTACTATATATTGGTTTACATTTTGTGATATTGAATTTTTATAAAATTTTCAAACTTCAAAAATGAACCATAAGAATTGGTAGCACTTCTCTATTTTCACAATCCTGCATTAAACTCCTAAATCATGAAGAAAAACAGCCATACATAGCTAAATGAAAAGCAACCATAAGCACTTTCTATTTCAACTTCTACAAACTAAAACTGATAAATTTTGCAGTATTGCAAACTCTTTTTTTTTCTTTTTCTTTTTTTTTTTCAATTTAAGCATAGTAAAAAATCTTGATTTTTTAATCTTCCAATTGGTAAAGACACAGATTTGCCTTTTAGAAAACATGTATTATTTTAGATTTCAATACAGGTAAATGGATACAAAAATAAACAAAAGAAGGTATATGGAGGTGCAACATGAAAAATAGTAAGCAAATAAAAAGCATTTCATATGGATTGTCAATATCTAAATTTATATCATGTAAAACTTGTGTGACAGAAATTTTATGGGAAAGATAAGATTTTTGAAGCCAAATTGTAAGCAATCATGATATGTAGACCTAAACTATGAGAAAGCAGCTATTAAACAATAAACTTGACATCTTTCATCCAGGGGCTATGAAAATCAAGTAGTACCTTCATGCAAATTTATATTATTACAAAGTCAAGTTTATCATATTAAGTATATATTTACAAATATAATAATGCGAAAATAATATATATAATTCATTTTAAAGAAATTAACAGCATAGTAAAAAAATTGCAAGTCAGAAAAAGTAAAAATGTAATTAATATATACATTTGAATAATATTATTATTCATAATATTTGTAACATATTTTAGAAACAGAAAATATTTACAATTGATAATCTCAAAATTACCATAAATCTTTACAATTTAAATTGCATAAATTTTAATCATTTGAATCAAGAATATTTTAAATTTTATATAGTTAAAAATTTTTGGATCAATTTTGAAAAAATTTGTACTTGAGAAAACTTTAGCATATTTGTCGCCTTAATGCATGTTTCCAATGCATATGATGAACATTTTTGACAGGTTTGGTTTTTTGTCGCTCAACGGTCAATTTTTTGCACACTAGGACTAATTAGACCGGGACCTACGGTTTAAGGTGGATTCCGAACCACTACAAACATTCATGCCCAAGGTGGGATTCAAACCCACGAACTGTTGAACCGAAGGCAAGAGTGCTAACCATCCGGCTGCCAGCTCAGCAACATTTTTGACAGAATCCTATTTAAATGTTTTTTCTAAATATAATCTTCAGTAATTTCTCTTAATTAAACGATATTAAAAATATTAATTTTCAGTAGATTAAATCAATATACTAGTCTTACTATCTTATCAGTTCTATACAGTGCTGTTCGGAGAAGAGCAATTGAATAAAGCACTAGGTTTTAGATCAAAAAACTGCACATAAAAATTGGCAAATAAAAATATTTGTATGCTTATATCTTTCAAATAGCTTTCGATACTTGAAGGAGGCACTTAAATCAGAGTTTACTGCTGATTCTTTAAAATATTGGATTAGATTTAATTTGTTTGTCATTTCATGATCATGTTTTCACACGAGTACTAATTGCAAGTTTCGCATGAAAATGTAAAGGAAATTGTATCAAATTATTGTTTTTAAAAAATTAACATTTTCAATTTTTGATTTTCATTATATTTATAGAGTACATGTTAATTTTTATGTCACATAAATATTTTAAACTTTTACTTTTAAATTTGACAGAGGCAATATTAAACTATTAGCATTTTTGCATGCTAGTCACATAATCCGGTTTTAATGATTTCTATTTAAATCAGAAATTTAAGTATTATTTGTCCTGCATCATATTTTTAAACTAATTGTCAAAAATTAGACATTTGTTTTCATCCTTAAAACAACATAGCTATTGCAATTTATTAACAGAATAATAATGAAGCAGCAGAAGACTTAATTGAATGAAAGAATAAGAATGGTTGAATAATTTTTAAATGTTGATTCATGTATATAACATGTAGCAAGTAATTCAAAATATTCCAGTAAATTAAAAAATATTCCAGGAAAAACTTTATTTACACTGATCTGATTTAGAAAACAAAAATAAATAACATTATTTCTAATGACAATGCACAGATTAACTCTTTTTAAATCAGAACTTACTAAGATTTTTCTCTAAAATATGTTTAAAGCTAAAGTCTTACACCTTGCATATATAATTTAACCATTGAATGACTTCTGAGAAAAGAAAAATTATTATAATTTCATAGATTTAGTTTAGAGAAGAACTTATAAAAGTTGACATAAAATATAATTATTGAAATGGAAGTTCATAAAAGATAGTACAATTCCATTATATGTTCACAATTGATCATCAAAGCAATTGCTAAGCAGTTATCAACAAACTTTGGCATTTAAATATAAATGATAATTACTTTTGGATAACAAAATGTTTTTAGCAACATTTTGTTTCTCCAAACACTATCAACGATAGAAAAATACCCAAATTTCACCAATAGGCATCCTAAAATATATTTTTCCCTAGAAATGCCATATTTGTATTTTGTCTACCATACAAGACACTATTAATGAATTATTTTTATGCAAGTTAAGCCCAAATCAATGTCAACCAAATTTTTCAACAAGTTTAGGACAAAATAGAAAGTAAGATTCAGCTAATTATAGCAAATACTTTCAAAAATAAATTATACATCAGTTTTAAAATGAATGTTATATACCACTCATCAATATGCAAGTACTTCAACAGAAAATAATTAATCCCTGTTAACGGGGAATAAATGGTTGTCTAAATTAATGAAAGTACAGATTATACAATATAATCAATAAATTAACCCTTGCAATAAACATTAAATAAAAAAAACTTCTTTCAACCTGATGGTCTAGGTTCGTCTTCACTCTAACCACACTTGATAAACTCCCTGACTGGAAGAAACCTAATGATCTTTTGTATTATTTAGTAGTTATTTCTTGAACAATTAATTGAAGAAGATGTCTCGAATGAACAGCTTCATTTATTCAAAGTTCACAACACTTCAGCTTCAACAAAATATATTATTCCACTAATTCGCCTTTTATTTATACAGTACATACATCTAAACAGATAAAAGTCAAGTTTAATAGCATCCAGTTTAATGCGAGTTTATTCTATTGGAAATAAAACTGAATTTTTATTCAATATAATAGAGCAAAACATGAAATTGTTGATCAAGATAAAAATTAAGAAGAAAAATATGAATTCCCAAAAGCAATTGCTGTAAAGATATCTGAATCGGAAAAAATTACCAAAGTTGTGAAAAGTAGATCTGATTCCCTATAAAAGATAAAGAACCTTATATGTAAATAGAATCATTAGAGCCTGACTAAAGGATGAACATTGGGACAGTTGCTCCTACATCAGAGGGGACCCCCAAATGGAATAATAGAAAGTTTATTTTTGATTTCTTTCTTTAATTAACTTTTTTACAAAAAATATTAATACAAAATCCCTCAAATTTATACTAGCTTCTTTATTAATTGATTGTATGAACATCGATTAAATAGTTCTCCTGATTGGCTATACTTTTTTAATGATGGACATAGAATTGTCAGAAAATTAACAAAATAATCAGATGTATATTTTGTTTGACCAGTTGAGGGAAGGACTTTATAACCATTTTAGGTTAGACCATTTTTTTGCTATATATCTATAGTGAGCAGAAGATTTAAATATCTGCATAAAGTTCGGTTCTTCATTACTGAAGTTGTGAAACAGAGAGGTCCCCACAGTTTTTGCCCTGAGCCCCAATTAGACTAAGTCAGACTCTGAGAACTATTCAAACCATGGGTATACAGAACAAAAGCTTTCATAAATCACTTCATAAATTTATTTTCTATATAGAATGTGCAAATATTACAATGCTTTATTCCATTTTGTTTAAATTAAACCAAAAATATTAATGTATAACAAATATAAATCAGTTATAATTCCCATTTTCTGCTTTTTTTCCTCATGTGTATTAAAAGTTCCTTTCTTCACTGCAATTAAGGGAGGTCTGGAATTTCATACTTTCTCTATCAGTTGGTCTTATAATTAAAAATTTCCTTTTCTAAATATAAGTATATTTTTCATATTTAGTAAAAGGAAATTTATTATAGGTTAAGTGCTAATTTTACTTATTTTTTAAGGGGAGGAATTGGCTGTAGTGACGCTAATACGTAAATATCCTCATATTATGCTTTTTAATGCATTCACATGGCTTCTACAGAGTTTACAATTATCCCCACAAAAACTTAACTTTAAACAAAATTTGTAACAAAATATCTTATTACGCTTTAAGATTATATATTCTATCCCTTAATTTAAGTTTGATAACGTACTCAGACCATATGTTGCTTAAAAGTTGAGAGTTACATCGTTTACGTTAATTACAAATTTACTATAACAGTTTACAAATAAATGACACTTCATAGAATTTGATAATACCAATAGCACACTCAAAAATTTTGACTACCTTTCACAACGATCGTGATAGTAAGTGGGAGCGATATTTTTTCCAAATTGGCTAAACATGTCACTGAACTGAGAGAAAGCAGAACGCATTTTAAATTTCCAAGCCCTGGCAGGAAACATTGGATTAAAAGCATTAAAATCTGTAGGCATAATAAAATTTGTTCTTAAAAATCAAATGTATCATTTATGTTAAGCAAGTTTGATGTTCACATATTCAACAGTCATACTACTAGCTGAAATTAAAAATCAATATTTTTGTTGCCATAGTAACTGATTTTAAAATGCCATTCTTGGAAACTAAAATAAATATTATTTCCATATAAAACTTTCAGATTTAACATTTTTCTCTTGATGATGTTTGTAATAGAAATTACTTTTAAGAAATATTTTGAAACATTATTTTGAAAGACATTTCTTCTTTTAATAATTTTATTTCCATCTATAGTTATTTGAAATTAATATTCAATTAAATCATTCAGAGATTCATCATCAATTCAGAGATTATGAAATAGCTGGATAGTTGCATATGACGTCAGTAGACACTCATACATGAAATTATATGCTTACTTTCTAAATGAAAATTCAAAATAAGCAATTGAGCTCAATAGTTAATTCCAGAATTATATTTTATTTTTACTTGAATAAAAATAATTTTATGTATTCTTAGACATTGTAGTTTATAGAAATAGATACAATGCAAAATGCAAGTAAATACGCAATAGTAGAGCCTCTAGGTCACATATTAATTATAATAATAAACAGTCAGAAAATTCAATAACATAGAGAAATTCTTAATGGAGAAAAAATTTTCTCTATCCCCAATTGTCCTTGATAAATCTTAATTGGGCTTCTTAGAATTTTGTTTTAGGGATATTTTAGCGGCTGTATTTTAATCTTTCTTATTGCTAATTGAATACAACATTTTACTGATGCATTTGGTCTCTTAAGACACCCAATGCAAGATTATTACAATACATAATATATTATGTATTGTAATAATCTTTTATTGTTATATTTATCGGTGTTGTTCAAGCTTTGACCAATTATAGTAAAAAGAGAGCTTAAGTGATTATAGTGAAGAGCAACATTTAAAGCGGAATTTTAGAAATATAAGGAAATAGCATGCATTATCTATATTGCAAAAATATATGCATTTTGTAAAATAAAATTTTTGAATAAACTGTTCTACTGACTAGTTACTATTTTCAAGAGAGAATACTTTCAAACTCTTGTTCTTTTAATTTTGATCAAAATTAGTGTCTAATTGTTAACAAAGGAATCATGAGTTTGTTTTTATTTATGTTGATTTTATGTAAAGGAAAAATATTTGAAAGTTTGACAGCAAGATGTGAACTAAAGTTAAGTCCTTAGAGATATAACTTGAAAGATGATTTTAAGTGTATAAATTCTCAATTTAGATTATAATAGAAAACAAAATTTACCTAATAATTTAATTGAAATTTACTAAATAGAAGAGAACCATTTATTAAGAAAAAGAAAATTAGTGTAAAATAGAAAAATGTGATTATACACAAAAATTGATAGTTTGCGCAAATAAGTGTTAAGCAATACAGAAGCATGATTCTCTTTTAATATTAAAGAAATTAAATTAATAAATGTCTCTTATGATTATATAATGATTTGATTTTGTCAGGTTTACTGATGCAAGGTCCAATATTGGACATTTCTGCACCGTACAATATTTTAAAACTGTAGGTAAAAATTCTGTGTTAAAATACTAGTCAGATATATACAATGGAATGTATTAAAAGTTCAAGAAAAGCATTTGTAAAAGATTATTTTGGCTAAAAATCTTAAATAGAATTCAAGAAACCTATTGCACGTAAAAATGCAAACAAATTTCTATGTGATTTAAACCCAAGCAAGTCTGATAAAATTAAATATGTGGTATTAAAAAACACTATGCGTAAATCATTGAAATTAGGACAGACAATTAAAATGTGATGTACTGTATATGGTACATTATACACATGCCACAAACTGGAGCACTACAAGACAAGAATAAGTGCTTGTGTGTAAATCTAGTATGTCCAATACGAAGCCGTGTGAGTTTTACATCTACTCTTCGCATGGGAACAACTGGGAATGGAAGAATGTGGATATACTATATAATTTATTGTTCTTCTGCAAATCCCATGTTTTTTGCCAGTGGGAGGAAATGAAATCTTCGATAATTTGTTTAATGTCAAAAAATGTTAAATCTTTATGCAAAATGTCAGAGGCATTTTTAGCAGCATTATCTGCAAGCTCATTCCCAGCTATCCCAACATGACTTGGAACCCTACAAAACAAGATGTCAAATCCTTTGTTCTTCAATATATTTAAAATATCTAATATTTCCATAATAATTGGATGACATTTATCTTTAAAATTGTCTAATTGCATGAGCACACTCATGCTATCTGTATATATACAGTATTTTTGATAAGAGCTGGATTGTATTATTTCTAGAGCATGTTTAATAGCAACAGCTTCAGCTGTATACACAGAATATGATGCATGCAGTTTATAGCTGTAAACTGTATTTCCAACAACAATACCACAACCAACATGACCACTTGATTTTGAGCCATCTGTATATGCAGAGATGTGAGAGGAATAATGAGAAAGAATGTGTGAAAAAATTTGTTGCAAAATAAGGGAAGATATAACTGATTTATTGTATCCAGTAAAGGGTTTGATTATATTGACAACAGGAATATTCCAAGGAGGAAATCTTAGAGCATCTGTGATTTGAATATGTAAATCAGGGAACTCATATGAAGACAGGAATGAATTTGTACGCTCATAAAATGGTAATATGTTATGTGGCCGTGCATTATATAGCCTTCTTAAAGAAGGACAAATAATCATCGATTTCAAAGGGTGTTGTGATACTGATAGCATTTTGAAATAATAATGTAAAGAGAGTTGCTTACCTCTCAGATCTAGAGGTAATTGGTTGCAAATTACATAAAGGCTCTGGACAGGAGAAGTCCGGAATGCTCCAGAACAGATTCGTAAAGCTGAGTGATGAACAGGGTCTAATTTGCGCAAAATTGATGATCTGGCTGATCCATAAACTACGCTACCATAGTCATTTCGAGATAGAATAACTGACTGATACACTCGGAGTAATGCTTGACGATCTGCACCCCAAGAGGTGTTAGAGAAAACTTTCAGAATATTTATTGATTTTTCGCATCTTTTGCGCAAATCTAAGATATGTGGTAGGAAGGTTAACTTTTTATCAAATATAAGCCCAAGAAATAATATCTGATTAACTACGGGAATAGTTGTACCTGATATCTTAATTTCTGGATCAGCATGAAGCCCAGTTTTTCTGCAAAAATGGATACAATTACTTTTACAAGGGGACAAAGTATGCCCATTTTCATTACACCAAGCAACTAGATTATTGACAGCAGTTTGTAATTGCCGTTCAATCAGTCGCATATTGGAACATTGGCAAGAAATTTGGAGATCGTCAACATATAATGTTCAATGGACAGATGGTTGCAATACATGAAGAATGTTGCTGATGCAAATATTAAAAACAGTAACACTTAAGACACTTCCCTGAGGAACCCCCTCACATTGGATAAATAGATTAGATAAAACAGATCCTATACGGACATTAAAAATGCGAGAACATAAAAAACTCTGAATAAAAATAGGTAAATTTCCTCTGAAATTAAAATTATACAAAGTTCGAAGAATTCCATAACGCCATGTCTTATCGTAAGCTTTTTCTATGTCAAAAAATATAGACACCAAATGATGTCTCTGTACAAAAGCATTCCTAATTTGTGTTTCTAGGTATGCAATATTGTCCAGAGTAGATCGACCTTTCCGGAATCCACTTTGATAAAGGGATATGTACTGATTGTCTTCAAGTACATAAACAAGACGGGCATTGACTATACGCTCCAAAGTTTTAGCAAGGCAACTTGTGAGAGCAATTGGATGATAGTTTTGAGGGTTAGTTGGATCTTTCCCAGGTTTAAGAATTGGAATAAAAATTGCTTTGCTCCAAAGACTGGGATAGATATGTTCATTCCATATTCTATTGAATAGAAAAAGAGTGTTTATTAAAGATTCATGATTAAGATGACAAATCATCTTATATGAGATACCATCTGGTCCCGGACTAGTATTTTTAGTTTGGGATAGGGCTCTCTGCAGTTCCACCAAAGAGAAATTGCAATTATATGGATGTATGGCTTTTTCATGAAACTTTATAGGTTTCTTTTCAGCTTGCTCTTTGGTTCTGAGAAATTTAGGATCATAAGAGGCTGGACTAGATACCCTTGCAAAAGTTTCACCTAAAAGATTGGCAATATCATATTGAGAAGAAATTGTGTCAGCTCCTGTGCGTAGTATTGGGATAGAGAAGTCCCGATATAAGCCACTGGAAGCTTTAACTTTCTTCCACAACTCTTTGCTGGAAGTTGATGATGTGATGGAGGAAACATATCTTATCCAAGATTCTTTTTGACTATTTCTCCGTACTCGACGAGCAAAAGCTTTAGCTTTTTTGAAAGCCATGAGGTTTTTCATGGTAGGGCACCTGCGAAAAACAGTCCACAACTTTTTTTGTTTTTTGTATGACACTTGGCACTCATGGTTCCACCATGGTTTATGATATTTGCGTGGAATTCGGGAGCGCTTGGGAATTGTGTTTTTGGTAGCATCTAGAAGTGTATCAGTTACTTTTTGCACAGCATCATTGATATTATCACTTCTAACCATGCTGTCAGTAATCACAGCTAATTGAGTGTAGAGAGACCAGTCTGCACGATGGTAAGAATAAGAGGAGTGGTAGAGTTGTGGTCTTCTTATACCAGTTTGATTTATAATTAAAGGAAAATGATCACTGTTATATAAGTCCTTCTCAACATTAAGATTTAATGAAGGTAGAATTGATGGAGAGCAAATAGCTAAATCTACTGAGTGAAAAGTTCTTGATGGCTGATGGAAATAGGTTATTTCCGTGGAATTTAGAAGGCAGATATTGTTATTAGAAATGAACTGTTCAATTGTTTTGCCCCGAGGATTCATATTATCACTACCCCATAAGGTGTTATGACCATTGAAGTCACCAAGTAAAATAAAGGGTGTAGGTAGTTGGTCCAGCAAACTGTTTAAATCGCTTTCATGGATGATCGCATGGGGAGGTAAGTAAAGGCTACAAATAGTAATGAGAGATGTTGTGTGTATGCGTACTGCAACAGCCTGTAATGAAGTGTTAAGGGATTGTATAGTGCTAGGAATATTACAAGACACAAGAATGCATACACCTCCAGAAACTGAATCATGATTAACATCTTTCCTCACACAATTATATCCACGCAATTTTAAACTGTACTGAGGTTTCAAGAATGTTTCTTGGATGGCAAAGCAGGCTGGATTATGCAGGTTTATAATTGTTTTTATATCTTCTATATGAGTGCGAAAACCTCGACAATTCCAAGAAACGAAGGTTCCCATTAAGCTAAGCTGAATGCTCCGGCATTGGAGCAAGCCATCTGGGATTCAGATGAATCTCCACTTAGGAGTGTTTCATCATCTGATGGGTCTATGTTTTTTATACCTGTCTTAGAGGCAGTTGAGCTTCTTTTACTCTTTAAATGTGATTTATGGAGCCCTTCTTTTGCATTCTTTAATTTTAGGGATCTTTGAGACTTAGATTTTGCAAAAGACAGTGGAGAAATTCCTTTCGGAATAGGTGGGACATTTATAATAGGAATATTTGAGGATAAGTTTGGAAAATTTAAGAAATCTGTTTGAGTACTACAAGATTTCATGACTTTTTTAATTGCTTGTGAATGGCTAATACCTTGATTAGGGGTACGAGATAATACTGTATGACTAGCTTCAGGGTAAGATAAGTTTTGTTTTATTTTCACAGTAATAATTTCTTTTTCTAATATCCAGGTTGGGCATGACCGAGAGTACGATGGATGTTCACCACTGTAGTTTACACATTTTTCTTGTAATTGACATTCACTACTATCATGTCTAACAGATGCACATCGAGCACAAGTCAAATGTCCCCTACAAGTAGTTTTTGCATGGCCAAAACGCTGACATTTAAAGCAACGTAATGGATTTGGAATGTAGGGGCGTACACTACAATTTAGGTAGCCAGCTTTAATAGATTGAGGTAGTATAGGAGTAGCAAATGTGAGTATAAGGTGCTTAGTTCTTATAATTTTGCCTTCTCTCCTGATTGTAATACGCTGCACATGTTGCACTTTTTGGTCAGCGAGAATATTCAAAATTTCCTCCTCTGAAACATTAAATAGATCTGCAGAAATTACTCCCCGTGTAGAATTTAACCTACTGTGAGGAGATACTATAACATATATATTACCAAGGCATTTTAGTTTTAGGGTGGCTTTGGCCTGTTCAATTGATAAGACTTCAACTAAGAGATCACCAGATTTCATCTTGCGAACATTTTTGACATTTCCAACTGTACCAATAAGACTCTTATTAATTAAGAAAGGAGAAACATTATCAAAATTGCCCTCAGTTCTTTTAAGAACAAAATATCTCTGATCCTGTATCATTTGTTGCTCCATAGGGAGTAAAGAATTAGAAATACATTCCATGGAAATAAGTTAATTATTTCAAGGCCCGACTGCACGACCCACCACCGAGCCCAACAAGGGGATGCAGTATAACTGCATCAGTGCTAGCCAGACCTTATACGCTTTCAATATATCTCTGACGTGGCCTCCACCCTTATCGAGTGACACAGCAGATATATGATCGCTTGATCCATGGAAGCCGATTGGTATGCTGAGGACCACAACACACCTCCCGTTTACCTGAAGCAGAGGCCAAAGTAATGTGTTGGTCTCCATGAGCCTCAATCACCAGGATCCTCCTTTCCAGGGACACGGGTATCCACGTACGGCAAACACGCGGGTGATTTAGTCCCCAAGAGAAGCTAATAGTAACAGGGCGACAATAGCTACTCAAGGGGAGTCCTCAACCTCTTACAAGGCAAACACAATGAGGGAGAAGAGGATGGAAAATCAGAAGAGGAGAGTAGAGAAGAAAATAAAGAGGAGAATAGATCACTAGGGTACCTCGGGATTGTGACACCCGTGTTTACCTAAAGAAGGTAAACCCCCTGAGGGGCTTATGATTATATAAAATTTGGCATGAATAATAGTTAGATTTATACGCTAAATCATTCATATATTCACAATTAGTAGGAGGTAAATATTTACTTGTTACCAACTACCAATATATAAATATAATATTGGTAATAAATATTGGTCTGTGCTTGTTACCAATTGTGAATTTACGAACAATCATTCACAAATTCATTTCACTTCTCTTTCTTTTCTAGTTATCAATTATAAAAATGTTGGTAATGTTGATCTTACTTTGTTTCTGATGTTATTTTATTTAACATTATTTATCGGAGCAAAATTTATTTATTTGTAGCTTCTTTTTGCCATCGTGACAACTGTATCATAGATATTGCTGTACAGCAATATATGAAGAAATGGTTGATGTGTGCTCCTGACAGAGAATAAATTGTAGAAATGAATTTTAAAAGGTATACAATGATTTAGGAAAACATCATTAAATTCAAATGTAAAAACTTATTTTTACTAATTCAGTTTACTCTAAATATTTCAGAATCATAACCATTGTAAAAAATCATAAGAACACAAAATTTCTTATGTTTCTGTTATCCTTTGTTTAATGTATGTTTGTAATTTATTATGAAAAATTAATGGATAGTTTTTATTTTTCATTTACGTATTTATATGCTTATTAAATGTGAAGTTTGCCACTGGATTAAAATGTTAATTGGAGTAATTAGATAAACTTTATAATTTATAAGTTTTCCTTCTAAATTTAAATCAGAATTTTAATAATCTTTTAACAACTTTAAATATGCATGACATTTCAGTAAAATATTTAAAATTGTTTTGTTAGATTACAGAATTTATTCAAAAGCAATTTAATGTTAATAGTATCAAATAAAAATGCTTGAAAAGGTATGTATTTTCTGATATTAATTATTTTTATTTTTATTTGTAGCTTCTACTCAATGTCATGGCAGCTGTTTTACAGATAGTGATGTACAGCAATATACTAAGAAATGACTCATGTGTGTTTCTGACAAAGATAGAAAACTTTTAAAAAGAACTTTGGAAAAAGCCCAGTCTGATGTATATAATATGTAAAGAATAATAATAATAAACCTTTATCTTTTGTAAACATTTTACTTTTGTGTTTAAGTTAATAAATATTGAAATGGAGAATTAAACAAATATTTTAAAAAATTACAACGAAATAGGAGCACTTGTAACTGAGAATACAACTGTATTTTAATCTCATCGCAACGATAAATTTAATACAATTATTACAAAAAAATTGTAACTTTTTATCATCCTTATCTCTGCAAACATTTCTTTTAAAAAATTTCAAGACTATTCATATTTAAGTCAATTTTTCTGCTGTTGATATAAAATTGATGAAAAACAATATCAAAAAGGAATTAAACAAAGTTTCTATATTAAAATAGAGTCAATGTTCTATTTTAAATAAATCAAAATCTATTGCATTGTCTCTTCTCAAATGTTTTATGTTAAGATATACCAATTGTTACAAATACATTGGAAGAACTAAATGAATAACTTATGATTTTAATCTTTAGAACCAAACTTCTGAATGAATTTATGAGGACTTGTTAAAAATATGTATTATAGAAGCAATAATAATTTTTAAAATATTTTTACAATTAAATATTTATCGTAAAATTAAAAAAATATTTGGAAAATCATAATAATTTACAATTTGCTAGTTGAAATTTTATTTTTTCTAAAATTTGGAAGTTATTTAAAAAATTTTAATAATTATTGTCTCAAAGCAAATTTATTGAAGCTTTTCTATTAGTAAAAAAAAAAAAAAAAATTCTAATACTGAAATTATTGAATGTTAATTATGTGTCCTTCAATTAAAACAGTTGAAAATACTGATATGTCTAAGAGGGAAACAATATTAGATGATCGGTAAAATACGCTTCATATTAATTTCACTTAAGTATACTATTTGATTTTTTAAATTAATTATACAAAACTATTAAAAATAGCTACCTTCCAATACAAGTGTTTTTATGTATGAAACTTCTAATGGGTAAAATGTAATTTATGTAAAAAAAAAGGGTTTTTTTCAATATTATCTGGTTTAGTGACAAAAATATATTTTTGTCACTAAACCAGGGATATACGGGTACTCGTGTTGCGTCCGCCAAATGACACATTTCATCACCTTCTTCGCCAAATCTAAGCGATTACAGTCACAGCATGGTAACCCAGCTACGATGGGCTGTAGGCGGAGCTATCGTTGCCCGGGGAAAATGTGATTGGGTAAAATATAAGGTGGAGAAATAAACATCATTATGACATGTGAGTGAACGTAGTATATTTAGCAGCGTTTTTCTTGTTCTAAGGTATTTCGTTCATAATTATATTAGGATTTTTCTGATAATTTTATAAAGCGATTGTCTTATTATATAATGGAAAATGATTCAAAAAATAATTCTTTGCAATTTTGCACTTCAAATATTAAAAGTATTTCATCGGCATTAATAGACGTTCATTTACAAATATAAAAATCAAAAACATTTATTGTTAGTAAAACTAACTAAAAAAAAGAGTTTTTGATTTTTATATTTGTAAATAACGTAACACAATAAGTAACTATAAATATGATACAACAAAAACATAGACAACAATCTATCATACCTTACATCCAAGCGTACATGATGTAAAGAACTTAAATAAATACTTTTCTTGTTGGTTTAACTCATGTTTTTGAAACAGTGATTTTATTACTGCATTTGGTACCAGTGGTTATGACGTTTCAATATTAGTACTTGGACCTTTAAATGAAAAAGTTAAATGTAACATAACCAATAGTATTACTTATCTTCTGTAAATAAAATTATTCCATCAAAACTCATCATGTGCTTTTAAAAGCAATGAAAAGAGAAATTAGATAATTTAAATTGAAGCTTGCATGGTAGTTTAAGTACTTATTGATGATTTTCCCTATTTTTTCAGCAATTAAATTTAAAATTGTTTTTGCCATATTATATCTGATAATCATAAATTACATGAATAAAAATTAGCATATTTATATTATATCTTTTATCTGAAAGTATATAACATATTACATAAGTATCATTAAATACTATAATTTACATATGTATTCTCCTACTTAAAAAAATTAAATATGTGTAATAAAGGAATAAATTTTTTTGAAATAAACCTGTGAATTAAATATATTTATTGTGTATATTTGTATGTTGAAGTTACTAATCACTAATTTTTTCAATAGCATATTCAGCATTTCTCATTATTCAAACTCCAAATTATTCAAATATAAGATATTAACTCTTGTTAATGCAATAAAACCCCTTATTTTGCAACATTTGCTGAGCTTATAATTTAATCTCCAAGTTTTTTGCCCAGATCACATAAATCTCGACACATAAGTATATATTTATTTAACTGATTTTTAATTATTTCATTTATACAGTTTGTTTTGCAAGTTCATAAGATTATATAAGTAGTTACAAATATGCAAAAGAATCTAAAGGGTTGTAACAACTAAAAATCAATTTATAAAAAACTATTATCAATAATTATGGATATTTGTCTTCAACTCTTATTACTAACATCCGTGCAATTTGTAGGTTTATTCTTGTGCATAAAGAATTAATTTTGACAAGAGATTTTCCCAAGCTTTCTTAAGAAATTTTGATCTGAAAACTCAGCAAAGTCAGAATTAAGGCATTATCACTCTTTCTTGAAAATCTCTTTAAATTAATTCACATTCATTACTACTTGCATCTAAATGTATGTGCAGAGCAGTACTGACCATTACTGTAAATATTGTTAAAAATGTGTGTATAAGTATTTATATTACTAATCAAATCTAGAAAATGTGGGAACAAGTGTATGGAAAAAAAAGAAATTTTTACTTATATCAATTTATGAAATAATATTTACTGTTTGTGTATACTTTATAATTAAAATAATCTAGAAATATTTTCCGCAAATAAACTCTATCTACTAAATGTATGGATTATTCAAGAATATGCATGCAAGATATCTGACCTTGTAAATAGTCCCTATTTATTTTTATTTATAAAGAATATGAATGAGTGTGATGTCACGCGGCTTGGCCATACCAGATGAAAATACATGGCTCGACGATTAACCAAATGATAAGTAAATGGAAATAACTGTTATATCCTCATTAAAATCTTTCCCTGTGACTAATAATTACACCTCATTGGCAGTCAAAGGAAATAAATTGGTGGTGAGCGCCTGGAGCACTGGAACTCGGTCATCCAAAGTGGCAAGAAGAAGTGGATCTAGTGTTTGTTAGGTTCCTAGCCTAAATGGCCATGTACCTTCTGTTCCTAAGAAATTTTTCTACACCTAACTTTAGTTGAGATTAACATAATTATTTCAAAACATAAGGTTATTTAAACACAAAAGATTAAGAAAATATTTTGCTTAGGTTAAAGTGCTCCCAACGAGAGTTTTTTGAATGATATTGAATAAACATAAAAAAGAAAAATTGGCATCCAAAGTGACAACCAGCATCCCTTGAGAAATTTTGAGTACAAATACCACAGGAAGTTAAACTGCTTTTCCCACATCTGGTAATAATTTAAAATCGATCACTAGGGGAGATAACACTTTTCCATGAACCAGAATATCTCCTGTCAATAAAGTAAGCAATTATAAAATGATCTATCGAGACACAAATGCTGTTCGCGTTTTACCCAGTTCATGGGAATTTGAAGGATATCTATTTTGATGCTCTCCCACAATAAATAGTAATATAATATTAACTCATAAGGAGATTATAATGCAAATAATAAAAACACTTTCTTTAAAATAATTCAAGTTGTAAATAGTTCTGAAGATTTAGGTTATGCTTTTTAATTTGAAACAACAAAAATCGAATAAATAATAATCAGAACTCTAGAATTGGATTCAGAAATGTAACAAGAGAATAAAAAGACTTGCTATAATTTATAAATAATTTAAAATAATTATTAATTTTAAATATTAATATAATTATTTCCAAAAATGTATATTTTACAGCAGTGAATGATGTTAATATATAATATATATAGATTAAATGTATTTATAAATAACAGTGAGTTAGGATAAATTAATTAGTTATGCATACATTTCATTTGCCATTAATGATGAATTTGATTAATTACTTCATCAGTGTTGATCACTTCAAGTTTTTCAAATTCGCCGCTTAAAAATGCTAAGTCACTCCAATTTTTTTGTCCCATGGTTGATCGTATATGTCAGAATTAATTTTAATTTACTGAACGAACGTTCACAGCTAACAATTGACGTTGAAATAGTAAAAATTGTCTGTACACTCATAATTTTAATAACATCTTCACCATACTAGATTATGCAAGTTAAATGCTTCAATGGAGTTTAAGATTTAATTTCTTTAGAGCATTGAATTATATACTTATGTACTTTTTATAATAAAATTATAAATATTCTCAGCCAAAACATGTAAATTTGTAATATTTTTTATTTTTCAAAAACTGATACACTCAGTATTTAAGTTTTCTATTGAATAAAATTCTTATTGGGAATTAGACATTTAATTGCTGTTCCCGATCTAATTAGACCTCGTGTAAAAAAGATCGTTTAAGGACAAACAAATCAATACAGGTATTCATACTAGACAAGAGTTTTAACATTCTTATCTCATGATTATGCGAAATTTTCTCAGTCGTTTACTTTACCAATGATGAATGTCTACTTATTTTTAATTTTTAATAGGACATTCTTACGATTTTAAAATTTTTTTTTTTATTCAAAAGAGTTTGTTTTTGTTTTTTCATATTGTTTCACGCAATGGCATATTTTCTTTTTGATTCAATAATTTATACATTAAGATCTTTTTAATTTTTTACAGTGCAGAATCGGCATAAATCGAACATTATTTTTTACAATAATTATGTCCGATTACATTATATTCCTCCAGAATTATTTCTCTTAAGCTAAAACAGGTTTTTGTTATAAATTGTAATAATTAAAAATAGGTTTTAAATAAGTAAATGTAAAGAATACGAGCTAGACAGAAAACGAAATTCGATATTTTTTTTTGTTCCAAAAATCAAGATTTTTAAAAGTCAAAATTTTCGAACCAAGTTCATCGTTTTTAACAAAACCGTATTACTTAAGAATATTTAATCCTTGTGATTTCTAGGTTTTTAATTAATTTTACATTAAATCTAATTTTAATATAAAAATTGAATAGCTTGCTCGTAGAATTATCATTTTAAATACTTATATAATTTCATAAATGATCGACAAAAAATGGAAAATCTTAGTTTTAAAAAATATGTTTTTAGGTAAATAAAATAATATAGGTTACATAAATTTTTGTTGAACGTTAAAAAATAACTTTGTAAAATTAATTTAATTCGATCAAACTTGATTTTAAAACGAATCATAAAACTTTAAATAAAATTTTAACATTCACAACTGTAATTAATATTTTTAAATTTTTCTTCATAATGAAATTACTTTCATAGAAAAATTATATTTATGTCAGTATCATGCTAATACCTGAGCTTCGTTTACCTTTTCTGATGAATATATATCTTGTGACGAGATTATATTTATCTGAAAATGGAAACAAAGCTTAGGTATTAGCATGATGCATACTTTTACTGAAGACACAAATGTTTTAAATGTAAATATTTGCAAATTAATGTTATAATTATACTTTCAAGGTTTATTTATTACATTTATCTATAAGAACTAACTAAAAATATGAAAATATATCGAGAGATATAAAATAATCAAAAACATAAATCTTAACACGCTGAAATTAATTTTAATTCTATATCGTAATATATGGTTAATAATTTTTGATTGGAATCAAATATTCAAATTTAAAAAATAAGGTTTTAAAACAATATTAATTTTCTAAAATGTATAGAATTTTCGCAACTTAGTAACCACTTGTTCCAACAGATGTTTACAAAATGCACATCTGTTTCAGAAACATAATAAAATGATGTTACCATAAATTAATGATCAAATTTAAATATATAAAAAGTGTTTGTATTTCGTAATAATAAACGTTATTTTGTATAAGGAAAACAGCAGAGAACAAGATAAATTATTTAATTTCTTAACTGTGGGGTTCAAAATTATTTTAATAAATGTTTATGTAAGTTTTAGGATATTTTAAACTAATATTCCCTAAATATAATCATTGATTAAAAGTTTATGCTTCTTACAAATACCAAAAAATATTAAATTTCCTTCATCAGTAAAAGATATATTTTCATTTAATGATTTAAGAACTATATTTTAAATATTACTTTTTTATTTTCAAGCACTTCAATAAATAACAGCAATACTAAAGGTTATACTTCACATTCCTGAAATAGAATATTACAAATAAACACTATGGTATGATCAATCCTTTCGTGTGTTTTAGAAATAAAATTTTAATGAGCAAATTCTGATATTAAGCTAAAAAATTTGAGTTTGAATAAAATATCTCTTAATATAAGAAATAAATTTTATAGTTGCGGTAAGATAATAAATTAAGATACTTGTTTTTAATAGATTAACATTAAAGCAAAATTAATGTTGTCGAAACTAGGTAGAGTATTTATTTCCGATTAGTGAATTTATGCTCACAAAAATGTATTTTATGAATATTTAGTACTTTAATCAAAACTATTTAAAAAACATTTGATGCAATCAAGTGAAGCAAAATATTTATATTTTATAACTATCAAATGAAGAAGGAAGTTAAAACATTATTTTACAAAATTATTTTTTTAAACAATCCTTCTCGAAATTTACTACTTCTGATCTTTTGCATATCAAGGTAGATATAGTTCGGTGAAGGGAAAAATATTTAATGTGGAATAAATTTGAATATATGTGAAAAAATGTGTGATATTAACAGTTTTATATAAAATATTTAATAACTAAATTATTATTCTAAATAGTAGCGTTAAGATTTCCCCATTTTTATTTTTGCTTTTATTCTCCTTCTAAAAACAATTTTCATGCGTGAGATATATTTATTTTAATATTTAGGCATAACAATTCAAGAAATACTAAAATAAATATAATAACAACATAGATTCCAGTAAGGAACGATATTTTTTACAAAATTATAGAAACAGAAATCATTCGGAACATGGAAAACTTACAATCAACATTTTTTCCCAATATTTAAACTGAAGTCAGTAGCTTACTATTTCCCCTAAAAGCTATTGTTAGGCAATTAAGTTAGTTTATTATTTTTTTCTAATTATTAAAAATATACAATTTTGTCAAAATTCTTCAGTTTGTAAGTATTAAAGCATTCAAACCACTTCTTTTAATGATTTTTAAAATTATTTGATGATATTAGAAATATAATATTGATGTAGCACGGATTAAAGCAAATTATCAATTAAACAACGAATTAACTAGTTACTACAGATATTTAAAGGTTTTTCTGATTTGTTTTGTTTAAAAGATATGATGCATTTAACTACTTTAGAGCAATGATTAAAATCATTTGATCCAATCTAATATTTTTTATTTTTTTATATGAGAAGAAAATTATATATATATATATATATATATATATATATATATATATATATATATATATATATATATATATATATATATATATATATATATATGTGTGTGTGTGTGTATATATATGTGTGTGTGTGTGTGTGTGTGTGTGTGTGTGTGTGTGTGTGTATATATATATATATTTACTTTAGAATTTAAATACAAAAACTGCTTAGTAATAAATTTCCGGATAATATTTTCTAAATAAAGAAAATTCATATTTAGTGTTGCAAAAAATTATAACAGGGACTTGTAGAAATTTTCTAGCCGGACATTCACAAAGCAAACCACTAACACATGTTGGTTTCTTCAGCTGACAACGATTGATGGACTTCCCCCAGGGCTAGGGAAAGAAAAGTCCAGGGCTATTTTCCTAGCCCTGGACTTCCCCGCTGTAAGTCATTACAATGAAATTATTTTGAGATGGTCTAGTGTAAAGCCGGAAATACGTCCCATCAATAATTACAGGCTTTTGTATTCTTGACAAGAGCTAATGGGGGTGTTATACAGGGTGTTATATCTATTTCTTATTGATTAGTAAGGATGCAAATTTTAAGGACATCTAACGCAATTCTTTTATTTGTAATTTAATTTTAAGAATTTTTCATTAATGATATTTCAATTTTATGAAATTTCCCCTTTCTTTTGAGAGCTATATATCATCATGCTATTGTTGTTAAAATACAATTAAAAGTTAACATTTTATATTTACAAAAGAAAATATAAAATTTTAATAAAATATTGTTTGTTAAATAAAAGGATCTAATCTTTTATAAACAATTAATAGAATGTTAAATAATATATTAGAAAATTAAAATATTTAAAAAATTTTTCATTTTGATTTTTTTAAATAGTAAATAATCACATCCAGAGAGAAGTGCTGATGACACATTTATCAGCCGAAACAATATTAATTAGATATTATATTCTTTATTTGGAATAGAAAAGATTTATTTGATTAATCAATATTATAATTTTTTTATATACATGTAACTTGACTTCGGCTATATAACTTAACTATATAACTTTAAACTAAAATAGAAGACATTTCAAATGTTTAAATTTATAACTGCAAAAAGTATAAAAAATAAAGTTTCTTTTCATTAACTTTCCTCTTTTTCCATAATCATTTGCATATTTTTAGTACAGTTTTTATTATTTTTTGAGGTATTTTGTAAATTACTAGAGGTAATATTTTAACTAAGGACGCTTTGTTTCTTATTAAGAAAAAGCAATTTGGCCAGTACATTTCGGGGATAATATTTTTAAGTAACATTTGTTATATATATATATAGTTTAGTTGTTGGTATATTACATTTACAGTTTTTCTGATAAAGAAGCATTACTTCTTTATCAGATAATGTGCAAACGTGATATACTCTTCTCTTTTACTATGAATTTTTGAAATTAAATTTTCGAAACTATTAAATTTTTGCAAAATAATTACAATGTATTAATAAATCGCAATTTATATTTAGGTTATTGAAATTCAATTAATTGTATAAATATTTAAATTCTGTTCTAGGATAACTATTGAAAATTACAACATTAATGAATCTTGAAAATTAATTTTTAAGTTAGTTAAATAATTAGCTATAATTTTAGGAAAAACTGAATGTCTTTTAAATTTTAAACGATATATCTACTGAAAGAAAAATAATTTTATTTTATTCAGTATTTGCGATTTGGCTCATATTTTATACACTCTTTGAAAATAATGGAAAAATTATATTTGGTTACTAGCTGAAGGTAAATACTTTTATAACAAGCAACTTTTGAATAATTTATATCATTGAGAATTTCTCTTTGAATATATATTTCCTAAAATGAGTATTTTTCTTTTGAAAGAAAAATTTAAAATAAGGCAAAAACATTGCTTATTCAAAAGGAAATTTAAATTTTTAGATTTAAGAAAATTACATTAATCTTATAATACTCTATAAAGATATAAATACCATAAGCAAGAAAAATCAAATTATTAACTATGACTATCAGATCTGACAATAATTTTTTTCCAGTCCAAGGACATTAACAATTTTTAAATATTTGATCAAATTTGAACTTCAAAATCTGCCTTATTTTTGTGTAAACTTATGCGTAAAAGATACGATTAAACTACAGATACATAAAACTACTGCTTTCTAGAATGAGTATTAATAATATATATTCATTTTTGTGTAATAGATGGAGTAATAAAGAAATAATTTTGCTCACTTCTAATCAATAAATGGTGATTATCAAAAAAATAATTTTCTATTCTTTGGATGAGTACAAATCTTTAAACATTTATTCCAATTATTAGTTTCATTTTATTACATAGTTAATTCCACACTTTTAAAGGATTTGAAATTAAATACTCAATTAAAATTCTGAAGCTACAAATAAATGGCAAATTAAATTGATTAAATAAAAATTTATTATTAACATGATTTTAGATAAAGTAAATTGAATTGTAAAATAAGATTAGGAATTTAATTTTAGAAATAATTAGATAAATGACCTATTTTGTTTACAGAATTTATTCCATACACATTTTATGCAATTTAAAAGAAAGATAAATTTTACAATTATTCTGTGATTAACAATTTATGATTCAAAAATATTTAATTTCTTTTATTAAAGAGAAAAAAATTGAATACATGTATCATTATAGAAAGCGATTTTAAACATTATTGCATTCATTTGCTTTTCGATTCATAAAATTTCTGTTAGCGTTTTCCTCATTTGCTTACATTATTACAACCGCCCTACTAGGTAACGCCATTCACCACACCCCTTTTCAGACTACCTCTTTAGGTTTGTATTAAATAAGAAACGTCGCCAAAATATACCAAGTACGGTTACAGTTTACCTTGCCAACATGACTTCGGAAAAACTCTCCTAAACCAGATAGTGTATACACTATCGTTAAATTATTTTAAACGATAGTGTATTTTTGATATATAAGCTAGAAAACAGCATTAGTACACGAATAGAATACAAAATTGCATAATATCATCGCTGCACTCACTCCCTTTTCATCCAAGTGTAAAAAACTCACCGGGCCATATGCTATAAGCTCATCATACCGTGCACTTCCACTGAACGGGCGGGGATACCGCAACCGCTCTCCGGCAGAGGTGACAAATAGTGCACTGTTCCATGTACTATTGCCATACAGGGGCGCCGAGCTGGAAGACGAATGGTTAGCGCTCTTGCTTTCGGTTAACAGCTTGTGGGTTGGAATCCCACCCTGGGCATGGTTTTTTGTAGTGGTTCAGAATCCACTTTAAACCGTAGATCCCGGTCTAATTAGCCCTCGTGTGCAAAAAATGACCGTTGAGCGATAAGCAAACCAAACCAACCAGCCGCACAGGGGCCGCTGAGTTTCCATCGGTTCCAAGTCCTTAACCCAATCACCACCCCAGTGTTGAATTGCTACTAGAGAAAGATAAAAAAATCATCAATTCAACAAACCATCATCATATCAAATTATATATAACGATTTTTCAGTATTTCTAGTCAGTAAAATCTTTTTTATATATTGACTATAAATTTAATCAGTAACTTTTTATTTTGTATTGAAAACTATTATTGTTTTAACACATATTTTTTTTCCATTTAAAAGCCCATTCATATAAATGTTGTATTAACAAATATGTTATTTATTTTTCATCTAATGGATTAATATTCATACTTTTTTCCTAAAATGCTCGTGAAATTAATGATTTGGTTTGCATGCTCATCAACGAGCAAAGTTCATTTTACATTTTAAGATTAACATTAACATTTAACTGCAAGGCAAGAAGCACTGAGTGAGTATTAACTACAACCGCCTTCTCTATGCATCTTTGTTTACTAACAAACTATTTTTGAATTGTTTGAAATAGAAAATTAAATATTTTTAATATGGATTCTATTCTGTTACTCAAAGGATATGGGAGTGATAGTGATCAATCTATTGATGATGTAGAAGACAAAGAATCTGGCGTGGATTTATCTAAAAGTATTGTTTCGTTGAAAGAAAAATTTCAAATCAATGCTGCTCCTGTAGTAGAAATCAAGGTATTTTGTCAAATCTAAATTAGAATATTAATATCCCTTTGAGAAATTACTAACATTGAATCTATGTCATTTTTAATGATTAAAATAAGTTAATACTAAATTAATTTGAAGTACTATGCACATTAGATTGTAATTACGAAACATATTTGTATTTAAATTTGTAAATCTGCTATTTAATTAAGAACTTTTCAAATAATTGAAATTAAAATCTAAATCTTACAAACTTGGAAAATTTCTTGCTAAAAGTATATATGTACACCTATGTCTCAGGTAATTATTACTATCATTTCATGTAATTTTTCACATGATAGTTAATTTTTTAGATAGTTTGTATTTTTTAAACATTAGAGCTTATCTTTTTTAACAGTGAAGGTCACTCGCAGAAAAAATTTGAGAAATGACCACGAAATCAAAAGAAGTCTCTTTAGACATGAGAACTCATATTGTTAACCTTAATAAAAGTGGAATATCATATTGCGAAATTCTAAAGATGGTTAAGTTACTTTTATAACTATTGTTTATATCGTAAGAAAATATAAAAATGCTGGACGCGTTGCAAATGAACGCAGGCCAAACCATCTCCCTACGCAGGAACAAAGTTTATGTGGTTATTTTTTCTTGATATTTTATTATTATTTTACCGCACTAGAATATATTTCTGCAATTTTAGTTACTTTATTTTGCTATAAAATTCCAAAATTGAAGTGTACAAATAAACATTTTGTCTACTGTATATATATATATATATATATATATATATATATATATATATATATATATATATATATATAAATATAAAAAGCCAAATGTAGTTTATGTGCATAATATTGGTTTTAAGGTTTAAGAATTTGCTATAGATGTTGTATAATCCATTTGACGTATTTTTGAGTTTGATGAAACTTTTTGCGGATTTTACTGTTTTTCTAATTATTTAGGTTTTTTATTTCGTCAAAAGGAAAAATAATACTTAAGAAGTATTCTGTAAAAGTGTAGTATATATAACACTTTTTGCACGATTTTCAAAAATATCATCAACATCGAAATGAGATGTTGATGATGTAAAATGTTTGGCATGATTTAAAAAAATATCGTAATGGTGAAAGGAGGTGTTGAAGCATTTTACAGCTACGTAATGATGTTTTTACGATTGCTATCTTGAATTGACTTAAAAAAATAACAAAAAATTGCAAATACATAAATATAACATGAAAAAAACTTATAAATCATAAATTAGTGAACAAAACTCCAAAAGCAAGCATTTATAAATTCCAATTACAGTAAAATATTACAAATCATTATTCAAATGACAAATTTACAAAAGAAAATGAAGCCTGAATAAAATTTCCAAACTCTGTATTTTTTTAACTTTTTTCCCTGCTAGCTACTAAGTAGCATTTTCCCTTTTTGCAATTAATATTTGCTGCCACATGTACTTGGCCAGGTATAAGTCATACTCTTCCTATATTTTTTTGGTGTGTCAAATCACACACTTCACGGCTGACCAAGTTTCCTCGATTGAGTTGTTATAAATATCAGTGACAGAATGACAGAAAGTAACACTGTGATTCACCATAAGCATTCTTGTGTATTACAAAAATCAAAAAAAAAAAAAAAAAAAAAAAAAAAAAAGCATTCTATGTAGTGTATCAGTTTCTAAAATATTAAATTTTTAAGCTATTTGAGTTTATATAAGTTTGCTGTAGATTTATGTAATCTAACTTTTTACTTTTATCATTACTTGGCTATAAGGTATAAAACACATATTATTATAACATCATAATGTTTGAGTTTTTAAAATTCAAAAGAAATTTATGCATTCCTCAAATACTTACACATAAATTTAATGATATATAAGGTAGATAACTTAGTTGATTCAAATTTGCTACTTTATGTACTAATACTAATTGTTTTTCATTGAAATATCCTTAACACGAGTTATACAGTAAATAATCTATTCAAGCATATATTATTTTAAATTTTTAAATAAAATAATTACGTCCTCACAAAAATATTATTAGACTTCAATCAAAACATCAGACTTCAAATGAAACCTTTATTTCAAAATTGAAACCGAACAAATATGTTAATTTTAAATTAGAATGTATTACTCTTATTTCAATGACAACTTTAAAATAGCTTTTTATAACTTATTAAGTAAGTAGAATTTATTAAGATTCAAGGGTTATTAAAATTCCATTCAAATTGCATGCACATAGTTTGTCACAGAATTGTTGGTAATCAATGTGCACATTGAAACCATTTGTATTATATTGTGAATGTGATACAAGAGTCCATTTTGGCTCAGTTATCTATCAGCTAGATAAATTTTTACATCCATGCTAAATGGTTGGATTTAGTTGCAAAAAATTATAAGTTAACCATGAATCTTATATTTGGTTAATTGTTGCATATTTATTTTTATTTGTAAAAATATATATTTAATTAGAATGCATTTTATGTAGGACTCCTTCAACAAAGTTAAATGCATAGATCCCACCAATCGTGTACTTACTTATAATCCAAAATATGAAGAATTGTATGCTCCTGTAGTAAGTATATTATATTATTTTGTTTTTTATAATGGATTGTATCTATATTGTTATTTCACATTAAGAAAATTGTATTTAATATTAAGCCTTTCTAAAAACTAATATAAACATTTATACTGCAGGTATAAAACATGAAATACTGGTAACTTGATGTTTAACACTGAATTGCTTTTGTGAAATATTAATTTATTATAAAAATTGTGGTATTTTTAAGTAATTACAACTTTTATTTGATATTTTATGTCTTTTTTTAAAAAAATTTCTAATTTTCTATATCAAAGTGAGCATTATGGTTTGCTTGGTGACATTTGGCAGTTATCTCTTGCCAAACTGAAAGATATCAGTGATGAAGGTGTAATGTCTCATAGTCAGCACCTTGAGATTTGAAGAGCCTCTGATGGTAATGGTGAGTAGGGAGATCATTGGTGCCAGGAACAATCTCAAGAAGTTGCATTTTTTTCTTTGTATTGATACTTTTGTGTGCTACGCAGGCGTGAGAGAATTGTTAGCAAACCTAGATATGACTCCTTTGTAATTTTGTATCTTTGTTAATTAAATGTGTTTATTTTGAAAATTCAGAATCAATTTGTTTGTTTCTTAACAAAGGCATCAAAGTTTGGTCTGCAACCCTAATGGGTGTAAATTGTTTATTAACGGATAGAAACCATATAAGAAATAGGAAAAATTATTGGTATTTTAAGTTATATAATTGTTAATTTTAAGAATATTTAAAAACAGTAAATTGCATTTTCTCAAAAAATTCAATAAATAAAGAGAAATATTAAAAAGTATTTACTAAAAAATAAAGCACCTGATATTTTATTTTATTATTTAATTATGAGACAACAAAGTTAATTTCTCTAGTAAATTGTCCTATTTAGAATTCTGTTCTGTTTAATAGCATCAGTTTAAAAAAATTAACCTAAACTATAAAATAAGAAAATTTAGATTTTTTTAATAAATGATTGTTTCTAAAATTTTATTTAATGGCATATGTTAAACAAAATAAATGTTTTTTCTGAATGGAATCTATAAGCTATTAAAATATAGAAATATATGTCAAATTTCATCAATCAATTTTAGAATAAAACACATCACTTTATAAATTTAGAAAATTAAGATAAAATTCTAGAATTTTTTAGATTTTTTTAAGTATTGAAATTTACATCAAGATTCTGGAAAAGAATTGAGAATTCTCAGCGAAAAAAATAAAATAAAATACATTCATTTAAAAGAGAGATGCCCAACCCAAATCGGGTAGTAGGCCAAATAAATATTTGCTAAACTGAAGTGATCCACACATTTCCAAATAAAATGAAAAACTATTCAAAATATTTTCTGATCTTGCAATATTCAAAATGTTTTATTACGTTGCAATTAATATGACACTTGTTTTTGTATTTTATTTGAGATTTTTTTAATATCAACAGATAATTAATATAAAACCCCACATGTGTCACAGTTAGGTGGTCACCTAATGCATAACTTCCACTGTTAGTTTCCAAGCATGCTTGGTACTCAGTTTTATTAACTCACTGAAGGGTTGTAAGGCAGAGGCTTTTACCAGTCTGAGAATCATACCTCAGAATTGTGCATTGGAATTGCAAAGAGCTACCGCTGCACCACATGGCTCCATTAAAAATTTTAAACAAAAATAAAGGAACAGTATAAACTGAATTTTAAATATCTGAACATGTCCCAAAATCTGATGTACAAGTTTAAAGATCAATCTAATTTACTCACACAAAAGACTAGGTGAAGTGCAGAACTAAAACAAATTTTCTCAACAGCTCCATTATCACACATAAAGTAATCAAAAGTAATAAAATATGTAAAGTGGTAAAAAAAGTGCTATAAACTAACAAAAGAATTACCAGATTTATATAATTTTGCCTTTTATTCTAATTTATTTCAGGCTGGACCAGATAATCCTTTTAAAACTCAACAACAAAAGGCTGATAAGAATACTTTAGCTGGCTTTGTGGAAGAAGCTCATATTAATGATTTTCATTTTGAATCACAGCGCAGAACATTTACTAGTTTTGGTATGCATTTTTATTCCTTTATTTTGTTTATTATTATTTTAAAACTATTGATGATTTAATGAGTTTTTTGAACACAAAAAAGAAGGAATGTATAATGTGTAAAAATGCATCAAATATATTTCTTCAATTAATCTACAATTTTTAATCTATGTTTCACTTATTATTATAATTCTTTTTTTCTTTTTAATTATTACTTATGCTAAATAATTTCAGATAAGCATTAGGAATTTTGCTAACTGCAGCTTATAAAACAGTGTAGCCTTCTGTATTAAGAGGTTAATGATAAATTATTCAAGTTTTGTTGTTTCTTAATTAGTTAATTGAAGTGAGCAAAAATGTTTTAGTTTTTTTTAATGTCTGTTTCTTGCCTTCATTTCAACAGTTTGTGGGTTTGAATCCCACCTTGGATGTTTCTAGTGGTTTCCACTTTAAGCTGTAGGTACCAATCTAATTAGCCCTCATATGCAAAAAATAACCAGGGAGCAAAAACAAACCAAACTTTTAATATCTGTATTTGTTTCAATTAGCTGTACAAGAGCAGTGAACAACATAAAAAATTATAATAGGCATGTCCAAAATATAACTAAAAGATGTATAAAAATACATAAATAAATAATCATTATGTGTAAAAATGCCTATAATTTGTCTAAAATGATAATGCTGATTTTTTTTTAAATGACATATTTAATCTAGCACACATTTTAAGAAAAATTATAGAATATTACCTAGCTAGTATTAACAATTAAATCATAGTGCTAAGTAAATAATGTGAATAACATAAATTTTTACCAGTATTCAGTTTTTAACAAATTAATAAGTGGGTTATATTTTCAGAAAAATGTCTAATGGACTAAATTTGGCAGAGTTCAGCAACCAAGCAATAGTGTTTAATGAATAACATTATAATAATTTGTTTTTAATAAACACAAAATATGTTCTTCAAAATTTCTTTAATTTTTTTTTAACCTTTAAGGTACTTTAATCTAGTCATTTGAACTGATTCATTTATAAAAGATAGAAATATATAAACTGTTATGTCATTATTTATTCCATTAATTGACTTCCTTATGCTCCAAACTTAGAAATTGTAAATTAGGTTACTCATTTTTCCATATTTCTCACCTTCTCCATGCATATATAAAAACATTATGTTTTTCAACTTAATTTCAAACTTAATAATAGAATTTTCAAATAAAAAAATATTCTTAAGCTTTCAATATGAATTAAATGAAATTCAAGATTTAAATTGATGATATATAACTAAAAAATTCAGTTTCCATTTTTTAATTCAACTTAAAAAAAATTTGACTTAATATTAATGATTACATCCTGTAAAAATTGCAATCAATTCCATTTATAACTGACATTGTAATAAAATGGTAATCTGTTTAAATGTTGATTAAAATTAATTTTTGAAAGAATCCCTATTAGTGCTGCAGTAATTTGGTGAATTGGCAAATTACTTCCTTTACCAGTTAAAACTCCATCTAATTTTTGCTGTCACAAATTACTTATATCAGTAATTTATAAATTACTGATATAAGTCAGAATATAGTTCTTATTTTTATTAAATTATTATTTAATGTTATTACATACACAAGAAAGATCTGGAGAGCTGTTCAATGTGGCGACTGACAAAGAAGCTTTGGATAAAGCATGCCAAGTGTGGTTGTGCATTATCCTGCTGAAATATGGCTGTGGGCAAGTTCTGAAGTTAAGAAAGGACAACTGGCTCCAATACCTTGGATGTGAAGTGCTGGCTGTTTAAAGTATCAGCAATGCATACTAGTGGAGTGTGAGAGTGATATGCAATACCGCTCTATACCATAATACCCAGTGTAGGACCAGTGGCGTTGTATATAAAGCTTCTGTTCAGCATCCTCTTTCCATTGTGTCTCCAGACTTGAATAAGACCATTGTGGTATAACAGACAAAAGCGTGACTGAAATGACTTGAAATTGTCAAAATCTCCAAGCCTTAAATAGCACTTTGAAGTGGCGCCATAGGCGTGTGTGATGTTTGTCTTCGCTGAAATTCGAATCATTTGCATATCTCACCTCCTCTAATGCATGTTGTAAATTACATGTTATTTGCATGTTTCCTTCAGAGTGTTGCATTTACTGTGGCCAGCAGTGTATATATGCATTGTATAAAATAGACTCTTGCCATTTAATTATTAATTCTATATATTTCAATTATTTATTATATTTGAGCAATCAATGCTATATTGAGACACAATACATTTGTAACCATTTATTAATTTAAATTATTTGTGAACAATCATAATTAACAATTTCAAATAACCATAATAAACTTAATTTGTTATTTATTTTTTAAAGATTGAGAATGATGAAAAATTTCTGTATTATTCTTAATTTATAAAGATTGTAAATATATTAAAAGGAAAATGTTTATGTAATTAGCTGAAAGATTACAAGAGATGGACTTATTATGTTGTAAAACGAAAATAATGTGTGGTTTATCCAAGCAATTGATTTTCATATGCAAAATGTTATCTGAGAGTAATAAGCAAAGCAAACTAAATAAATGATTTAAAATTACTTTCTGAGAAATTGTATAAGTATTTTTTGTTTGTTTTAATATTTCTAATCATACTTCTAATCATTTTTTTAAAATACGGTTTTGGTGAATTTTATTTAAAAAATTATTGCACTAATTTTTTAAAATTTAATTCAAATAAGTCAAAAAGTTTAATAGCAATTTTAATTAAATATAATTTTAATTAATAATTATATTTTTACATTTTTCTTTTTTAATAATTTAACTATAATTGATACCGTTATTAAATTTGATTATAAATGTCCTTTGAATTGTAACATCTATATTATGCATTATTTTTTAATATTAATTTAGATATTCATAGCACTTTAATATAAAATATAGTATTTAAATTTGATTTCAATATTGAGTTGTTTTTACTTTTATTTATATTTAAATTTATTTTCATAATTAAGTTAAAATTAGAGGAATTTTTATTTGAAAGAAATTTTGAATGGCATCTCAAAGTCATTTTTTATGGTTTTATCAAAAAATATGAAGATTGAGTAATAAATAAATTTGTCTTTTGCTTTTATTTTAAATTAAAATGTATGTTGCAATATAAGTGCTTATTTATAATTTCAGGCTATGCTATTGATCCTAGTTTAAATAATGCTGTTGTTGAGAAAGATAAACTTATTACTGCTGAGGATAAGGGAATAGCTGATACTTCTGTTGAAAACAGTAAATTATTAATTTGTTTTATATATCTGTAAAGATGTCTTTATTAAGATGCATTATCTATCAAGTTTTTTTTCTTAAATTTGGATTTATACTGATTTATTGGTTTAAAATATTAATTTTAATAAATGTTTGTAATAAATACAAATTGTTATATACCATTTCAATATTACATCATATTAACTTGAAATAAAATATAATATAGAAAAGGAAATTAAATTTGCATTACATGTAAATTAACTTATTTTATAGAGAAAACATTTTAATTAACTTATGCTCCTAAAGTTTGATATTGCTTGATATAGATCTGCAGCTAAAAACTGAACTTTTAGGGAATACAGCCTTACAAGATGACCTCTCATAGAAAATTTGTATTCACTTGTTTCAAATAAAAAATCTTTTAAATTCACCAAAATTTTCTTCAATAAATGTGCCTGTGAAAAACAAAAATGAAATTCTTATCTCTTGTGAGCAATGAGCATGAACCTTGTGCTCATCTTTGTAGCACCAACTTTATCAAACATGAATATGCAACACTGAGATCAACACTTCTCTTTCATTCTTTAATATTGGATTGAGCCCAAAACCTTCCACTATAGTCACACCAACATTACCAGTTTCCATTATTATTCTTAACATTTACATTCATGATATTCATTGAAATTTTTGTTAATATTTGCATCTTAATTAATTCCTATTAATGAATATAATTGTTTTAAAAATAGATTAAGTTAGCTTAGAAAGGAAAAAAAATATTATTATTTGTTACAGAAAAAAAAAATGACTGATTATATGAAAGGTTAATTTAAGTGACTGCAACTACAATGAAAGAAAACAAACAAACTCATATATAATTATACATAAAATAGTATCGCATATTTATGTAACAAATGAGCTTCCTGTTTTATTATCTTATACAATAATCAAAGACTTAAGAAGCAGAAGGAAAATATTTTTTTAAAGGAAATTTATTGTCATAAAGTAATTTAAGAACATTTGACTTTATAAGATACATATTTTCATTGATATTTATGATTAAAATTGTCATTATGCATTATAATTTAATTAATATTATTGATAAAGATTTATGATTTGGATTTTGAATAGATATTTAAACTTGTTATTTAACATAATTTATTTTGTTAATTTATCTTTAATTTCTTATGTATAATTTTTTGTTATTCAGTTAAATAATACTGAATGAAGAATTGAATTGTTTTTTTTTTGTATTATAGAAGTGACAGTATTTGATAAAACAAAAGAAAGGGAGGGTGACAAAAGGAAACGGAAAAAGAATGATGATGCTGCAGATATTGAGGGTTTTCTTGGACCATGGGGTGGATATGTTGATGAGAAGAGAGTCCTTAAACCATCTGAGGTAAATCTAATAATTTTACTACAAAATGTGTTCCAAAATTATAAAGTTCTTTTATTAAATACGTGATTTCTTTGTTCAAACTTCATACCAATAGAACCTAAAAATCTTAATTATTAAAAAAATATCTTGCAAAATCATTTATAATTAAAAAGTATGTGTAAAAAGCTAATATTGTTAAAAGGATATAAAAAATAACTCATAATATTCCTAAAAGCATGAGATATAAAGACACTTTGGAATTTTGATCTTTTAACATATGACTATAATGTGAATGTAATTAGCATATTTTGTAATTATATCAGCTTTTATAATTTTTAAAATTATCATACATACAGATTTTTATTATTTTAAAAAGTCATTAAATTGTGATGGCTCTTACACATAAATTTTTGATTAGATTTATTGGTTTATCTTAATACAAATATTTACTTTATTATTATTTATCTATTTCTAGTTTTGGATTATCTTTATCAATCATAATACTTTGAAAAAAAAAATAGCCAAAATCAATCTGTTTTATGAAAATATTTATAAAATTTTGTTGCTATATAAAATATTTGAATTAATAAAATAGTTTAATGAATAAAATAGGTGTGTGTATAAAAGAATTAATTTTGAAGTGAACTTAGATTTTATGCTTATGTTAGTTTTCAATTAAATGCATATCTTTAATTATTATATTAGTTGTAGTTATTATCTTTTTTATTTGTAGGAAGAGCAAGAAGAATTAGATGAAATATTAGCTAAGCGTCAGAAACGGGGGAAAGTTACAGAGGATAAAACGATGGAGGAAAAGTCTATTTTACATAGTAAGAAATTATACAGATATTGAATTAAAAGTGTTCTTTTGTAAATATTTTACGCTTTTTGAATAGTATGTAACAACACCCCTTCAGAAACGTATGAAATTCTGTATAACTTTTATTCTTGCAAATATGCAGTTTTAATTTGAATCAAACCTTTTTTTACACTATATATAAGATTAAATTTTGAATCAAATTTTTCATTAAGTCAATAATTGTTTTCTATTTTGTTCCAGAAATATTTTACAGAACTGAACTTGATTGCCACCATAAATAGTCTTAGCCATTAAACAAAAAATATTTAAAAAATTTGACATTCTGAAACTAATTTTACTTTGAAAATAATTATGTTGATTTATTATTTTAATTATGTTGAGGTTGTTTATAAAAATACTAAACTTAACAAAATTAAGAAAAAAAGAATCTAATCATTGTAATTGAGAACATCAACATACCTATTAAAAATAAAGGGAAAAATTAGTAAATATGATAATGATTTTGTTACTTAATTTCCAAAGTTTGTTATTTTGTGTGTATAAAAGAAAAAAGGAGTATTAGATTTATTTGGATTTCAAAACTAAAAATTTATTGTTTCCTATTGTTATAGATAAAACAATTTCTTTCATTGTTTACTTACTTAAACTTTATTTTGTTGTTTCCCTCTGAATATCGTAATAGTAATTGAAAATTCCCACATGGAAATTTTATAAGACCAGAAAATGATTACTTTATTCTCTGTAATTTAGTGTTTGCATATTAACTGATTTAGGATATTTTAGATCCTATAATTTGCATACTAAGCAAAATGTTAATTTCATTGATTTATAAAGTTTTAATTATTTTGTAGCAAAATTTAATTAGTAGTCACAAAAAAGAGTAGTCAGCAAATCATACAGATTTTACATATACATAAATAATTGAAATAAAATATTTTTCATCTTTAATCAACTTGTATGAAATATTAATATATGAAAAATAATTTATGTAGGAATTCTGAAGTTAAAAAATGAGGATAATTTATATTGTGTGGCTTTTATTAGGATGTTTAATATAATATACTTAAAATAATTTAGAGAAATGTTTAAAATAAAAACAATATATATTTAATATTATAGGCTTTTAATATCTTTATCCAAAATTAATATCTATTTTTTTTCAAATTATTTATTTGTACTATAGCAAAATAACATATGAGAATATTTTTTCACGTTTCCCATTTTTTAAAACATAATTTTATTACTATTATTAAAAATTTATTGTATTTTCAGTCAAAGATGCTTATGATTACCAAGGGAGATCATTTTTACATATACCACAAGATGTTGGAGTCAATCTCAAGTCAGATGATCCTCCAGAGAAGTGTTTCATTCCCAAGAAGCTTCTTCATACTTGGACAGGTCACTCAAAAAGTGTTTCTGCTATCAAATGGTTCCCAAAATCAGCTCATTTATTACTATCATGTAGTATGGATTGCAGAGTAAAAGTATGAATATTTTTATATTGAAGCTATTTATAAAAATCAAATCATTAAAATGTTACTGTTTTTATTCAAAACATTAAATAGGATTTATTAATTTTATACACATTTGTCGCAAAATACATATCTTGTATTGAGGAATTGTCTATAATCTATTTTTTTTGTTATTTTAATATAACAATATTTTTTTATATGTTTTCAGAAATATTTTCAAGTATTTTCAATAAAAATTAAAAGGAAGTTAATTAAATTATGATTTTTCTGCAATTAATCATTGTAGGCAGTTATTTGCTCTATAACATTTATCTGAAACTGTTGTTTATTTTTGTTTGTTTTAATATTGTCTTGTAAAAGTGACTGTTTACACATGTTTTGTGATATAATGTTACAAAGTTCTACTTGGCCTTTTCTGTATTTCATACTTATGAAAAAAACCTTAAAAGAGAGTCAAGGAAGCTCATTTAATGCTTTATTAATTGATATTTTGGCTTTAAACAATCACAAAAATAGGCCATTGAAAAATAACTTTTCCATATATATGTATGTAAAAAAAGGGAAAAAAAACAACTTATTTTGTCAGTGCTAAATGTCAGTGTAACATGTTAGACTATTAAAAAAAGAAAAATTCATAAGGTATTTTTATTTGTTATCTAAGATCTTGGTGATAAAATTTATTAAGTGCCTATAAATGTCATAATCATAATATGCTTGGATAAAAGATTGTAAAGATGCCATAATAAGACTCATAAAACTCTTTGAAACTTTTAGAATTCAAACAATTGTTTTAAGGATGCTTAAAGCATTTAGAAGACTTGACTATTTTAAGAATCCTTAACTACTTCTGGAATTTTTATTTGCCATGATGCATTTATATTTTATTAGAAAATACTATAATTTTTTTGAGTTTTTTTTAATATATTAAAATTTTCAATGAAATTGTCCTAAAACAAAATTGAGTAATAGCTCTTAATGTTACCACTACATGGTAGCAGGGTCGAACTTAGATTGTCATTATTTTTGTTACTATTGACAAACTTAAAGATCCAGTTTAGCCATAATCGCTTCACGATGATCAAGTTCAGAGGACTGGATGTAGTATATATTTTACTGGATGGATTTATATACATAAAATTAATGAAATAATCATCAATAATATTATTGTGTGCTGTAATCAGGCTAGTGATTTTAATTAATTCATTTTCTATTTGTTTCTGTTTTTTTTTATATTTTATAAAATTCATTGAATATCTGTATTTAAATATGCAATTTTTGAATTGAAATATTCTTTTCCATACCTTCCTTTGTGAAAATTGCATATAATTTCAGTGAATCAGGATAAATTAATAATGAATCATTATTAATTCATCCTAGTTGAAATAAAGCTTGAAGTAATTTAATATGCCTGGTGAAAAGTGTATTTTCAATGACCAGTGGACTCAGGAAAAGCTATACAAAGATTAGCATTTGCATGATTCAGAAAAAATGTGTGATCTTTGTGTAGTTTGCAGGAAAGACTTTATATTTTAAATATGAGTGAAATGGCTTATATATATATATATATATATATATATATATATATATATATATATATATATATATATATATATATATATATATATATATATATACAAACAAATGTATTAATTAGAGGAGACTATATCTGTCAAAAAATCATCTCATTTAATCTATTTTTTTACTACTGCTGCTCCTGTTAAGTATGTGAACCCAAAGCATTTTGTGAAATATTCGATTCATTTATTTCTTCAAAAGAAATTTTTAAGGCTGATATTCTAAGTATGTATTTAAAATTTTAAACAACATATTCTGATACAGTTCTTTTAGCAATATAAATTCTTCCTTTTAAGTAGTGTTTCCAGACTGTGCTGCAAAGCAATTGAGTTGTAGTGAAAAAAATGTGCTTATTTAACAGTTTTTGGACATTATCATTTGGACCATTTTTGAACATTTTTTAGGTCACTTAACTAGAGATATGTTGTTTGAAAAAGCGAATGAAAAGTGTTTAGAATTAGGAGTAAGTGGATTATTCCAGTGTCAATGGATGGTCTGTTTATAAAATTTGTAAAATGATTGATTTTTAAAAAAGTGAACAGCATTCAAATGTTGTAAATATCAGAATTATATATAGGAAAATGTTGTGTATGCCTAATTATATGCATATTTGGTTAAAAATATTAGTAAAATAAGAAAAATATTTAACATGAATGTCAATAACTCTTAGAAAACTTCTTAAAACTCCTGGAATTTGATCAGTGGAAATCTGTATAAATCCTGGTCAATTTCTCTGTTGCACAAAAATTACAGTTTTGCTGAAGGAAAATATTTTCAAGTTAATAAAATATAATGCATTGAATATATTTCTGTATGCAACAGCTTACAAAAAAGGGATAAGAGTTTATAAAATTTACGTGTTAAGCTAGAAGAAATATTAATAATAACGGCCTGATGAAATTTTTTCCATGCATTTATACTAAAACCTTTTTGACCTAGAGTAAATATGACTCTTGATTGTGTTAAATTTGATATAACCATTATCATCTTCTGTGGATAATATTATAAAAAAGAAATTGAAGACACTAGCTTTTTAGAAAATATAAAAATGCTATAGATTATTAATGGATAATACTTCTGTGGTTCTTTTTCATATGAAAAGAAATTTTAGTTTTAAATTATTCTAAAAAATTACATCTCTATCAATAAAAATCTGTATAGAATTTCATCTATAAGAAATTATATTATTATGTAGATTTATATGTATCTTTTAAAATGATGTACTTATTTTATGCATATTCTCATATATATATATATATATATTTATATATATATATATATATATATATATATATATATATATATATATATATATATATATATATATATTATTTTAAGACATATTTTTAAATCAAATGAAAATGGATCCAATTTATCTTTTTCTTTAATTTCTGTTTGTTAAATTTATATTTCATATTTAAATAGTGGAGACTAAACCACATGTTTATGGAATGTTTGAATTTTTCTTTAAAATATACAAAAATTTCTAAGTTTATGATATCTTATTAAAATTCAGAAAAATAACAGAGCACAAATTTTAAAAGCTGATAATTTTTCAATTGATTAGTTATGTTTGTATGTTATTGATAAGACATAAAAAATATAAATAAATTTTTTGTCACTTTTATTTTTAACTTTTATAAATGTATGTACAGTAAGACTCCATTTAACGCAGGGGATACATTCCATCAAAGTAGAGCATAATGCAAAACAGCACTTAACGAGGCCATCTTAACATATAAATAATGGGGTTTGGGGAAGAGGGATAGAAAATTTGTTAGGTATTAAATTTTATAATGTTTTATTTGATAAAAATAAAATAAAACTAAACATTTATTTTTTTACAAAAATAAAAACAATATAAACGAATGTACTTATAAAAACGAATAAAATTCTAAGTCAGTCAGATCATTCAGTTTATTCCATGTTTCCAATTTACTGCTTTTTTGTCAAGAAGGCATCTAATGCAGTTTGCATTTTTCTTTTGTATTCTGTTAGAAGTTGTTGATAAATTAATAAAGCATCTATAACACCCTGTCTTGCTTTCGAACTCTTGCCAAAATTTGGATCATTTTCAACAAATTGGTCCATAATTTCATTCATAGTGATCAAACTCCTTTTTACAAACGCCACCGAAAGTTCTTTTTGCTCTTCTTCGAAATCACTACTATGAATATTTTTGTTTTCTTCTAGCTCAGTTAATTACTTGAGCTTATCATTAGAAAGACTAGCTGCTGTTTCTTGAACTATATTTTCGACGCCTTCCACATTTACTGTATCTAAACCGGTCTGTTTTACTAATTCCACTATTTCTTCAACTATTTCATCCATATCGACAGAGTGTCCAATGTCTTCACTCTTACATAAATTAGGCCAAATGTTCTTGCATACTCCATTCAAAGATCTTTCTGTTATCTCATTCCAAGATAGCTTTATGTTTTTACAGCATTCATGATATTGTAGTTTTTCCAAAATTCTCTTATTGATTGCTTCTCTTCTCTGTCTCTTCAAACATCTGCTTAGATGTTCGTTGCAAGTAAGAAGCCTTAAAATTGGATATAACGCCTTGGTCCATTAGTTGAATTAAGGTAGTTGTGTTAGGCGGCAAGAAAACCATTTCGACTGGAATGCGTGTTGTTAAGTCTGATAAATTTGTTGGGTGGCTTGGAGCATTATGAATTAATAGTAGTGCTCTTTGTTCAAGTTTTTTTAATTTCTCAATAACATTTAACACAGATGGACAGAAATGTTCAGTGAACCAATCCTGGATAATTTTCATAGTTATCCATGATTTTTTAATAGACTCCCAAATTACAGGTAAAGTTGATTTAGATATGCCTTTCATCACTCTTGGGTTTTTGGAGTGATAAACTGGTTGTGGTTTTAATTTGAAATCTCTGCTTGCGTTACCAGTAGAAGTATATAGCGATCTTTTGCAGCTTTAAATCCTGATTCTTGTTTCTCTCCACGGGATAGAAATGTTCGTTTTGGCATTCTTTTCCAAAACAGGCCTGTTTCATCAACATTAAAAACCAATTCTGGAGGATAGTTTCCTTGTTCAATTATTGCTTTTAATGTCGTTGGGAATTCATCCACCACTTTCATATCACCACTTGCTGCTTCTCCTGTAATTTTTATGAAAGATTATTTCGATGTTTAAATCTATTAAACCTTCTTTGACTAGCTACGAAAGTTTCACTTATGTCACTAGCCTCAGCCTGAATGTAATTAAAAATTCTTCTAGATTTTTCCATTATGATAGATTGGCTTAATGGGATATTGTGTTCAATTTCGTGGTCAATCCATATAGACAGTCGTTTTTCCATTTCCTCTATTATGTTATTTCTAGAATGGGTGATTCTAGTTGCAGAGCTTGACATTGTTTCAGTTCCTGATCGCAGTATTTTTTCTTTATGCTTAAGAATTGTCCTTGTTGTTGAAGTTGCTAAATTCAATGCTAAATTCAATGCAATTAGAATGAGTTTGACGTTCACCAAAATTTAATATTCTAATTACTTGTATTTTAGTTTTTCGTGAAATGCTTTTTCTGTTTGCTTTCTTTCTTGTTTTGTATTATCATCCATGATAAAAACTGAAGATCATAATATTTGTCACTGTATTAATCGATAGTATGATATAATTTATACTTACAATAATGTAAACAAATGTTTCATATGATAAAAATGCGTACGTACAGCACTGCACCAAACAAGAAACACAACTACACTGTTTCAGATATGTTATTTGGAAACCTAGTGCTGCATATAATTTCGGGAATCCTCGGGTTGAAATAAAAGAGCGCTAAACCGAAACAGTGCTAAACTAAACAGTGTTAAGTTGGGTCTTACTATACTTTGCTTTAAATCTAAATTTTATATTTTAAATTAAAAAAAAATTTATATTAAATTAAAATATTTTTAGCTTTGGGAAGTGTACAATGAAAGACGATGCATTCGATCTTATCTCGGTCATAAGCAAGCTGTAAGAGATATATGTTTCAATAATGATGGTACAAAATTTTTATCTGCTGGTTACGACAGATATGTCAAGCTATGGGATACCGAAACTGGTGAATATACATTTTGTTACATATTTCAAAACTATACTTGCAAATTATATAAAAGGACTAATATTAATTATTTTATTTCCTTAACTTGTGTACTGATTTTATACTTTACAAAGTGAAACAAATGTTTCTTTTGTAATTGAAAATGTTTAAAATGAAAGTATGTAAAACATAAATGCTACACAAAAAAACACTTATAAAATACTAACATGTAAAACATGTTAGCATTTTATAAGTGTTTTTTGTGTAGTATTTAATTCTAATATGAATTCAATATTATTTTCATAAAATTTATGATCTAATAAGCTAGCCATTATAATAAAAAAATAAATAAAACTATACTTTGAAATGTATGCCTTATGTACCAGATCCTTGATGATCTCCATAAAACAATAATTTCAGGGAAATGATAAAGTAATATGTATTGTTTTTTTTTAAATTTATGCTATATATATTATTTATATATGGCTTTGGTGGTTTTAATATTTATAAGAATAATTTTTTTTCTGATTATCTGCAATTATACATTATATACAGCTTTGATATTAAAATTTAATAAAATTCAGAAAGTTAATCGATTTGGCAAGCAAATCATTCAAATGTATTTTTGTTTTGGTTTTAAAATCTTAAGTATTAATTTTAAAATTCAGGAACTATTTTTTTAAGGAACTTACTGCATTTTTAAAACATAATTTCAAGTGATTGGTTTTGTATACAAGATATGGAATTAATTTAGAAAATGATAAGAAAGGTACTGTATAACATTGTATTATACAACATTTTCTTTAATCATTAAATTGATTTTATTTCAATTGCAATAATTTAGATTTCAAAAGAAATAATTTAGATTTCAAGCTGCAGTAAAAAAGTCCAAAGAGTCCTTATCTTTCATAAAATAAAATATATTTAATATGGTTAAAATTTTTATTTTTTTATGTTATTCCACTATAATTGATCTGTATACTATTTTTTACTGACTTTTCCTTTTAAAGTTGAGGTTTTACTGAATTTTAATTATGTGGCTAGCTGTGATTCTGAATTATGTACAAATTAATTTCATAAAATTATTTTCAATGGATATTTTTTTCACTTTTTATTTTTGATTATAGCAAATTCATTTAATATAATTACTTTTAATAATTTTGCACAAAGAAAAATTGCATCTTTTGTGACAAATTTCTAAAAATTATTTTGATCATTTGAATATTATCTTGAATTCTTTTGCTTTTATTTTATCTATAATTTTAATCAATTCATAAAATTGAATAAAAAATCTGATATTATTATTCACACTTTATAGCACTTCAGCTCAACAGCTGAAATGTGTGCACTACTTATTAAAAAAAACATCAAAAAACTTGAGTCTTGTTTTTTTCCCCTCAAATATAAACCATTGTTTTTATATTAAAAGTAATTTTTGGACTTTTAAAATTTAGTGTGTTTTTCATAAAGCTTATATGAACTTTTGTATGCTATGAACTATACATTTGTAAAAATATGGGAAAATTCTAATATTTTCACATCGGATGAAATTCTGTACATGTAAGGTATAAACCTTAATTGATAAATAATTTAGAGTAGTTTAACATTGTGGTAGATTGTAAGAATAAAATGAAAGAATGCTTTTGCTTATTTGATCATTTTGTTTGCTATTACTTTCCCAGTTACTTAAGTTATTTCAACTGTTGAAATATACATTATTGCTATAGTTGAAATAACTTAATTTTTCCTTAATTTTACAATTATTTATTTAACAATGCTAAGCATATTTGGATTTGTGTTCGATTAGGGCCAGGGGCTAACTTGGAAGAATTTGCCAGAAAACTGACGCCAGCAAAACTTCGGTGAACAAGTGACATCAGAAAACGTCACAAAATTGGCGTTCCAAGAGAACTTTTAAGTTTTCCATATAGTTAGAAATATCTGGCAGGGCATCATGACTTCATGACAAAGCAAATTATTTACCTTTTTCTTTTGTTTTTTCTTTTTTTCTCCCTTTGAATTAAAGTTTGTGTTTAACTTATATCAATATTTTTATGATGAGATTAATTCATGAAAATTCTTCATAAAGGTCATTAAATTAATTTTTGAATATTAAATATTACCTTTTTATTAAATTCTTTATTAAAAATTAAATTATTTATTAATGATGATAAAATAAACAAGATTTATTTCATTAATTTTTTTATTTTCTTTATTTAAAATAAATTTTATTATTAAAATGATAAAATTTATTTTATGAAAATAAACATTTTATAAAATTTATTGATTTTATGAAATTATAAAGATTAAAAATATCTGTGAGATTCAAAAAATAGAATTTGTTTGGACAAATATAAAAAATGTTCTATTCTAGGAAATAAGTCATAGTTTTATAAAACATTTGAAAAATCTGAGATGGGTTATCATTTGTGTTAATACTAAACATGGATTTTTTTTTATTAGAAAAAAATAAATTTAAATTTAAAATCTTATTTTTTTATATTTAAGTATATCTTTAAATTAATTTAGATAAAATACATAGAAGAACATATTCTTCATTTAAATATATGGTATTTAATATTTTTTAAAACATTGATTCTTGTGTTGTATATAACTGAAACAGTAATTTTGCTATATATTTTATGTTGCTGAGGTTGCTTAAGTGTAATAAATTTTTAATAAAATAAATTCAGTATTAAATTTAAAAAAATTGTATTAAATTCAGTATTAAATGAAAAAGTAATATTTGTTAACAATTCATGTATATATTGCCGAACCAAATTAAGTTAAAATATAAAGACAAAATAATGTAAACTTTTTTAATTGAAGATTAAGGTCTTAGAAAACACTTATTGAAGTCAATATGTGGAATTACCATTTATTTTTTTTATCATACAATTAAAAGTATCATTGCAAAATTAGTTTAAATTTTTAAAGATTCAGGAATCCATTATTATATTTTTCGTTTTTCATAAAATAATTTACATGAAAATATTTTAATACTATTTGAATTGTGTTGATAATTTGCTTGCCATTTTAAATACTTGTAGTCATTTTTATTTAAAGATATATAGTTATTGTAAAAAGATATCTCAAATATTTATTTTAAATATATAATTATATTATATTATATTGAAAACAATGATGTAATTCAATGTGTTTGATTAAATTTAGATTATGTAATATACACTAATTTTGTTGAATGTTATTTTTAATATTTTCAAAAAAATTATCAAAATTTAAAAAAATTGTCATGAACTAACACATTCTGAGTTTCAGTGTAAATAAATTAATATATATATATATATATATATATATATATATATATATATATATATATATATATATATATATATATATATATATATATATATATATATATCAGATGTGTCAATAAATAAACAGTTATGATTTTACAAAACTGATATTGTCAATCAGTCAAAATGTATATAAATAATTCAATATGATGTAAATAGTTTCTTTTGTTCAATTGAACAATGATGTCACAGTCACATGACTTGACGTCATTATTTTTTCTCCTTGAATTCACAAAGAATTCTTCAAGCAGGGTTTTCACTGAAGAATTCTCCAGTAGTTTGTACCAGGCCTAAGATATCATATATTTGGGTCACATGGATTTTTCGTTTAAAGTGTTTTGATTGAATACTTTTGATTATTCTGTATTATGTTATGTAATTTTAAAGCACTTTATGTATTATTATTTTAATTTAATACAAGTTCTGAGATTTAGTATTGATTTTGGGAAAATATTAAAAAAAATTATAAAAACATTATATTTTTTATTTATATTGCTTTAATTGTATGTTATTGAAAAATACATTTTTAAATTTTTGTGTTTTTCAGTTTTAACAATATATATATATATAAAAAAAACTTTTTTCTAAGTTTTTATGTATTTATTTGTACATAGGAATTAATATGATATTTAAACTATATTTCCATTTTTGTAGGAAAGTGTCTTGGGCAATTTTCCAACAGAAAAATACCTTATTGTGTCAAATTTAATCCAGATGAAGATAAGCAGCATCTTTTTGTTGCTGGTACATCAGACAAGAAAATTGTTTGTGTGAGTATTTTGTTATTTCACACTTCATTACATTCATTATCATTTGATTAAATACAGTTTATTATTTATTTTGCTGTATTTAATAAAATTTTTAATCATAATTTATTTCAGTGGGATATCAATTCAAATGAAATAGTTCAAGAGTATGATCGTCATTTAGGAGCTGTTAATACAATAACTTTTGTTGATGAAAATCGAAGATTTGTTTCTACCTCTGATGATAAAAGCTTAAGAGTATGGGAATGGGATATACCAGTTGATATGAAGTATATTGCTGATCCTACTATGCATTCTATGCCTGCTGTTACTCTTTCTCCAAATGGTAATGCTTTATTCCAGATGATTTAAAAAGTTTTAAATTTTGATAAAATTGATACTGTGATTGTTCTAATTTTCTTAATTATTCTTTATTTTAGTATATCATACATGTTTTTAAACTGTGTCATAATTTTTTTACACAGTTAACATTACAATTTTTCTACTTTATAGGAAAATGGTTAGCCTGCCAATCTATGGATAACAAAATAATGGTTTTCTCTGCTTTGAATAGATTTAAATTGAATCGCAAGAAAACTTTTACAGGACATATGGTAAGAAAAAAAAGAATATTGCATTCTATGGTAGTATGTTATATGAACTTTTTTAAATATTATTTTTTACTAGGTATCTTAAATTTAATAAAATGTACATTAATTTAAAATATTTTCAATATTATTTTAAATATATCCTATTTTAATAATAATTTTGCAGATTTAATAATTGTTCTTTGTTTTCTTTAAATAAATGTTCCTACTTTTTTGTTAACAAATTTTGTAAAAACAAGCTTTTTATTTGCAGTGGTTTTTACGTGTGTCTAGTTAAATTTATTTTTTTATTATTTTGGTTTATTTTTGCTATAATTATTGTAGTAATTTGTGATAAAATATAATGCTACTAATTATGAGGTTAGAGGCTGTCATTGACCATTTTTTCCACCTTTTGTTTTTTTTCCCATTTTTCTTTTTTCATCAATAATTAGTTATCAGGAATACTTTTCTTTTACAATATATTTTTTATTTGTTTTAAAATCTATATTTATGCCATTATAACATTGAAAACAACTCTGCAGTATTGACATAAACTTTAGTGCTTCCATCTTATTTGTGACATGCCAGTTTCAACTGCTGTATGATTCATTTCTAATCTGTTATTTATTTAAAGTTTTTGTGTAGTTTTTCGGCATGTATAATACAAAATATTATAAATTTTCTATATATTGTTCAATATTTTATTTTACATGAAAAAAAGTTTGTTATAAGACTTGCTATTTAGTATACGTTCATAAAAAAAAAGAAATACTCTTCAAAAATTTGTTTTACAAATTAACTCTTATTTAGAATTTAGAACTTCAATTTCCCAAGTAATTCGAAAAATTTGAAGTTAAAAATCAGATAATATGACTTGATAAATTTTTTGTCATATTATAATTCAGACATTATGCATATGTAAAAAAGCATTTGATAGTGTTGAAAACTTTAATTAACTACTAGATTATTAAATGCTTATAATTTATCAGGTAGTTATGAGGCATTATATTACTTTTAATTTTAAAATTCAGGAAAATTCATTATTTATAAGTAGAATCAGTTTTATAATTTTAATCATCAACTAAATTAATATCTAATGAATGAAATACATTGGAAGGAATTAAATCATGTTATAAATTAGTATCTAATATAGTTGAGAAATCAAATCTTTCGAGAAAAATTTTTTAATTGTGTCTATAGATTTGGAATAAAATGTGTTGACATTTTTCTCTAGCTTTATTTTTCTTGACTTTTTCATAATGTTTTTTAATTTATTATTAGTTTTATTATTTTAATTGGTTTTTATCAAATTAAAATCATTAATGAGTAATGCAGAAAATATGTCAATATAATGACTCAATTATTAATTATAAGTAAGGGAATAAAATATGCCAGTGATACATTTTTTATAAACATTTCAATTTTCTTTTTTCTTACTTTTTGTAATTTTATACCTGCATTAATTAAATGAATAAACTATTATAAAACAATATATTAATTAATCTATAATGTTTATTTTTCCTGCTGTTAAACTTCTGTTATAATTTACTTAAAAATATAATGAATTCTGGCTGTTGTAGTGTTCATATATTTTCTTTATATCTTTTAGAAAGTAATTGCTAATAAACAATCATAATTATAATTTATATTTCATATCTTTTTACTTTCTTATTTTCAATATTAAATTGTATAAATTTCCAATAAATTAAATATATTTGTATAAAATTATTGCCTTATTTAAACTTTAAAAAGTTACCTTGTATTTGTAATTTTTATATGATTTATATTCTTTAAAGAAAAAATTTGCTTTTATTATTAAAATTGCAATTTTATTAAGTAATTTCAAAAGAGGAGAGCAAGCCTTTGACGTTACTGGAGAACAATATTAGCATTGTATTACTGCAAATTTGAATGTGCTTTTAGAATATTATGTACATGCTCTACCATTACTCTTTTTAGGTGGCTGGTTATGCTTGTGGTCTTGATTTTTCACCTGATATGAGGTAGGAATTCAATTCTATATTTTTGTGTGTTTACTGTCATTTCTGTCACATCTCACATACATGTTTGTATAAATTAATAGGGTTCTTAGACAGTATTAATATCTTGGAATTTGATTATTTGTTTCCCTAGGAGACTGCAAACTTTAAGAATTTTGAACCAACTTTTGGAAAATTTCTATTTCTTTAGACATTTATTATTCTATTTGAAAAAGGTTATCAAATTTATTTTTTGAAATTTTATTGAAAGGAATAAAAATAATTTAAATACTAAGTTTTGGTATTCCCATTAAATGTAAATAAGACTAAGAGCAAAAAACAGGAGATTGATTTTTTTAAATTATGAATTGCTTTTAGTATTACAGCGAAGAAAATATTCATTCATTAAGAAGGTATTCATTGCAATATTTTGTTGTATGATGCTTCTACTGCTTAGAGCTTTAATCTGTGATGAGTAGTGAATGAAGTAGTTTTAATGAACGGAAACGTTTTCTTTTGTCATTCTTATTATAAAATGTTCTTTTGTATCTACTAGGGCTATAAAATTAACATCTCAGAATGTTACTTTATTTTAAGAGAATTTTGTAGATTAATAAAAGTGTTGAAATCGTTAGTCTTTACTCCAATTTACTTTGAACAGACAAAATTATTTTGACTTCTAGAAAGGAGTTAATTTGATTTTACTACCCTTTCATGGTCAAGTGTCTTTAAACACTATAGTTTTATAGTAAATAAAATAATATAGAATATCAATGATGTGCTTAAAAATAATCAATCTAAAATAGATGTCATATATATATATATATATATATATATATATATTCTGTCTGCTCCGGTTACAATCTATTTCAACAAGTATGTGCATATTCCTGTGACACATATTTGGCTCTCTCTTTTGATCGCTAACAATTTATACACTTTTTCGTCGCAGATGAACTAAAACGAAGTTCATTTACGAATTCCAACAAGGAAGAAATACTACAGAAGCATATAGAAATTTATCGAAAGTGTTTGGTGAAGGTACAGTTTTTGATAGAACATGCAGAAGATGGTTCAAAAAATTTCATGTAGGTGATTTCGACCTTTCTGATAAGCCACGCTCTGGGCGACCATATTTGATCGACAACGATACTGTCAAGATCATGTTACAAGATCCTTTTTTGACAACATCGGAGATTGCGGAAAGGCTTGATTCAGCTCAACTAACCATTTCCGACCATATTTGGAAACTAGGGTTTGTGTGAAGTATTTGAAATGGGTGCCACACAAGTTAAGTGAGAAGAATTTTAATGATCGAATCATCATATGCACATCTCTGCTTGCACGCAACAAAATCGAACCCTTCTTGGACCGGATCATAACTGGGGATGAAAAGTGGATTACCTATGAAAACATCATAAGAAAAAGGGCATATTGTGAACCCGGAAAACCTGCCCCCTCTACCTCTAAACCGAAGTTGAGCCTGAACTAGAGAATGTTGTGTATATGGTGGGATATTCGAGGACCAATGTATTTTGAGCTGTTGAAACCAAGCGAAAGGCTAAATTCGGAGAGGTACTGTCAGCAATTGGATAAATTAAAAACAGCAAGAAAAGAGGCCGGCGATGTTCAATAGGAAGGACATCATACTGCTTCATGCAATGCCAGGCCACATGTTGCTTTGGGTACTCGTCAGAAAGTCGCAGAGCTAGGTTGGGAAATTCTATCGCATCCACAATACTCCCCGGACCTAGCACCATCTGATTATCACTTGTTTCTGTCCTTACAAAATTTTTTGCAGGGCAAACAATTCAAGAACGAAGAAGACATCAGACAAGCACTGGTTCAATTTTTGGCCTCTAGGGATAAGACATAGGATAAGACAAAAATGGGATATACAAATTGCCATCACACTGGCAAGATGTCATAAATAATGATGCCAATAATATTATTCAATAAAGTTTATCCAAAGTATGAAAAAATATATTCCTTTGTTTCATTCTAAAACGGACAGAACTTTCCGGTAGACCTAATATTAATAATTATTTGCCTTAATTACCATTAATGAAGTATAGTTTTTTGTTTACTTAATTTTAAATATATTAACTTTTTTTGAATTTAAGTATACTAATTACCACTATACTAATTGAATTTTCTTTTTAACTAGCTATATCGTGTCTGGAGATGCTGATGGAAAAGTTTATGTGTGGGATTGGAAAACTACAAAACTCTTCAGTAAATTTAAAGCGCATGATAATGTTTGTTCTAGTGTAATTTGGCATCCTCATGAAACTTCCAAAATTGTATCAGCAGGATGGGATGGAACAATGAAATTATGGGATTAAAATTTTGTAATATTTTTTAAATTTGTACAAAGATGTAAATAAATTATTTTATGATATTTCTGTTTTATGGAGTTTCTCACATGATATTAATAGAGTAGAAAACAAATTTTCTAGAAATAGAAATATGTTTGAATGTTTTAGGGCTACAAATGTTCTTAATTTTCATGCATTAAAATATTCTTTACTTTTTGTATCATTAACTGTGTTCTTCTATCGCATATAATTTGAAATATTTTAAAAATATTTGATAATTTAAATTTTTTGAAGAATAAATAACATAAATACTTAAATAATTTTAATGTCAATTTTTTCACTATATAAATTATTATGCTTTGCTTACGGAAACAAATATGAAACTTACAAAGCAAGATTCTTTGTATAGTAATAAAAAAATAATCATTCCTTATATGAAGAAAACAGAAATTAACCCACCTGTTATGTATGCATTTCACTGTATTTGTTTTTAAAAATTATAAGTACAGTATTTTCCTGCATATTTCCTGCATATTATTCGTGGATAATCTGATTAAAAAAAAAACATTTTCTGTCAGAAAAGCTTACCATAAAATTTAGAAAGAAATTCAGTTTATGTTTCATAAAATAAATAACAGATGGCGCCATGACTCGACAGACTTATTTCTTCTAGAATTAGTTCTTGCCCCTATTACATTCAAGAACAAATTCGATTCCTTGTAAAGATTGCTGTAACATTAACAGCTGCTGTCATTTCGTTTTATGTCTTGTTCTGAATTGTTTTGTTCTGAAAATATTCAAGTGCGTGTATCGTCACGTGGAAGCGAAAATGTCCAAGTTATACAACAAATTTAAAACGAAAAGCTATATAGGGAAGGCAATTAAAAAATGGCGACACAAACGCGTTAAAAAACAAAGCATGAGCGGTAAAAAAGAAAAATTATCCAATATGCAGTTCGAATTCTTTCATTTAATTATTAACAAAATAAAAATATATTTTATGTTTAAAATATACTTAACATCGTTTTAAAAGTTATTAAAAACTAAAAATCGATAATTTTTTACTAGAATCTTCTCGGATCTTGATGGATGTCGCACTTTTATCTCAGTTTATCGCACTTCACGTTGAGGTGTATCCGAACAGATCTTTTTCATGATAAATATTTTTTTCTGTATAATTTATTATATTTTTAATCATACTGTGTATTTTTCATTTTATTTGGCATCACATTATCAGCAGTAATCGAATATTCGCAGAAAATACCGCGGTTATTTTCGCCGCTGTGGATTACGCGATGCTTTTTTTTTTTTTTCTCTCTTTTGCTCGGAAAAAAGGTCTTGCGGATTATATACAGATAAAAACGATATTTGTTTTTAAGGCAATAAATTTTCTTTAAACGTGCGTTTTTCTCGAAAATTGCAGCATCAAGATTAGTATCAATTAAGTGTAATTTTTTTATCCTCATTTCTGTTCGGAAGGAATACATATAACTAAAAGATGCAAGTAAATTTGCAATTGATGTTGGACTTGGGTATCTGTAAAAAAGAAAGTCCAGAATTTTTATCCTTAATTTTACCTTTAGTTGTTATAATATAAATTGTCTTAACATTTCAAAGAAATAGCGAATATTTGTGAGATTTTGATAAAGGAATAAAAAATTTTTTCCCTATGAAATTTCTGTTCGCATCTTCAAAATTAGTACGTTTATTCTAAGACTAGAATTGAGAAAGTTGCGTTTTAATAGGAGACTTCTAAAAAGAGTATTTTCGAGACCTGAAAATTTAAGATTTAGATGAGGACTATAGAACCGATGTATTTTGCAATGTAAGAGAAAAATGTTTTACATCGTTTTGTGTGTGTGTGTTTGAAAAATTGTTAAAAAATGCATTCATTTCATAAACTTAATTTTTAAAAATCTATTTTGGAATTTAAAAAACTATTCTTAAATTTGTTTTAAATAACCCTTTTGCTTGTTAGTATTATTAGTTACTGGTATAAAAAGTTTGATTAAACAATAAAAGTAGTACATACAAAATGTGAGGTCATCATTAGCTCAATTGCACAACATATGTAAAGACAAGGAAAATGCAATAACATTAACACAAAGAGAAAAGAAAACAATGCATTTCACCGTATTATGCTAATAATGAGAAGTGCCTATATTTTTGAGACATGTAACGAGGTATAAGGGAAGAAATTCGGAATCGATAGTGAATGCTTTGCTCTCTCCAGTAGATTAATTTTGCAAAATATTTTTCTATCCCTAATAAAACGTTTGGTACTGCGAATATCAGAATGTTTAAGATCGAGATACTATACTTTCAGTAGACCGATGAATATGTGAAGATCGGAATGAAAAGAATAAGGTAATCGGAGGACCGAATCACGTCGTACTGGGACCTATACTTGACTACTGTATCCTGGCTTTTGCAAAGATGATTGAAAGTGAAACGTTCCAGGAGTAGCAATCTTGCCTGAGTTACAACACAATACATGAACCAATGCATCTGCTGGCTTGTACTGGTGACTGTGTGGACTGGTAGAAGTCATTTCAACATTCTGTGGAAGATCATCCTCTTGATGTAGATCGTGAATAACCATGATTCTCTTATTGACTCTCAAGATACCACGTTTATCGCATCTGTTGCCATTGAGTCGAGAATACACACATCTTTGCAGTGGTGTCGTAAAAAAGCCACTGTATTCAGAATGGCATGATGTATTTTCATGAGTCACGCTCTTTTTAAGCAATGACATACATTGTGTATGAATTTGACAACTACCCATGACATGGACAGGTCCAATTTGACCGCAACTTCGGAATGCCGTATCACTCGACAACACAGCCTTATGGTTAGGTTCGTCTCAATCGACAAATGTAGATCGCCATTAATCCACATTGTTGATAGTATTATGGCCTAACGATCCGGTTTTACCTAGTAACACTACACTTTCTTGAAAGTATGCTACCGAATTCTGTTTACTGGATGGATAATGAGAGACAATGCACAGCTTGAGTCAGCCAATAATCTTCGCAATGTATATCAATATTTCCTGGACAACTATTTCACTGAATCTTTCACCAATAGGAAATGTTTGGGATTCGGTTGGACATAGTTCTCATAAGCTGAGTTAAGGAGATGAATTTTGGCAAATAATTTAAAGAGAATGAATAGCAATTTGTCAAGAGACAATTTGCACTCTCTTTAATCTGTATCGAAACGTATTGTTGAATGTGTAGCTACTAAGGGTGCTCTACAAATTGGTGAGCATATTTCATATTTGCTCTATTTATCATTGTATCGTGTCATAATAAGTTCCACTTATTGTTCATTTCTGTGTCTTTTATTTATTTTTATTATCTGCTTATGTGTTCTGTTTATTGCATTTCCACAGTCACGAAGTGAACTTAAAAATATTGCAATGTCATATAATAAACTTAAGATTGTTAGATCTTAAAAACTTTTTTTAAATATGCAGACTCATAATGTGTATTTCAGAGTTGATCATGATTTGCTAATGATTTTTTCAGACTTCCCTTGTTTGATTTCAGTTAACAAACAGATAAGGAAGCGATGAAATTGAGCTTATGAAGGTAACATTCTTCTTTGTGTGTGCCGGATAACACTATTACCCTATCGATTATGAATTCTATTGTAAAAAGTTTATGAAAAATTTGTTTTTCAGAACTTTTAAAATACAAAAAGGGGTATTTCCTTCTTCTAAATTTTCTTATTTCTAAAATATTTATGAAAACGACATAGACAGCTTATTTACCTGACCTAGATCCTTTTTACCATTGTTTCTTTGGATTGTTCATCGTCCATTACTAAATTTATTTGTTTCAAATCTTGCAATGAATTCGAATTATTAACCTTTTAAGCATGCTCTGAAACTAAATGTGCAGTTTATAATGCATTAATTATAATACATTTAAAATGTTTGCATAAAGACTAATTATTTCTTTAGCTATGATAGTTAAGTTTAAACAAATATCTATTTGATTATAAGAAATGAAAAAGGTATGAAAAAAATTCTGTTACTCTTATTAGAGTGATTCTTTTATATTCATTATTTATATTTAATTATAGATTATATTGTTAGAATTTTATCAAGAATTTTTCCATAGTTCACTTTTATAAGGGTATCTATTTTTCATATTATTTACAATGCATTTATTTATAAGGCAATATATTCAATATTCGATTTACGTCACACATTTTCTCTGGCTTATATATAAGTTGCAGAAAATTAATACATTTGACAAGCAGAACTTATACTTTCTGCTTGTATATTTTCATGGAAGCACTTGTATAAAAACTTCAAACATTATTTAAATGTAAAATACGAAACAAACATCCCAACTAGAATTTCATTCTCCTTGTAAATGATAGTCAAGCAATTCTGCGTAACTGCTTAAAGAAATTCAAACATACAAAGAACTCTTTCACACCTCCATCGCTGTAATAAAATTAAAAGAATCTGGAGATTCTTGTCAAAGCAACAAACGTTAACCTGTCAACTGAGAATAAGGGATTTCTTTCCCATTTTTCTCGACGCGTTGTCACTTCAAACCTTGCCAAGAATGCTAGATGCTTATGCAATGCCATTTTTCTTTATTTCTCTGGAACTCTTTTCTGTCTTCGAACTAATAGGTATATAGCTCGAAAATAATTTTAGATTCCATTCGTCAAGCCAAGAATCTAAATATGTTCAAGGTCGGGATAAAAATGTCCGTCTTCCATAACTCTGATTACGAGTTTTCTAGAAATTGGCAGGAGTATCTTTTATTATTTTCAAAACGCGTTTTAAATTTCTTTATAAAAATATTTCAACTGCCACAGAAAGAACTTATTTTGAATTTAACTTAATTTTTTGGAAACTTCGCCAGCTCAAACAAGTTATATAACTTCTGTCCGTTCAATTTTTAATTTTGCATCATAACCTAAACAAAATGAAGATATAAAAATTTGTAAAAACTTTTCAGAACTAAGCAAAGTTTTCACTTAATTGTGTATCTGCATCAAATACATTGAAATTAAAATAAATCTTACTGGCAAAATTAGATTTAAAATTGATGGGGCTTAAGATTATTAAATCTAATGAGATTACTGCTTATCTGCTCTTTTCCAAACGTATTTAATTAAACATGTACTATATTAGAGGCTTCCAAAATTATGGAACCAGTGAAACTGGAACTGTTTTTTTCTGAAATTCTAAGTGCTAATTTCGAGCTGGTTGACTCATTTCTATCATTTTTCGCAATTAAAAATGCTTATTTTAGCTATAGTTGTGTATCTCTATAGCTCAGCCTACTAAACTTAAGAAAAAACATTTGTTTCTTTTAAGGTTATTATACTTAGTTACTCTTATACTCAATTACATTGGTTAAATAATATTTAGGAAAATTATCAATATTAATCCAATGTAACTAAGAATAAAATGCTATTACAAAATTAATATCCATTGTTACTATAATATACATTTTGGTCTAGAATTTCATGGTCTTCCCGCTATAGACATTCAAGTCACATTACAAATCAGCTAAAATTAGCGAAACAAAATCAAATATATAAAGTACTTCCACTTTCAACATCTATTTCATGAAATGTAAGATATCGTAATATTCTTTTTCCTATTTAAACATTGTAAAAAATGATAGTTTTTAATTTACTGATTATGAGGATTATATTGTTACCTTTTTCTCAGCATAAAATGCATTACCTCCGAAATGAATACGCGTAAAAATAGAAACGAAATAAAAGTAATGTATGTAAAAGAAGTAAGAGGAGATGCAACGTGAAAAATTATAAACAACTAAAAACATTCAAGGTAAGGTTCATTATATGAATTATTTTGAGGGTTTCATGGGGCGAAAAGCATACGCGCGAAAGAAGATTTTTGTTGTATTCAATAGATTCAATTCAGTAAAGAACATCAACTGTCTATTTGGTAAATTCAGATTCAGTTTAAACTTTGACTGCTTATTCGTATTCAGTGTTTTAATCTTTTTTACATGGAGCTATGCACCTTTTCATCTTGGGAAATCAGTAGTCAGAACAATCACTTCTAGCAGCAGACATAGTACTGATACGACTAAGCAATGAGTCAAACGGAAACTGGGTGATATGTACAGGGAAAGAGTACTCCCTGTACATATCACCCAGTTTCCGTTTGACCGAGTATGTACCGAAAGAGCACTCCCTGACGATACCACAATTTTTCGACAGTAATAACTGACTTATGATGATAATGATCTAGTCGCCAAACAATCACTGATTATACTTTTTCTATTGCTGTGATATCTAGAGAACTTGATGTTATAATAGCATTGAATATTTTCTGTATCAAATCACTACAACACCGACGACATGCTGTCAGGCATTATTCTACTGAAAGTAGCATTTCGTTGGGCTAGTATAAAAGGTAGAGCCACAAGCCTTAAAATAATCAAAATATAACAGTTATAGTTTAAAGTGGCGTCAGTGTGATAAAATAGTCCTACAATTACTTTTGATTGATCAATATGTTGATGTTGAATGCATTATACATACATACTTAGCTGTGTAAGCAAGCCCCGGTCTGTAAATTAATGTTTAGAGGTTTCGAATACTCACCCATCATCAAGTGTTATAATTTTGAACCATGGTCAGGTGACGAGGTCACACCTGAGCTGGCAACCTTCTCTCCACATTCACGCCACTTCAGCGGAAGGACTTTGGGCATCACTTATTTACATAGACACGTCCCCAACCCACGGAGCTCCAGCAACTCAGTGAGCGAGGGAACGTGGTCACCCTCCCAATCGCTGCCCATGGCAAATGATGCGGCACTTTGCTGACCTTAACGGGAAGCGGCGTGAAGCTACTCAGCCACTGGAGCTCTAATGCACGGTTTCGATGTGCGTTTTATACGATATAGACAAATACTGATGCAATCATCATGAATCTATAAAAATAATGGGTATTCGGCTGAAAACACTGCCATTTTATTCCAGCCTTTAAGCTAATTGTTGACCACATCAATGAAAGCTATTGATGTTGAAAAGTATAAGCTGAAGCCATGGTCAACGAGCTGACAGCTCATGCTGCAACAAACATAGTGAAACCGTTCATGTAGATTATTGTTGCTTTCAAAACGACTCCATTTTTTTCACTATGTTGCTGCAACGTAATTGTATGATCCATTGTGACCATGCAAATAACATGTTTATCTTTTCGGCTGTGAGCTGCTATAGACTATTGAGATCCAGCTACGGAGTTCTGCATTACCGTTTTAAATATATCAGATTCATATTCTGTAGACAGTAATAGGATTTCAACCAATATGAGTAACAATAAGCATTACAATTCGATATAGTTCTCATTGGTTACCCTCCATCAAATTCATAATTGTGTTGGTAAGCATTTTCCTCCTTATACGAAGAACCATAACAACTTCTCATAAACGGCATGTTCAAATGCAATTTTTTCATGAGAAACTAACAGTATGATTTCTTCATTCACACACAAACACACTACGTATTACTACTGCCGTCTTTTTCAAAGAATACAATTTAAAGTCGATCACTTGAATGATACAGCAGCTTCTTTCTATCGTATAAAATTCATGTGTATCACATATGGCTTTCTTAGTGTAACGGTTTTAATGGCCAAAGAACGTATTGTAAAAATATTTTATAATTTATGTGCAATATAAAATAAATAACTATATAAGATCTTACATTTGTCCAGATTCTGAACTTTCACCAGACCATATTTTGGACTGCCAAGCAATCATTAGATCCCTGTTTCAACTTGACGGACCACCTCAAGAGATTCTCTACAGCCTCCAGGCCCCAGAACTGGTGGCCCTCATACAGAAAACTTTCGGCACTATCTATGGCACGACAACAACAACAACATTTTTATCACACTTTCATATTATATATGAATATTAAATGTTATGTTCACTTAAGAAATTAAAAGAATTTTCCCCATTTTTAATGATTTTATTAAAAATAATTTTTCGCTTTTTTTTCTCTTAATAAAGTATTTTATAAAAAGAATACAATTTTATTTGCATATTAATTATTTGCAAAAATTCCGTTACATTAAGAAAATCCATTTCATCTTTATACATAAAAATATTATTGTATTTTCATGAATTTTCAAACACAATTATTCACTAAAATAAAGCAATCATTAATATTCGCTGACAAATACAGCTTGTCTTTCGCCTTGCACTTAAAATATTTTTTTATGATCTGATGTAACTTTAGTTCGAAGTGATATTTTCAGTCGAGCGTTTCGGTTTTATTTCCCTTTTATCTGCGGTGTAAAAATTTTTTTTATGATTGTTAAATAGATTAGACGGGAAATAAAAATGTTTATATTACTATATTACTTACCACATAACAACATAAATAAAGTTATTTCAAAATTGTGAAATTACTTTATTTATTTTGCTATGGGGTAAGATTGATGATTTAACAATATTTTTATTACTGATGCAAGCTTATAATGTCAAAGGTAATTTTAAAATAAATGGACAACGTAACTCCATTTGGTGATACAGTAGGTCTGTCTTATCGTCAAGGCAACTATGTTATTAATCCATCCTCAAGTTGTTAGGTAGAGAAAATTCAATACTTTGCAATGTGATAAAATCTTCATGAGACCTTCCTAAGCAGAAAAACTTATAGTAGTTTATACACTTTCAAAGATTTTAGAAAGCACTATTTTAAACGAAGTTTTCAGTTCATACAATAAAAAATTATTAAGATAGAATAATAAATTTGTAAATGAAAACTTTAGGAATTGGTATCAGAGGATTGATTTAGCGAGAAATATTTATAAAGCTTTGAATTAATTTACTTGAGTTGTTATCTAGGATCTTTTAGATATTTAGATCATATTTCAGATAATGTTTCATCTTAATACCAATAAATGCTGAATGTGGCCAATGGTGAGAGTACTTAATAATAGTAAACATTTTACTTAATTCTATTACAAATTTATATTCCTCAAAAATTACTATTACTAATAAATTGTAATTCTATACTTTACCTTAAAGGAAACTTTATATGAAAAAGTTGATGTAAATATAGTCCCCTACAGAAAAATCCTTTTCGAAAAAACAGAAACGGAGGAAGAAATTTCATATTTAATGTAAATAATAGGCCTTTGAGTGGCCTATATTTTATGGTGCATCTCAGTTTCTCGCCAATTTGGTGTCAAAATGTTAGCGATGTTGATTTATTTCTGGTTCGTCTATCGTGTTTTCAGCGCCATCTTGTTTCTTCAAACATGTACAAAAGTAAGTTTGGGGGAAAAAATGTCGCAAATTTTCGCCAAGAGATACACTATATTTTTTCCATGCCCTTTGCGTTTAAATTCATGCAGTAATAAAGACTTAAAACTATCTTGTAAATTCATTTTTGGGCTTAGGAAAAAGGGATCTTTGGGATTTACTATCACAATGAGAATTAAAATACAAGCTTAAAAATGTTTTCTAGAATAAATTTTTAAAAAATTTTCAAAATCAAATTTTTTGATAAAAAAATTTTTTTTCACTATATATGAAACATCCTGAGATTGTTTTTGAATTTTTTTTTCCGCACAAAAAACAATGAAATTTGTTCAAAATGTTTTCCCAACGACTTTCAACTTTATGTGTGTTTAAAATTATAAATAATACAATTTATTTTAATAACTTAATTCTGCATTTACTTATGTTGAAAACACGTATCTTCTAAATGAAACTTTTTGGAATAATAAGCAAAAGTGAAAATAATGCCGATTTTCATATTTAGAAAAAGGTATTATAATATTGTCTCTTCATTTCAATTTTTATGGAGAAACTTGATTAAAATAAAGGTAAAATCTTTTATGATGAAAAATGCTGTTGAGATGAAAATTTGATTATATTTTTTGATTATTGTTGAAGATGAACTTATTTCATAGTACAGTTAAATGTATTTCAGATATTTTTTACCACCCCTATTTCTTTTTCCCTTTGTGAGGGAAAATGCTTTCCACAAATATAACATGACGCTTCCTCATTTTCGATGCTATTCTTGTCTTTGTTGTACTTGTATGCCATTCTGATTCGTTTGAATTTGTAAAAGATTTCTTTTTTTTTTGAATGACTTTGTCGATGGTGTTCAAAGTAATATATTTTCATTGATGAGATGATTATTTATTTGATATTAAGATTGATTATTCTTATGTTCTTTTATTAATAATTTCCACTGTTTTAAGCGAAATCACATGTAGATTATCTGTTATCAGTTCATAAGACTTAGCTCTCAGAGATTTTGAAACATGATTAATAATTGATTCTAGTTCAAAACATTCTAAAAAGTTAGTTCTAGAGATGTAAAGAAGATACACTATATATGAGTGATAAATAAAATTTAATTTGATATATAAATGAGTTTGATAAAATCAATTGATTTAGAGCTTGACCTTTTAACAAAATCACAAAATCAATCGAACAAATATCCCAAAAAAATTTACTATTCTAGTTAGTACAAAAGAGTGGTTGTGGAGGAATAGGCAATAAAAGTTGCATATTTGATACTGCTAACAAATAAATTAACAGCTGGAAGCTGTAAGGCTTTAAAAGTTCTCGTGTTTTGTCTTTTGGGAAAACTTTTTATAGACTGTAGGCCATATTCACTAGTCCCCGAGAAAAAACTTGGGGAATTCTTATGCAACTATTCTAACACTGGTAAATATTGAGAACAGAAGCTCAACATCTATCACTGTTATCTCATTGTGGAATATATTGATCCTGGCATCTTTTATTCGGAAAGCGAGACCCTCTCTTTGAACAAACGGAGTCCTACAGTTACATTCAAACTGCAGAATAAATAACCTAAAAGTGGTTATAAGGCATACGAATACTTATTCCATTTTGATTTTTGGATAATTTTAATGGCTAATAAGCCACATTCATCGATTGCAAAGGAGTTAATCAGAAATTATAAACTATACCTAAAAACGTAAGAACTGTAAACAAAAATGCAAAATTCTTCTTCTGTTATTTAATAGGCAATGGAATCAAACTTGTGACTTCTTACTTCAAATAGCTGCCCTGTTATTAAGTTAAAATGAATCCAAGTTCGAATATTGACACCGAATGATAGATGACTGATTAGCTGAAAGCAGTTTTATGTTTTTATCATCTATGCTGGGAGGCCTTTTCAATGAACTTTTTCACGAATAAGGGTTTTGCAAAAAAGAAAACATAGGTAACTCTCAAATAGATTTGCCAGGTGTACATCTAATATGCCAAAACGCAATAAACATCTTCGATTGTTTAACAACGGTAAGGGTCTAATTTTCGAATTTTCATTCGAAAACATTTAAATTTTCTACCATGTTAGGAAACCATGGTGAAATATCTGTTCGAATGTTTGTGATTATTAGGAAATAAGTACTTAATAATCGTTATTTTAGAAATGATTTATAATTTTTTATTTTTTTTAAACAGGGGAAATCTTACCATTGTGTTTAAATGAAATTATTCCAAATTCCTTTGGGAACTTTAACGAATAGTGTGATGATCATGCTTTTTATTTCTTAAAAAAGAAAGTTTAATGAACTTATTGAAAAACACCGCTGAATTTTTGCCAGTAGAAAAATTAAAATTTTTTTAAGATTTCGCAATATTCAGAGAGTTATAATGAAGTCATATGAAAAAGACACTCGACACTTTACTTTAGAAAAAAGTTTTTGAAAAGAAGTCCTGTTTCAAGGAAATTTAGTTTCTATTTCTACATGTGAAAAACAGAACACCGTTGTGCTTCCAATTTGTAGAGAATTCATTTGCTTATACAACAAATTAGTGAACAATTATATATTGGATTAAAGATTTGCAATGCAGCCAATTATTTGAATAATTCCATATTTCACTAATAGATTTTTTTCTTCTTCTTTCCTAGTGGTTTGGACCTATTAAATGTATAAATTTTGTTTAAAAATATCATAAGAAAAAAACTTTAGAAGCAATGGAGGGATTTAAAAATATATTCTTATAAATTTAGAAATTGACTCTTTATTGCACGACAAACGTGTGTTGATTTGGTCTACCCTGTCATGAACAAACATTTAAACATAATAAAGTCATTCCCGTATTAAAATTATGAATATAGAACATTCATTTTAAATACTGGACCAATTGAAAATTAGTTAGATTGACTTCTGATGAGAGAGTTAATGTATATGTTAAGAGATTGGACGTAAGTTTATTTAGGGGTATCCTATTTTGAAGCAGTCGAAATACTACTTTTATCAGACATCAGACAATAAAGTATATTTTCTCTTAGGGAGAGTCTTAAAGAATACATGATAAAAATATTCATCTTACGAAAATAGTGGAGTAAGTTAAGAGTATAATATGGATTCTCGTCACGAAGAATGCAAATCATTTAATGGTAAAAATGTATAGATCTAATAACAAAATCAAGCTGTCTTCATATTTTCTGAGGTAGTAAATAGGTGTACAGTCATTTTCAGTGATGAAAGCAAATGGAGATTCCACAATTAAGATGATTTTTTCGACAATCTGCGATTCGAAGGGCCTATAATGAGTTCTATAAAGCATAAAGAACTGTTAGAGAATATGATAGCTTTATTTATTTGTTTCCTACACTTTTTGTTTTTATTTACGATTACATCTTTGTGTAAATATTTTTAACTTAAAACTTAAAATAACTTTAAAATAATTATTTGTGTTCATTTGCATTCATATCTATTCATCAGAATGTTATTATTAATTTATTTATAATCATGAATATTTTTTAATTATGAAATTTTCGGCATTCAGTAAACCTGGTCACCGTTACCCAGACATGGTGGATGACTACCAGCTGACCACAAGCCATCCACCAACCACCTACCAGCCCTCCACTAAATGATGTAACGAATGACCAAATTGAGTAGTCATTCGTTACATCATTTAGTGGAGTGCTGGTAGGTGGTTGGTAAAGGAGCTTTCCACCAAATGAAGTATTCAGCATGTTTTTTAATTTTTTTCATTCACAATCGAACGACAAGTGTATGTTTTCTTGATTCGCGCTGTTTATATAAGAACATGGAATTCAAATTTTCTGTAGAAATGGAAGAATTTATCATTAAATAATTTAAAAGCAAGTTAAACTTAATTGGTCAATATGCTTTATAATTTTTTTGTTTGTTTTATAATATGTATTTATTAATTCGATTATATATTGTTCAGTAGATAACAGGTGTTTGTGGGACCTACGAGATGATAATTATTTTAATAAAAAAATCAACTATATAAAGATCTCAGTTGAATAATTAGTAATAATTTCAAAAAACGCGCGCGTGATTCGCTAGTAAAATTTCTCAAAATTTTTAAAAGCTATTTTCATTTTATTTAAATCTTCCTCATTGATACTGTTTTTTAAAATTAGAAAAATATTTTGAATATTTTTGGTTTTTAATAAAAAAATAACTGAATAAAGCATTTTTAATTTAAACTTCAATTAAAACACTGCAGAAACTTTAATTTGAATACGATTTCTGTGATTTAATTGCATTAACAATAGAGCATTTTACACGTGAAAATTTTACGGGGTAAAAGTGAGCGTTTTGAGAAAATCGATAGCAGCTTGATAAAATACCTAAATTTAAAAGCTAATATTAATAATAGATGATTTTGAAAAGCATATTTTTCAAAATTATCCATAGAAAATTAACACTAATTAATGATTTCTAAAAATTTCAAATAGAAATAAAACAAAAATTTTTGTCAAGCGGACAAAAGCTTTGTCTGAAAAAAAATAGGATTTAGTATTCTACTTGTGTGTAGTACATAAGCAGTGTGTATGGCGTCGTGATGGAAGATCTGGCTTTAAATTTGTGTTATTGAGAAATAATAATAGGTCATATTTAAGCAAAATGCCTCATATATAAGAAAGTACAAAACAGATTACTTCCTGAATTTAATTTTTATGACTGATCTTGCGCTAATATCATGTACATTTGTGAAATTAAATTTAATTTGGTGTCTTGCTCTTTTGTAAACCTAAAAACAAACAAAATTTCACCGTTGAAAATAGAAATTTAATACTCAGGAAGAATGGTAAAAATCATATGAAATTTTCACCTTGATTATATCCAGGTGTAAATATTTATAATATCAATGTTGCCGCACGTAAAAAACTTGCAAACTTTATGTAAAACTTAAAAAGTTACTGCTTTTTTTAAAAAAAAAAACTTGATTTTTTTTTTACATATGCAAATTTAGAAGCCTCATAAAGTAAAACAAATGTCTTTTAATCTGATTTTTGTACTTGAAGAAGATCTAATGTCTACAGAGTATCCTGCCAAGAATATGGTCATATCTTGAGTATAAGCAAGTAACTGTCACTTGAACATGAAATCGGTTGATGCAAAATTGGGCGACAGACTGATGGAAAAGATTGCAACTTTTTCGTAGCACCATTAAGAGAAGACAAGTGTATTGTGTGCATGGCACCAATGAAATACTCTACCACATTTGTATTTCTATTACAGCACCCTATAGAAACGCATGTATGACCAGAAGAACTATTCGATGTCAACTACTTAACAAAGAAATTCTGTAATTCATTTTAAAACTTAAGCTTTGAAATTTATACTTTAAAATAAATATGTAAAATTTATTTTGTTGAATTAGCCTTCAAGTCAAAAAGCAACTATTGAGCAAAGATCATATTCCCCTATTTTATGAATTTTTCTCAGTGTTTCAATTAAGCTTAATGATATTTAATTTTTCAAAAAGTTTTTTTTGTAAGATACGTTTATCTGACAAGAAATATTGCTTTTCTCTCATTCAAGCTACTTTGATGTGTGTGATTAAATTGTTTACATATTTAAAAAAAGTTATGTACCATTAAATTGTTTACATTATTAAAGTTTCTTTATTCTAAAAATGTTCAGTGAACTTAATAACTTTTCAAAATAACTGGAATTCTTACACCTGAAAGGATTCTTGTATCTGTTGCTCTGCGTATGACCATTTTTTTCAACGGATGAGATAGTTTCAATTCCATTGATTACTGAGTAGGGAAGTATGATTTTCCATTCCTGCTTTAAGCATGCATATTATCTGTGTAAATGGATGAGAGTTTTCCAGATTTTCGACACGTGAACAGCGCCATTTACTTCATATAATAGGTCCTCTGAATAGGCAATATAAGGGGGATATTACAATGGTTATTATGTTAGCCTTCAGTTTTCTATTATGCAACACCAATAACATTAGACAAGTTGCAAATTAGCTAGAATACAGAAAGTTGTGATGACTGCGACTATAATTACTAAATAAGAATAAATATACATAATAGTAAAAGTGAGCATTTAGTATTTTGAGATTAGTTCACTATTTAATTAACGATGTGGAGAATTCTCGATAACTTATTTATTCTTGTCGAAGGAACTGTTGTAGGGTGGCTGAATTATGAAATTATTATGTGTTCGAAATTATTCCAGCCATAAAATTCCTTTCAGAAATAAAATAAACCATACAGTGTAAGTTCCCATCCTAATAATTTAATTATTATTTTTGAAGAAATGCTATCTCAGGATCTGTGATATGCAGTAAATTCTAAATATACAGCCATGCTCGGATAACTTGCAGCAAATATATATATATATATATATATATATATATCTTATATAAATATTAAAGGCATACAATTTTCAAATGAAAATAATTTTACAGATTACATATTTCAGAAATAAAAATCTAAAAAACGTGTTTAGATGAAACGGAAAAAAACTATTTTGGCAAAAATTTAGAGAAAAAAGAAAACTCGAGGGTTATATATATATATATATATATATATATATATATATATATATATATATATATATATATATATATATATATATATATATATATATATATATATATATATATATATATATATATATATATATATATATATATATATATATATATATATATATATATATATATATATATATATAAATGTTAGATTTAAAAGTTCGTAGAAATTTTCATAATCAATTTAGAAAACAGAAAGTTATTTTGTTCAATAAAGTATGTGTGATAATTTTTATATTGTACTTTTTGTCAAATTATATATCCTACTTGAATATTTTTAATTAACATTTATAGGATACACAGTGATTTTTACCCTTAAACAAAATAAAATCAAGGATTTAGTAAACTCGAAAATATTTAAAAATTTTCATGCGACATAAATTTTTCCCATTTAGTGCATTAAAAATTTTTAATTTCTGAAAATTTAAATTTTAACCCTTGAGTTTTCTTCGTTTCTCTAAATTTTTGACAAAATAGTTTTTTTTCCATTTTATCTAAACATGTCTTTTAGATTTTTATTTCTGATATATCTATTAAATTATTTTCATGGGAAAATTGTATGCTTTTAATATTTGAAGGATAGACATATTCATTAAAATGTATTGCTTACATGTTTATCATTTGAACCTCAGCATTATTGTGATTGATTAAGGATATATAATAAAATAATTCCGAAATTTGAAAATTAAAACAGAATATATTAATGGTCTTTTTTTATTGCTTAAAAGGGGCATAGAAAGGACATAATCTGAAAAAATTACATCCAAAAGATTTTTTAAATGAGTTTTTGAAGTTTCAATTAAAAATGAGCATGATGATGTCTCTAGAGTTGGTATAATGATTTGCATAATCTTTTATAAAAACTAGTTGATAAACTGAAAACGTAATAGAAACTTGGTAAAATAAATAATGCATATTCATCATTACTTATTTGTCATCATTACAAAATTTTATTTCGAACTATTCTGATCTAAATAATTATTAAACAATTATATTGACATAGGTGGAGAATTATTCTTAGCTTTGGTTTCACAGCTTGGAAAAATAAGAAACTCTTGATGGATGATAAAATCTATTTGAAAACTGTATACGAAAAATAATAAGATAGATTGTGCAACATTTTACCCTATTGAACGTTTTTATGATCAAATCATGCAAATTATGGGCAATCAAGCAATTAAAAATACTGAAAGTAATGCAAGCACAGCGCATTAAAGATTTTCAATGAAAATATTATCATTAACTTTTAATATGTCAAATAATTAGCTTGAAGTGTTATATTTTTCACTCGGATTTTAGTAAATATTGTGAAATATTATAGCCTCAAGAATTTTATCTCTTGAATTCAGATATTTAATGCTTGCTATACAAGATTTGGATATATTATTTTCATTGATGAATTTTTCCAATCATATTGATTTATCTTTGCTAATTTTAGACTGTGTGATACATACACATTTTGAATAATTCATAGATATAAAAGTATTTCTTCCGGGATTACTTTTTGAGAAATACGAATTTATGATTTAAATGATAAATAATTTTTTAACTAATAAAGAAAAGTCAAAATGTTTAAATTTTTAAATCACATTTTGCTTAGTTTCTTTTGTTATTATCGTAAAGACTAATTCATATAGATAATCCTGAAATGTGTTTTTAATAAATGATCAATATCTAATGAGATAAATTATTTATTGATCAATTTCTATTAAATGGACTAATAATTATAGTACATAATGCCAATATCGTATTTGTTAAATCAAATTTACAAGCAATAAATAACCATAATCTATTTCATTTTTATTGATGAAAGAATCTTAAGACTGTTTAGCAATATAAAATTCGAAAGGGATATAATTCTCCACTGTTTCTCATAGTATTGCATATTCGATATCTATATGTAATAGTGCAATCCAATTTATTGCCAAAAATAATTTGAATTCTTTCCTGATGTTATTTAATAAGTATCTTTTGATTCTCAATACAGGTTTTGTAGAAATATGAGTTCATAAAATATTTATATTTATAAAATTAGTATTGTGATTAAATATTTTTCTAAATATGAAAATTATAACCCACACTTCTAAACCCATTCAAAAGAATGATGCTTACGCTGAATTTTATTAACAACAAGGATGTTATCAAAGTATACTTTACGTTCTAAAAAAGAAAGTTTTTTTTTCTTTTTTTTTTAAATAACGGCGAGTACTTGGGTGACTAACCCTTCGCCACAACAAGGCCTGAAACTGCTACTCATTTGTCGTTACCCAGCGGGCACCTGTGAACCAAGTCACGGAGGCGAGTAGCGTTGCCCGCGTCATACCACCACAGACCCGTTTATAGGGCGGGCCACATTCATACATCAACACACAAGAAAGGACAGAGAAACACAGAGATATAGTAACATCCATGCCCGAACCGGGATTCGAACCCGGGACCCATAGCTCAAGAGTCAGAAACGCTAACCACTCAGCCATTGGTCGGCTGAAGAAAGAAAGTAACAGAGAAATTTTTTCGGAAAATTACTGAGGCTTAATCAAAGATGCAAAGTTATACATTTTGCAGAACAAAATATAATGTAAATTTATTGCAGTTTTAATAAGGATATTTTAGCCGACCGATGGCTGAGTGGTTAGCGTTCCGGACTCCTGAGCTGTGGGGTCCCGGGTTCGGGCATAGATGTTATTTTCTTTTTGTGTTTCTCTGTCTTTTCTTCTGTGATGATGTATGAATGTGGCTCACCCTATATAAACGTAATTTGTGTTGGTATGGCACGAGCAACACTACTCACCTCCATGACTTGGTTCACAGGTGCCCGGTATATATAAAGACAAATGAGTAGCAGTTTCTGGCCTTGTTGTGGCATAGGGTTCGTCATCCAAGTGCCCGCCGTTGGAAAAAAATTAATAAGTATATTTTATGGAAGTTAAGATGTGTTGTTTCTTATTTACATTTAAACTTTGAATTAATAATTCATTATTTGCGTTCATTATTCACCTAAGAATCTGATCCACGAATTGTTAGGCTAAAAAGTACAATGTTAACCATTCATCTATAATCTTGGCGTTAATAATTTTTCAGCAGCATAACATTAGGGATTATCTAATGATCCTGTAACTGCTAGTTTTTTTTAAATTTCGATTGAAGTATGTAAACATTAATTGATTCTATTTTCATATGGCATGGAAAATTTAGATTATATTCCCTTACCAATAGGAATGATTTATTCAAAAGGAATTTTTTTGATGAAATAAGAATTAGTAAATATAAAATGCTGTTTATAAGCATTTATAAATTTAATTTTTTAATACTGCATAATCCGAAATGAAAGACAAAATCTAAATGGAACTATATATGTACAGGTATATGATTGACAACTATTTTTCTGACTCGTTTTAAAGCTTTAAAAAAAAAAAAAAAAAAAAAAAACTATAGGGTTGTAGAAAAATAAAAATATACATGAATAAATTACTATATTGATTTATCGATAAAATATATTATAAAATATACTTCATTAACTCTAATATTGTTTTCTTACTAGTTTCAATATATTTAAGGATATACAAGCTAAGCATCTTTATCAGAATTTGAAGATTCTGATGATTGATACTGAAAAGTTCTTAAAGTTTTGGAATAAATGTGAATTAATTATGGACTTAATAGTAAGACCATGCTCATCAGAAATTAAGATTCCGGGTTTGATCTCATTTGATTCATTTTAATATTTATTTTAGATTTTCTTTCTTATAACACAGAAAAACTGATAAATTTTACTAATTTTCTAGGTAACATGTTTGTATATATATTTCCTTTCATATAGAAATTATATGAAAGTAGTGTAATTTATGTAGTTTAAATTGATTTCGATAAATTTGTTGCACATCTCATTTTGGAAAACTTATAATAATATATTCAACAAAAACATAAAATAGGTGGGAAACATAACATTATTAAATCCATTTAAACACTTTTATATTTCAATAAAATAAGACATTTTTATTCCAACGGCGGGCACTTGGGTGACGAACCCTATGCCACAACAAGGCCAGAAACTGATACTCATTTGTCGTTACCCAGTGTGCACCTGTGAACCAAGTCTCAGAGGCGAGTAGCGTTGCCCGCGACATACCACCACAAACCCGTTAATAGAGTGGGCCACATTCATACATCATCATCGAAGAAAGAGTAGAGAAACACAGAGAGAACAGAGAAAGAAAGTAACATCCATGCCCGAACCGAGATTCGAACCCGGGACCTACAGATAAAATTAGACATAAAAATAATAAATTTATTTTCTGAAGAAAGATTATTGAGTTAATAATTCATGATGTAAAATAAAACTTATATTTAAAGTATTTAATTTTCCAAAAAAAAAAAAAAAAAAAACCTTCAAAACTTTGTTGTATATAAATTAACGCTAGTGTCTCTTCCCTTCCTTATTTTAATTTCACATTGAAGTATTTATTTGACTGATATTATTTTCTGGAATTAAATCATTTACTTGAAAATGACCAAAAACGAAATTAACATAATAATATTACAAACGATTGCCATTTACTAGAAAGCGAACTGATTCCATTGTCAAATTACTTGCTCTCATTGCCAGAAAAATATACAACAGGAAAGAGTAATTCCATAAATCTCGATTCTTCTCGGGAGACATCATTACCTTCAGATAACGTAACACCGAATTTCCATTCTCACTAGTGTTACCGCATGTGTGGGAGGAATACAATGAGGGTGCTCAACGAAGTGTGAGGACCGAATCATCATTTTTTTCCGGGATTCCAAATTAAGAAAGTCACCAGCTTAAGCACCCTCATTTTCCCTCTTTCTACCTTCGTTGTGTGTTTGTCAGATCTTTTCAAGAACTCCGGAAGATCTCAATTTCTTGCTGATGTCGAGAGCGTTGAGTAACTCTCCAGATGAAGATGTTGACACCGGGATTGTTGTTGTTGTTCTTCGTGTGCGTCTGCAACGCTTTGCCAAGAGTGATTCGACTAGGTGAGTGTTTCCGGTTTGATCTGTTTCTTACATTCAAAATGCTCGCCAGTTGAGCGGCAAGAAATCGGGAATCGCTTTATTTTTATAAATAAAGATTATGAAAAACCACTGAAAATTTAAAGAATCTTATAATATATACATATAGATGGATGATGTAAATTATTTTTATATACATTTATAATATTTAATATATATTTTTAAATTGGTTTATATATATATATATATATATATATATATATATATATATATATATATATATGCTATATCATGGAAGATTTCATTAATAAGTTGAAAAGATTGACAATTATTTACTTAAAAATTTTTTTCTTAATTGTTACAGGTAATGATTTATTTACATAAAACTAAAGAAATAAATACAATAATAAGTTATTAATAAAGGAAAATATTTTTACAATGTATTATTTATGTTATTTATTGAACGGCCTATTTTTTCTTTATGATACTCTTAAATTTGATACATATATTTTTCTGAAATTTAAAAATAAAATATAAAATCTTTTGCTTGTAATTAAAGTAATTATTATAAAGTAATGTTAAATTATAATTTTCGCTCCTTGTAAATTATTCGCAGACAGGTAAATGAAAATAACAAAAGTGTACAATTTTCTTCCTAAAATTTTAAAATAATTCTAATATAATAATATATAAAGTTAATAAAAAATATGACTAAATATGTTGCCAATATTACACTTTCATGACTTTTATAAGAACTTGAAATATATTTTTATGTATGTATATATATAGATAATAACTATGAACAAGGTATGCTAAAAATATATATAATTAAATACAGGTATTGACATTTATGTTTGCAGTTAAAATTGTAAAATTTTTTTTAAAGTTACTATAGAAGATTATTTTAAAAATAAAACCAGATTTTTCTGTCGGGTTTAACAAATTAATATCAATGTTAAATGTTATCTATTTGTGCTTATTTTTTTCTTTTGATGTTTTAAAAACTCATCATAACTATGCAATTCATGTGACATTGTAGACATCATTCATCCTCACATGTATTAAAATATAATTATAAATGTTTTTCTACCCATAAAATTTTATTTTTATACTTATCTTTCACTTGCAATGAATAAAGTACAGGGCTAAAAAATAAATAAGATAATCTGTTAGTAGTGTACTTAAAGCCTTTCCCTTTCAGGTGGTTTGTTTGACGATCAAGATGAAGAACAAGCACTAGTTTTCCGAATAGTTATAGATAAAGTTAATAAAGATGCAAATTTACTTCCTCAGTCTAATCTAAGCGCACATATAGCTACTCATGAACCTGACAACAGTTTTGAAGTATCTCAAAAAGGTATCTTTATATATATATATATATATATATATATATATATATATATATATATATATATATATATATATATATATATATATATATATATATATATATATATATATATATGAAAGTAATTCCAATTGCTTATTGGTATGATATATACATCTGTAATTGTATTTATATCTAAAAATTTTATAAATTTAAAATCCAAACTCGTTTTTACGAGACAAATTAAAAATTATGTATTATATTTTTTCACGCAATTAATGTTAAGATGAAATTTCGTCAGAGATATTTTTAATATTTTTTCAACAAAATTATATAAGTTAGTTTATTATACTTATAATTTTATTAACTAATTAATAGTTACACAGTAAGCCATATACTGCGTATTTTAAGCAAAATAAATTGTTCAATTATATTTATAATTTTCTTTTAACTATACTTAATATACAGTTCATTATACATTAGCAAACAAAATTTGTTAAGATTTTAATCGATGTATTTGGTATGTTAAAAATAAAACTAATCTTTTTTTAACAACTCTACAACATATCAAATAAATAAATACAGTGGTATGGGGTCATCAAAGAATATTTGCGATAGTTTTTATAAGCAATCTACTGACAATATGGACAATTTAATGTCAGATATGTTTTATTGGGAAGTAAAAACATTCATAACATTTAACTTAGATTAATTGTATTTAAATCTTTATATATTACATATTAGTTTAATAATAACGTATCATATTTTATTTAAGTGGATAGACGAAATATAACTTAACATTGTAAGCTGTTGGCTGCTATGTTGTGGCATCTGGCATTACAGAGATTCCAAACATTTGTGTTATGAAAATTCACACAAATAGTTGAATTAAATAAAGGCTTAGTTTGTTATTAATATAAATAAAATTTAAATTGATGTTTAGAAAAGTGTAATTCCAAGAACTGGTAAAATATCACTTAATTTATGTGACCAAGTAGATTATGAGAATTATTGAAAAAAAAAAAGCATTTCCATATAAAATTAAAACTGACAATGATAAAAATGACTAATGAATGCAGATAGTAGTTGTATATTTCACCTTAAAAATAATATCACAGTTAGTAAAGGAAATTTTTATCATTTTGATGAATAGAAATTACATTAGTATCATTCTATCTACGTCATCAAACCTTATATGACATCAAAAAGCTATTTTATTTTTTCAATATAAGTAGCATCATTAATTGGTAAAAAAACTAATCGGCGACTATCATTTTTGACCAATTTATTTTAAAAGAAGGTAAAATTGTAATTCTATCTTATATCAATACACAATCACATGCATACATATCAATATAACATTAGTAATATGATAATGTTAAATTTATGATAGTTATTTCGCATTTTTTTATTCCATATAAAATTAAATGTAAAATATATGCAATCTAAGTTTTTCGGAATATGAATGGAAATTGAAACTTAATTAAAATATATTCCAAATATATAATAAATAGCAAATGGCAGAGTTGTAAAGCAGATTGAACGGACACTATCAAATTTCTTTGTTCTTAATCTTATTTACAGCATGCAAACTCCTACAAGTGGGGATTGCTGGAATATTTGGCCCTCAGTCACCCCTTGCTGCCAGTCATGTCCAGTCTATTTCAGACGCACTCGAAGTACCCCACATCGAAACCCGGTGGGATTACAAGCTGCAGAGAGACGATCTTTCCATCAATCTGCACCCTCGAGCTTCACAACTGAACCAAATTTACATCGATATTGTCAAGTTATGGGATTGGAATAGTTTCATCATCATTTACGAAGAAAATGAGGGTAAGTCTTTTATAAAGCATTGCAATAATGAGTTTCTATAATTACATGTTTCTGCAATTTACTAAATAGGAAAATTTGCAAAATAGAAATTTAAAGACCATAAAGCTGAATTTAGTATATATTGATTTAGGCTGAGTGGTTAGCGCTTCTGTCTCCTGAGCTGTGGGTCCCGGGTTCGAATCCCGGTTCGGGCATGGATGTTACTTTCTTTCTCTGTATTTCTCTGTCCTTTTTTCTGTGATGATGTATGAATGTGGCCCACCCTATAAACGGGTTTGTGGTGGTATGGCGCAGGCAAAGCTACTCGTTTTCGTGACTTGGTTCACAGGTGCCCACTGGGTAACGACAAATGAGTAGCAAATGAGTCTTGTTGTGGACAACGGCGGTCATAGGGTTCGTCACCCAAGTGACCGGCGTCGGAAAAGAAGGTAAAAATTAAAAAAAATGTTGAGCTGTTGTGTTAAAAAAATATGAGTATAAAAAGATAAAATATAATCAATAAGGATATGAGAACATTTTAAAACGCGAATTACAGATTAACAATTACACCATTAATTATAAAAGTAAATATAACCATAATACATATTTCATAATACTGTTCTCAGGATTAACAAATTTTTTCCACAAGCAGAGCCTGCTGTAAATTCTTGAAAAGAAGAAACATTGTGGATTTGCAATTTTCATTCAAATTCAAGCTAATTATTACTCATATTTCTTGTAAAATTTGGCCAGTGTTGGAATTTAAAAGTGCAATTTTCCTCCATTCAGAAATTTGCATTAAATTTATGAATTGAATATTTTGTATTAAATAACTATATAGAACTGTAGTAATAATTTTATATTAAGTAATTGTAGAATATTTTTTCATATGAGTGATAAATCGAAGAAAATTAGTTAATTTGTGGTATATTTTGTTAAATGTTTCAACCCGATTAAATGAATAGTTATAGATAACAATCTTTATACCTTGAAAAATGTATTATGATTCTTCATTTTTTATGAATATAAAACAAACGAAAAACTCACACTGGTTCTTGGAAATTTTCTTATATTTTCTAAATTATCTGAAGGTTATTACTCTTTTATCTTCGATGTTCATTTTGTGTATTTTATTCAGCTAATTAATTTTGGTTCGGGTGGAAAGTGCATTATTACACCTCTTTTGTTTATTTCCGTTGCTAATTTTTTCTGGGACATTTAATTCATTTATATTTTATATTCAATAAATTATGACTAGAAAGAGTAATAAATTAAAAAAAGAATCCTACCTCTTAAGAGGGTTAAATATGAATTTCGTTTTAAATGGTGATTAAAAAAATTCGAAGAAAATTGAAGAGTGTTGTTATGATGTGATAAAAGAAGAATTTTCGTTAAAATTATTAAATAGAAAAAATTATTTATGGAAGTTATGTATCATTTTAATTTTTGCCGCAAATTGTGCATCATAAAAATGCTCAACTGAATTCCTAAGAACATTTATTGCAACGAACATATGTGATACCTAATAGATTATTAGTAAATCCTTAATATAAAAAGCTGTCTTTTATATTAAGGCTTGGCAGCAAATCTTTAAAAACGTTGAAATTTAATCCATGAAACACTTTTGACAATTTCCTGATTCATTTCAGTGTTTAGTATCAAGTCAAGATAAATTTAAAATTCAATTTGAAATTTAAGTTTAGTAAATTTTTATATTATATTTGTGCAAGTTTATAGACTTATGTTTGAAATTAGAATATGAATATTAGACATAAATTATTTTCCATAACTTAAAACTGTATTAATATTTGATATTTTTAAATTTTATAGTTAAAGCAATATTTTTTACTAGTAAAATGCTTGCCACTTATTGTTAGGTAAATATTAGCAAAATTATTTTTTAAATTTTCATGAATAAAATAAATTAATCCCTTCCAATAATTTAGTTCTTAATGATTTTATCCCTCCATTCTTATATTTTTAAAATGAATTAGTCTCAAATAGTCTTTCCATAACATATTTTAGATATTTATTTTGGCAAATAATTCAATGCAAGAAAAATAAATCTTGAAAAATGTAATTATTATTCACCAAAATTTAGTCTAATAATTTCATTGTTTGCATTACCAAATGCCATTTGTAAAATATTAATTATCTTTTTACTAGCGTAAATAATAAGTAGAATACTTTTAGCAAACAATATTTCTTAAAAAATCATTTAAAATAAGAGTAAAGGGAAGAATTTAAGCAAATATTCTACAAATTAAGTAATTTTGCTACTTTATGCTTCAGTTATATACTAAATTCAATTTTTTAGTGGTTGTTGATAGTGAGAAACATTAAAACAATTAAAAAATAACGGAATAAAAATAAATGGAAGGAATAAAAGATTATTTTAAGCATACAATTTCATATGTAAACAGTTTTTAAATTTGAAATTGTTTTTTAAGTTGAAGTAAAAGATACAAAAATATTATCTCCCTATAAATTCTCCTTTGAGTTTTTGTTTTAATATTACTTCTTTACTTACAAATCGCAGTATATTATAAAAACATAAAGGTCATGCTAGTTTAAATGGGAAAAAATTCATAATTATAATAACTTTTCTCAAAAATTGACGGAATTTTATTATGTGTTGCTAAAATCGTTTTCAATAAGAATATTAAATACAATTATTAATTGTTTTTTTATAAACCGGGATCCTTCTATATATATATATATATATATATATATATATATATATATATATATATATATATATATATATATATATATATAACTATACACAGCTGGATAATTGCTAAGGACGGATAACACTACCATCCCCAGCAACCACAAAATGAAAGGAAGCAAAATGTGGAAAATTAGAATAAGTGCGGGATATAGTAAGAAGAAGTATGCGTATGCAAATTTTTTTCCACATCTGTTTATCACGTGATAGCGTTCATAAGAGCTTTAAAGGTTTTGACGCATGTGGACAGTTGTTGATTCAAGTCAAAATTTTACAGGAAAGATTTAATAGATGAACTTGAAATTTTTAGCATGTCTTCCCGACATCACTTAGATGATTTTATGCGTGGCCGAATTATTGGAAAGATCGAAGAAGGGCGTAAAATAACAGATGTTGCCAGGGGTTTCGACATAGCTCACAGCATTGTTTCACGGATGTGGAAGTCATTTAAAACTACTGGAATGTGTAGTAGGCGGCACGGGGGAGGTCGTGTTAGAAGTAAGACGCCTGCAGAAGGCAGATATATCGTCCTATCAGCAAAAAGGAACAGGCGCACCTCAGCTCAGCAGGTGGCAAATCAGTTTCTTGCTGCCTCAGGAAAGCAAATCTCCCGATAAACTGTTGCCAGACGTTTGAGGGGAGGAGGACTGTACGCCCGCAGACCTGTTGTATGTGTCCCATTGACCAGACAGCACCGTACTGCCCATTTGCAATGGTGTCATGGGCATCGCAATTGGACTGAACAGGACTGGCCATGCGTACTATTCTCAGATGAGAGTAGGTTCAGTCTGTCATCGGATTGTAGACGCCAACTGATCTGGCACGAGAGTGGTACTGTTTATCGTCCAGAAAATATCCAGGAAAGGGACCAATATCCGACATGCAGTGTCATGGTGTGGACCGGCATCATGCTCAATGGCCGCACGCCCCTTCATGTGGTTGTGAATGGGACTATGACGGGCCAACGATACATTAATGAAGTTCTACTTCCTCATGTTCGTCTTTTCCGTGGTGCTGTCGGTGATAAATTTGTTTTTATGGACGACGCATAACATGTCATCGAACACTCGCTGTTCAGGATTGTCTAGACCAGTGTTTCTCAACTGAATTTACTCCAAGGACCGGTAAAATATTTCGGCACGTTCGCGCGGACCGGTAATATTAATAATTTGACCCAATGCACAATTTTTCACAAAGATAAATCATGAAGATATACATAATTTTTAAAGCATTTTGTTTGTTATAATTTACGTTTGTATATTCAACTTACTTATATAATATTGCATCGAGAATAAAAGCACCAAAACTTAATTAAAACTCCAAGAAAATTCCAACGTGAATGATACATTTGTTTTTTTTAAAATTAATATATTAGCTAAAACAACAATGAGTCGAAATGTGAACAACCTAAGTAGATACCAAATAAGCAAAAAATAATTTACCAAAATAAAGGATATATAAAAACTAAAATTAATGAGATTGCTGCTGGTCTTTGTTGCTGACTAAACTGTCAATCCTAGGCTTTAAACCAGTTACAGCAATACGTAAAGCAGGTACAAGAGCAAGTCGATTTCTATGTTTCGTCTTAATAACAGTCATAGCCGAAAATGTAGTTAGTTGCCAGTTTGTATTTAGGTACATAGTTGCCAGTTTGTTGTATTTTTCATCAAAGAGTACATTATTTTTTAAACTAGTAAACTATTATTATTGTAATGTAGGTACTGTATCGGTGGTCGGCCTATAAAAACTGGATATTTAGCGGACCGGTACCGGTCCGCGGACCGGCGGTTGAGAAACACTGGTTTAGACAGCGAGAGTATTCAACGCTTTGTATGGCCATCACGTTCTCCAGATCTAAACCCCATTGAAAATGTGTGGGATGCTTTGGGGAGGCTAGTTGCTGGTCGAAACTATCCTCCGACAAACAAGAACACCCTCATCCGTGCATTCCCAGAGGAATGGGATAAATTGCCTCAACAGCTGCTGGATAATGTTGTGCAAAGTATGATATGACGTGTGGAATGTTGCATCACATTCCACGGTGGACATATCCCGTACTGATACCTTTCTTCTAGGTGCCTGCTGACTTTTAGCTGCATTGTTCCATTTTTCCGTATGCAGCATCAAATGAACATTTTTTTCTTTCAGATGTTTCACAGCTTTTGTACTTTTCAGAACAATAAATATTCTTTATTCTAATTTCTGAACAGTGTGGCAACTATATTTTATCCTACTAGGCTTCATGTCTCGTTTATTGTTATGCTACATTGCAATTTGTGATCCGTCCTTAGCAATTGTCCAGCAGTGTAGTATATATATATATATATATATATATATATATATATATATATATATATATATATATATATATATATATATATATATATATATATATATATATATATATATATATATATATATATATATATATATATATATATATATATATATATATATATATATATATATATATATATATATATACTCTGAGCACCACGAAGGCTAAAGTACGACTTTGCTCTTTAAATCTTCCGATAGATAGCACCACCAGAGGACCCACTCCCTCAATTTTGACATTGATCTGAAGGGAGAGAAAATTTTCTCCCGACCATTGGAAACGTTTGTTTCAATCTTACAAATAAATTAGCGTAAGATTGGTAATAATGCTTCTGTGTTATTACTTTTGACACTTGGACAAGCCAAGCTCGCTATACTTTGGCTATAGCGAATTTAAGTCAGTAGTGTGTGTCTTTCGTTTAATTAGAGCGCAACGAAGGGGAAAGTACGACTTTGCTCTTCAAATCCTCCGATAGACGGCGCCATCAGAGGATCCACTCCATCAATCTTGACATTGATCTAAAGGGAGAGTAAATTTTTTCTAGACCATTGCACCCATGACAACTGCTCAACAACCGACCACAGGACTTTCGATTCTATCGCATGTACTCGGTGGGTCTTTGGTGGCATTTGGAATCGAACCCCGTCTTTTTGGACGGAAGGCCGATACACTAACCACTAGGATACCACGGCTTATTGGATACTGATGTATTAATACAAACGCATTAAAGCGAATTTTCACAAATGTTATTTTTACCAATATTCTATCTTACATTAGATCCTGCATTTTTTTATGTTGGTGCCTGCTAATTCAATTAGCACTAGCACCAATTTCAATAACACAATCACAGAGTTAATATTGATAAAGAATGAGGAATGAGGCTTCACTCCGGAAAAGATATTGAAATATTTCACACCATCTTATCTCTTGATGATAAGAAAACGAAATTTATTTAGAAATATAAGTAATTTAAAATAAAATATTTTATATGAAACTTTTTGATTTCCATAAATAAAATAAAAATATTGGTCTCTTTTTAAGATTATAAAATTAGTTGTAAATTCATCTAAATATTTGTATTTTAATAGTTAGCCATAATAATGCATTGTAATGTATTATATTGCAATTTTTATTAATATGCTCTGAATTAATAAGCAGGCTGTAGTTGGTTTACGAATTTTAAATGCTCTAAATAATTATGTATATTTAAATGTTGGATTACTTAAATATCCTATAACTCATATATATTATAAGCATAATACTCTTTTAGGGATAATAAGATTACAAGATTTTCTGAAGGAGGCGTCTGGCAAATGGACTATACAAGTGTACCAATTTCAACCAAATCAGCCTTATAGAAACTTATTTCGACAAATAAGAGCCTCATTCGCAAAATATCCATCAGACGATATTTGCATAATTTTAGATGTTTCTCAGAAGAATCTCAAAAAAGTTTTGAAACAGGTATATTTTTTGGATAAAATATATAAAAGTAATATTAACTGCTGTTCCTAAATTTAACTATGAAAAAAATAATATTTCAGGCTCAGCAAGTTGAAATGATGACAGTGAGAAATAAGTACATAATAACATCCTTGGTAAGAATTTATGTGCAATTTGAATTTAATATTAGAGACATTTTTAGCATGTCAGTTATTTAAAAATGAATTTGTTTACCCTTCTGTTAAAAATAGTAATAATATAATAAATTAAAAACAATAAGAAACTCTGCTTCTTAAAAAAGTAAAATAATTTAGAACATTTTTATTTTTGAAAAAATGTTTATAGACTCATTATTTGTCAAGTATTTTCTATAATGCTTTAATCAAGTTTATTTAATCTCAAATATTTGAATTATTCTTATGACATGTCTATGTGTGGTAAATCACGAATTAGAAAATATTTTTATTACATACAACGCAGAATAAGCGATGATGCATAATTGATGTTGAAGTCAATGTCGAACATTGATGATGATTGTTAAACACATTTAGATAAAATACATAATACATCAGATGTTGTTGTATTATATTTTAAATGTGATTTCTTTTATAATTTGTATTTTATTAAGATTCTTAAATTGCATTTTTAAATAAAATAAATGCATATAAAGTTTATTAAATTGTTTACATAAACCCTTATGAATCTTATGTGATTTATACAGATTAATATGATTATTAATAGGATTGAGTATAGTGATCAATATGTATATAAAATTACTTACATGGATTGATATTATTGTTCAATATGATTTGCGTCAATATTTTAAAAATATAGTTTCGTTGTTTAGAATTTAAGTTAAATTTACGAATTTAATGCGAATTATATCCTACATTATTACTTTCCTACTTATTTTACACGTGATATATAAATTTAGAGGTACTTCTTAGATAATGTTTTTTAAGCTGTCATTTAATATATTAATTTTTCTAATTTATTTGAAATTTTTAATTGAAAATTTTATTAATTTGAAATGAAATTCAAGTTTTCACAAATCTAAACGTAATTTTCTGAAAGCATATGAAAACACTTTGATGTTTCGTATTTAGTGATTCTTCCAACGTTTCTGTTTCAATTAATATTTTTTTTATCAGTGAATTAAAATTGATAATATTAATGCGTTTAAAAATTGTTAAAAAATCTGCTACATTTTACATCGTGAGATGTTTTTTTATTGAATTCTAAAATAATTACCATACGTAGTTGCAATGTATATGTCGGCTAATGTTCTTTAATGAAACATAAGCGAAATTTAAAAATTTAAATAATTATTGTTTTTGTAAAGTAAAAATTTCCTACTTTAGAAACGATAAAGATTTCAATAACCATACATAAAAGTCTTCTAATAGAGGTAAATCTTACTTTAAAAGATTTACCTCTATAAATATTTCTTTAGTAAATCTTACTTTAAATAGTAAATCTTACTTTAAAAGATTTACCTCTATGAAAGATTGGCTTAAAAATACACTTGCAATCTTTTTTTATTTTGGTTTTCCTAAATCATTTTTTTTGTAATATTTCAAATTATATTATCCTACGTAACATTAAAAATATTTGATACTTAAGTAGAAAAAAGTATTATGTGTTTAATATGTTATATTTTGAATAATTGCTTTTTATTTTAAGATTTTTACATTTTAGGATTTACACACCATCGATTTGGAAGACTTCCAATACAGCAGAGCCAATATCACTGGTTTTCAGATTATCAACACTGAAACTGATGAATACAGAGGATTGTTACAAGAAATTAATTATAGACTAGCAAAAATGGATGAGAAACCAATTTCTTCAATTTCTGTACGTTGTATCACTTTAGATTTTTAAAAGTAATGCATGAAGTTATTAGAAACAGAGTCCTTATGACATATTTTGATATTATGTGTTTGTGGAATAAATTCAATGCTCTTAAGCTAAATTGAATTGTAACTATATACCACCAAATTCAGTTACTTTTATATATTTATGTGTAATTTAAACTTTATTTTTTCTTTTGAAATGAGTTTAATGTAAACACGGCTATACATTGTGGTAAATGTGTGGAATTTTGACAAATATATATTAAAACCTTCACTTAATTAAGAACGAATTTATTTAAATATGTTTCAGATATTCATTACGTGTTATGAAATATAAGAGTTACAAATTTGTGTCATGGAAATAATATCATGTGTTAATAACATTAAAAAAACGATCTTAGCTTTCAAGATTTATTGAAAGGCTAAAAGAATTCTAGCATTTGAATAATGTAAATTAATGTTTAATAATTAAAAGATAACATTTAATGGTATTTTCAAAGTTAATTAATTTTTTGGTATAATGAAAATGATTTCATGATAAAATAATTACATAAAATATTTTAAATGAATTATAAGTATATAATTTGTAACTTGCCGGTATTATACAAGTTTTGTATGTATTATACATTTTATATAATAAAATATCAATAATAACTCAGATTTTTATTTAACTTATCAAATCAAAATTTGTTACAAAAGCAGGCTGAATAAGTTACAAATAACTTTCTAGTGTTACTACTTTAAGTACGTTAATAATATCAGTGTAAAACATTTTAAGGAATTAAACTTTATTTATTAAAATTTAATATCGATTGTGATGTAGGTTAATTTTGTGAATTGCTTGTTAGCTGTGTATACTATAAAGCTATTTACATTAAATACTGTTATCTAAATATAATCTTTAAATGCTGAAAAAAATTTGAATGTTTAAAACCATGTTTAAAAGAAAATTTGCTAGTGTTACATTTACAAAGCTCAAAAATTATTTGTATTAATATATGCCAATTTGATATGAAAAATTATTTCCCATCTATTGCATGTAGTTTTATATATTTTCAGTATATCTATGCATGAAATTATTTCTAATTTTTATATGGTATTACCTATAAGTATTTACTGTCAGCTACAAGACTTTTTTATTTCAATATACATGTAGTAAATCGTTTATGAAAGAGAAATGAATTACTGTCGTTTTATCTAAACAATGCTATTCTGTTAAGAATCAAACTGTTAAGAATAACAGCTATTATTTGTTAACTCATTTTTGAATTACTTTTCTTGAAGATAAATAGTCTTTAAGATCTATAAATGAAGTCAAAAATTGGTTTTAATGTTTCTAAAGTTTGATTATTCAGCGCACTGATTTTTTATATTTTAAATTGGTTATAATATTTATAAAAAAGGAATCTTCCACTTGGCAAAAAAGTATTTTAATCACCACTTTGATTAAAATAACTACAGATGAATATCTCTATATAATATTATCTAACGCAAAATTACAGTGACACTATATTGTTTTACTGCTTTTTTAAATGACTATGGGAATGTTTTGTGTAATAGAATCTATCACATGAAAAATTATTGTTTTTTTATATAAAAAAATTGAAGTTTAATATAACCATAATTTTCTCCATAGTCGTTTAGTAATCCAACAAATTAAATTAGGTGCGATTGGAAATCTGTAAGGTAGAAGTGACATGCTTGTACATATTACATTCCAGTTTGAATTGCTTATAATTTGGTTTGAATAATTTATTCCAATGATTGATTTTACAACCTTTATCTTACCAGAATAATGTAACATAACTAAGAGCACTAAAGACGAATTACATGAACTAATTTTCAAAGGCATTTGTTCTTATTAAACACATAAAGTGGTAATAAATCGTGTTAATGAAGGATTTTGTTGTCCTATCATACTGTCATGAGTACTATACAGTAATAGAAATAAAATAATGATGTATTTTCACCAAGATGTCAATAACATTATTTTATTGCATAGTGAATTACTAGAAACGTCAGTATTCTGATAACAAAAATCGTTTGAAAATAAAAATCCTTAGTATATTAAAAAAACGAAAAATTATTTATGAATTCTATAATTAACAGTTAAATGAAAATTTAAAAAAACAAACAAATTTTTTGAACAATGAAACAATAGACTGTTTTTTATATGTTGTTTAACAAAGTGAAATAGATCTGAAAATATTAATCACCAGATGTTTTGGTTTCAGACAGCTTCTGCGATGCTGTACGACTCGGTTGTTCTATTTTCAAAAGCTATTCAAGATTTAGACAATGGGAAGTATTTGAAGTCATTTTCACCAATATCCTGTGAAGATTTCACGAAAGGAACTGATGGAACAAGTATCATTAACTACATGAAATCGGTGAATTTTATATTTTAATTTAAATTTCAAAAAGATATTTATTCTGATAATTAAATAAGCTACTTTGAAAACTATTAAGGCAGTTATATGAAATGAAAATTATATACTGTATAATCCAACATGCAAAATTCTGAATTTTTTCGGTGACGAAGAAATGTTGCCAAAATGAAGTATTGTGACGTCTAGTGATGACATAAATATTAGGGTTGCCATAATAGAATTTTTTACATAGTTCTTATATGTTTCCATCTCTATGACGTAATAAAATACCAGGCTGCTAGATAAACAAGAAAATCCGCAAAAAATTGCCAAATTCAAAATTTGGATACGGCAGCTGTACCAACTATTAATATTCTATTCACAATCATTTCTACAAAAATATGTGTAATATCTCAATCTGATCCAATTAAGTAGTTTAAGAGTATGTTGTTTGCAATATATAAACTTATTTTTCAAAATCTATCAATTTGGAAATTTTTGCCTATGTGCTTAAAAATTGGTGAATATTTAAAAATTTAAGTAAAGAGAAATATTTATGTATATATCACAGAGTTATACATACATACATACACATATATATATATATATATATATATATATATATATATATATATATATACATATATATATATATATATATATATATATATATATATATATATATATATATATATATATATATATATATATATATAATTCGAAAAAATATATCAAAATGCTTAGTCACTTTCCTAATTATACTAATTGATTCACATAAACAAATTTAGTTTATGGTAATCAATCAGCATATTCAGAAAAAGGAAAAATATTCATGAAGTAAAAATGAAAATTGTTGATAAGTTGAAATGACAATTCAGTTTCCTTAATTAACTGAAATTCGCTTTTTAAAATTAAGTTTTTACAAAAACTTATTGAATATTTGTTAATTTAAATTATGGAGAAAAAACTTAATTCGATGAATTTTTTGAAAAATACCATCAAAATGTTTAATCACTTCCAGAACTTATAGTAATTTATTAAAGAATGATGAGAAATATTAAAATGATGAGAAAATTAAAAAAATATGTGATAAATTGAAAGGATAATTCTATTTTTATAATTAACTGAAATATATTTTTGTCAACTGCCTATAACTTGCATAAATTCTTTCAATAGACTTAAATTAATAAATCTATATTTACGCCTTCGAAAAAATACTTTTTTTACTTATTTGTTAAATTCTAAAATATAACTCATAATTGAGGAATTATATTCATTTAGTGTATTGTAGATTATGGTTTTATTTTTAAAATCCAAAGAATATTTTTTATTTTTCTTAAATCATTGTATTCATAATATAAGTATTTTTAAAATAAAAAACAATGTTTTTGAAAAATTACTGAACGCTTATTTCTTATCAATTTTTGTGAAACGATTTTCAGTTAAACATTTCTTGTGAGTATAATGCTTAGGAAATATATTTTTTTTAGTTTATAAGTAAAGAATGTGACTCTTTATTAATTAAATTAGTTGTTGTATTAGATCTGTGAAAGTAAACTTATTTTAATTAGAAAAACCAAATATAATTTTAACTGTTTTGGTTGATAATAAATTGCATATTTATAGAATAAAATCATGGGTCTTACTGGTCTTGTCCATTTTGACGGGCAAGGTTTTCGGTCGTCTTTTACTTTGGATATTCTACAACTGTCAAATGGTGGTTTGAAAAAGGTGAGATACATAATCTACATTTATTTAAATTTTATTATATGAAAGAAAAGTCAAATTGCATTCAAATATTAATTTAAACAACTAAATGTTTTTTCACAAGCGGCAGTTGCTTGAAATAAAATCTAACTGCATTAAATAATAATATCATTATAATCACGTATTTTTAACCATAAAGTGGTTGTTTCTTTCGTTCCGATTGAAATCATGACTATGTTATTTTATTAAGATTCTTATTAGTTTAAAATATCCATATCGTCAGATAACATTCATCCACGTCACAGAGTAGTGAGACGGCGTCATAAATCCGACTTGTCAACGAATTTGCTGCCTGCCTTCAAATCGCATACTTCCAGCGGCAGCAAACGAGGCGAAGTTCACCCTCAAATGTCTAAGAATACTATCGAAATCCATTTTGTAAATAAAAAGAATTTATTATGTATATATAAATATATATATATATATATATATATATATATATATATATATATATATATTTATATATATATATTTATTTATTTATATATATATAATATATATAGATATATATACATACTATATATATATATATATATATATATATATATATATATATATATATATATATATATATATATATATATATATATATATATATATATATATATATATATATATATATATATATATATATATATATATATATATATATATATAAACCAAACCATCGATTTGAGAAGCCGTTCTTCATTGATTCAAGCCATTAACATGTTGACAATAAAGCAGAAGAAAAAAATATGAAAAAAAATAAGAAAAAACATCCACTTTATGGTTAGTTTAAATCAATCGGCAAAGAAAAATTTAAATTTTTTAAAAATAACTATTAATTAATAGAACTATAAATTAACGATTACAATATTTGTAAACAATAATTTCATAAATCTTAAGATAAATGCCTTGCTTACATCAACATTAAAAACGTTCTAATTATTATTTAATTTTTGCAGTTATTTGTTATAAATATACATATAGTTTGCTGAAGCTTTTTTTGATCTTTTGTTCAAATATATTTTTTAAATTTTTTTATCAAAATTTTTAATTTTAAGTTTAGTAAATAAAATTTTGCGAAAGATATAAAATTAAAATTTTTTTACATTTTCTTTTCATGCTTTCTGAAAGCAATGGGACAAATTATATTTAAATATTCGAATGCAAAATAATAATAAATTAAACTTTGATTACGAAATTTTATAGATGAAATTCTCATTTAAAATTTAAAAATAATTACAAAAACAATTAAAGAATTATTTAAAATTAAAAACAATTCGATGAATTTTAAAAATTTCTATAATTCTAAACACATTAACTCTACTAATATAAATAAGTTAAAAATTAAAAATTTTACAATTAATGCTATTGATTAACAATCTTATGACTTTGAAGGGTATAAGTTCAAATTTCTTTGTGATTCAGGGTGTATCATATTCAAATTGTTTTAAAATCATCTTAATTCTACACATTACGGATTTAAGTAACGCTATAAATAATTTTTAATCAAAAAGATTTGCTGCCTACTTGTCAATTTCAAGTTTAAAAGAATGGGATTCTATAGAATTTTAAGGTTTCATCTTTTATCAATTATTATTTTTTATTTTTATGGAAAGCGTCACTTATCTTTATGAGACAAAAAAGTGTCAAATTCATGCTCAGAGTAAAAGAAAAATCTTAGGAGCCTCTTCTTGATAGAAGATGAAAAGACTTTAAAAAAATGCTTAACCAATTAGAGTAAGATCTAGAATGAAAGGAGATAAATTTTTGTTATAGTCAGGTTTTTATTACTCAAAGTTCATGAAAGAAGCCTAGATTGAATGAAGTTTAGTATGTAGCATATTTATCTTAAGAAGGATTAACTTCAATTTGCTTATAAAATAATTAAATCTAAATGTGACAGCTTAAATTCCTTATTTTAAGGATTTTTCCTTATTCAATATTGAAATTTCCAGAAGTTAACTAGCAAAGCGACATCATGTTTTATTTTTAATGAGAAGAAAGGCCGCCAAAAATACCTGCTGATATGTTATGAGCTAAACTGAAGCCGGTACACCTAACTTTTGTTGGAAATAACTCGCAGGTTAAAACGAAGTTATTATCAGATTACGTAATTTTTCTTTGATAAAATATTAATTATAAATACATTGAAATGTTTACCGTTGCACAGACTTTGCAAAAATGTAGATTTTGATTTAAAGTAATATCATGATGCCTAGCAAAATACGATCATACATTTTGCATGTTTAGCAAAAAAATTAATTACATTTTAATAAGCCATTTATTTTTTGCTTTTATGGGATGAAAGCTTTTAATCACTCTCACTTTTCAATGTCATCAGATTTAAATTTGCTTATTAACAAATTCACAATTGCTAAAAATAAATTGTGATAAATGAAATTAAAAAATGTTTTTAATACTTAAAGTTATTTTAAATCGTAAAAATTTTAAATTTATTGCAGAAATTTTATTATGAAAAAATGATTATGACATATTGAATTATCATTTAAAATCTTGAAATTGATGTTACAGGAAGCCTTAATCAAAAGTTTTATCATTTGTTTTGATCCATGAAATAATATTAATAAAGGGTATTTTAATCATTTTATTATGTAAGAAATACAATTTTATACATGGTTTGGATTTTTTCTTCATTTTTAATTAATATTTAATAAAACAGGATTCAGAAATTGAATATGAAATATATTTCCAACCTCCAAATTGTTTTCTTCTCTATTGAAAATGTATATATAATTTAAATATGTATTCAATATTGAAATTTTAAAAACTAAATAGTGAATTTATACCGTTATGTCGCTTCTTGATTTTGGCATACTATTTTTTTCCTGTAATGCAAAGCAAAAAAGCTGTTAAGCATTTTAACCACAAACAGGAAAATGGAATTTTAAATAAGTTTCAGATTATTATAGTCAAATGGGGCTAAAATGTGGGAATCATTCTCAACATGGAACGGTTAAAAATTTTCCATACATTTTTGTGATAACCAAGGTAAATTCATGTATTATCACCGAAATGTAGGGAAAAGTTTTGTCTTTGCATTGTTTTTATGGAAAATAATTTTATGCTGATGAGACATGAGAGTTGAAAAAAGTATCTGTAAGATTTTCTTGTTATATCAATATTATAGCGAAGTATTTGAATGAAGACATAATGATTTTTAAAGTTGAAATTAAATTATAGTTCACTAATATTCTAAGCAAATTCCATTGATCCACCTCAATCAAACTTTGATAACGGTTACATTCATAATTGATGACTTATAAACAACGTTGCAATCATTTCATACAGTGTTCTTGTTGTTACTTATCTCAAGTTGTCTAGCTAGGCTAGACAATCCCCATAAAACCAAAAATATCCAAAATGTCTAAAAAACGTGATGGGTTCCGAAGGACATTGTCTTTTTTAAAATTTAGACAAGTTAAGATATGTCCAGCGGAGGCCATATTGACAGAACAGCAAGGACAGTCTGGAAATGTCCTTTGCCCCTGCTGAAAGGTGATTCCTCTCGTGTGCCCACTCAGATATCGGAAAGGCAGTTTGATAATATCTTGGTCTCAGATTGAAGGTCTCACCCGGTCTTTTGGCGAAGTACCATGGATGGTTGGGAGGAATTTTCATAAGCTTATATTGAATTCAGTTTTTGACAGGGAAGAAATCCGCTCTTTCATTCCCCTCTACTCCCACGTGTGAAGGGATCCATTGGAAATGCACTGTGTGTTCGGGTGACAGTCTCTCAAGAAGATTTAGAATGTCCAGGCTAGTTTGATCTCCAACAGTGCTCCAATTTAAAAGATGCTGGATTGAAGCACGACTGTCAATGTTTCATACAGTGTATATACTGCTTTACTTAATAGATACGATATCGATTGTCATTTTCTTTCAATTTGAATCGCTATCTGAATCTATTAGAAAAAAAACTATAGGTCCAGTGAAGGAGAGATATAAAAGATTTTAGAGCTGTCGAATCATTGATTAATTTCTAATGTGTAAATTGTTTTTTGATTTTAAATTTCATTTCGTACTTTATATCAGAAATGGCAAATAAAACTTTTCACTCTCTTCCACAATTCTTTCATCAGATTCCTACTATCTCATGTAATTATGTGATACATTTTTCTGAAAATTTTCGTTGTGAAGATCACATTTCTTAGTCAGCAATATTATTTTTGTTTTGTTAAACAATATCTGAAATGCTCTCAAAGATCTTCAAAAGTTTACGGAATGGTGTATGTAATTATGTTGTGTAATCTTATATAAATATTTTATATGAACCTGAACAAGAGAAAAATTGCATTGCTCTGTTAATTTCTAGTATTACGTACATTTGTTATGTATTATATGGTTATCTGAAAAATCATAATCTTTAGTTATTGATTTTAGCTTTGAAAAATTCCGGAGAGTTTAATTTTAAAGAAATATTTTTAATTCATAATTGAATGATGTATGAATAGAAAGATTTAACCACATTTTAATGGGTGAAAATATTTAAAATTTAACTTTAATGATGATACACAAATGATGGTTATCATTTCATAGTTCCTAACGATTACTTTAAAACTGATCATACAACGATTAAGCTAAAAGAAAATAAAAATCTTTTACATCATATATAAACTACTATTGCTTCTTTTACAATTTTAGAAAATGCTACTCAATTTTTTAAAGAAAAGTGTACTAATCTTTATATCGTATGCATATTTTAGTAAACTTTATAAATCTCATTTGCATTTTACTTTTATTTATAAAATTTATTTCCGTTAGATAGCAACTGCCTTTCCAGGACAGGAAATAAATGTCACAGAAATCATTCCACCCGAGGAACTTAATAATGATCAGTTTGAAAATCGGATGTATATAATAACAACCATATTAGTAAGTACGACTTTATATATATATATATATATATATATATATATATATATATATATATATATATATATATATATATATATATATATATATATATATATATATATATATATATATATATATGTTTTAAAATAAATCTATGAATATTTTATTTTGTGGATATGAACATCAAAGAGCGTTTCTGCATCTAACTCCAATGGAATTCTACCTAGTTTTTATTGAATAAACCCTAGTTTTTATGGTACTGATTTGAAGTTATTTGAGCAAACTTTAAAATACAGAGTAAATTACATATTTATTTTAAATTCAGATATTTTACTGTGTGATGAGAATAATAATATTTTAAATAAAAATGTCGTAAATTCATTTAACGCTAAATGAATTTAGATAAATTACTTGATTAAATATCCTTGAAAGTTTTTTTCATATTTAAAGATTCAGTTACTAACTATTCCCATACTTACATTGCCTTAATGCAAAGGGTTTTCGTAAGATTCTTCAAAGTTGTATCTTTAAGCTTAATATTAACTTTAAAACTAAGTTTTTAAAATTATTTATAAGATAGTAACATAAATAACGCTAAATTCCTATACTCTCTTGTTTTTATTTCGAACAAAAAAATTCTTTCTTCTACTAAAGAATCACGTGACATCCGCAGCTGTTAACATAACAACTCCAGATGTCCTTTCATTCCTTGTATGTCTCTCAATATGTGTCAAACGCATATGCGTTTTTATGTTTACATTAATTCTCATTTAAAAGAAAATGAGCACCAGGATATGTTATATAATAATACAGTATGATGATTATATATAACAATTTTAAAAATGTTAATAATATTAATATAATATATTAATATTATTAAAAATTAAAATAAATAATATTAGTATATAAATTTCATTCTAGATTTAAATAAACTTTAAATAAAATTAAGAAAGTGGAAAAAATATTACAATGACTACATCATACACATCATACAAAAATCACACAAATCTACAAACTTTCATTCTTGACCACAAAAGAAAAATTTTAATTACCGTGAATAACTCGCATATTCTCATTTGATTTCTCAAAATTGAATACTTTGAAAACTTTTATGAGAGATTTTTTTATTGAAAAAGCAATATTCACACATAATATTGCGTAATTAATATTATTTATATATAACTAAACTTTCTTAACTAATGTTTTTGTTGTCGTGTGTGCCAGCTAGGCTGGCAATATAGGGTGCACTACTCCACTTTTCCAACTGAACCGTATTTAGGTGTGGAGTCCGACTTCCTCAGTACACACATGCTATAAGTACCCATTTATAGGGTAGGCAACACTTCACAACACATTCATACAATGAAAGGACAAAGACAGGATAGATAGAGAGAGAAAGTACATCCATGCCCGAACCGGGATTCGAACGCAGGACCTCCCTATCCGCAGTCAGACACGCTGACCACAAGACAAGTTGGGCGGCTTTTTAATTAATACTTTACACATTTGGAAAGTTGATTTTATATAATTTTCCTAAAATTTCCTTACTTTGAAATTGCATTATATAAGCATTGTTATGTATCTCTAAGTATTTTTGATATAAAAAAGAAAATTTATTAAAAGAGAGAAAATATTTGTAGATACATTGCTTTAGTTTAATTCGAGTTCAATCCTTATTTTTTTATTGGTACACTTTGCGTAAATCATTCAAAATATAATTAAATATCTATCACCTGCATTAATTTAATTATTGAATTTAACATATTTTTTAAATTTCTCTTTACTACTTTATAATTTGATTACTTGACAATACATCAAATAATCTTAATACGAGCAACAAATCTGTGTGAAATTATTTTGAAAATGCTTTGCGGCCTCAAAAGCAATGATTAAGGAGGATTTTCATTTAAGGCACGTAGACTGTATGATGATAAGTGAAGCTCTTAAGCGAAGCACCAATAAGCGTCATCACGTGAAAGTGGCATTTTACGATAAGATTGTTATTGGATTACAGCATTGTCTAAATTGCAAATAATGCAACTTGCAGATCACGTAATATCGTTATAATCTGATTCATGTTAGTATCTAGATGTTTTCAGAAATAGGTTACCTTTTTATATTATACAGTTAATCATTGCTACGCTCATAAGATTCAGATTGCCCAAGTGGGGATAAAGAATATATATTATATCGCATCTAAACGTTCCATAATAACAGTTTCGGCCTTTAAACGAAAAATCATGAATTGTTTTGTTGTGAAGAATAAGGAATAAGTCGAAATATTTCACATTGTTAAATGTAAAGCTGGTTATCATATCCTAAAGTCCATATTCATTTTCCATTATTATTCAGAGAATTTTGATATTTATTTATCTAAATATCGATTGCTTGAAACCCAGCTACTATTTATATGACTGTTATTAATAATTAAAGATTTGTTACAGTTAAAATAATACTAATTTTGTATGATTTATGTTTAAATTTTCTGTTTTTTTTTTAATGAAAAGAAAGTAGAGTTTGTCAAAAATCACAAAAGAAGATTTTATAAAATATCATTCATTTGCTATTACTGTAAACTGCGGTATTTGTCATATACACATGTACAAGAAATAAATGAAATAAAGTGAAGTAAGTGTGTGTTCTACCTTCAAGAATAATTATAGAACTAAAATATGTATAAAATAATTAAACAAGAATGAAAAATAAACTCAATAAAATAATATATTAATGTAAATTGTTTTTATTCTTCTCTAAAACATTAAGTTGATTCATATTACATAAAAATTTAAGCTTAAAGATTTGAAATTTTAGATTTTATAATTATGGACAGAATTTTGTACAAAAATCTGTCCATAAAAAATTATCATGAAACAAAAACTAGTTGATAGGAAAAATATATGAAAGAAAACAGCAGTTAAAATTTAAAAAAAAGGAATGATTCATTTTAGAATTTCATTACTACTAAGGGAGAAATCACTAAGTCAATGGTTTATTTCTGATTCTAATGTGAGCCGTCATATTTTGTTATATAGATTGATTAAATTTTTCGACTGCTGTCTAATGAAATTTATTCCCAAATTGTTTCTAAGTACTGGGTGAAATCATAAAAATTACAAGTTAATTGCAATTGCCTTCTCAAAATGTTTTTAAGAGTTAAAAACGTTTAAATGACAAAGGAATTTTTATTCAATCTTGAAACCATTCTTATAAAATAAGCCCTGTGCGCAGTTAATCGTTAGTTAATTTTTATCTCTAGTTATTATCGTTAATTAATTTTTATCGTTAGTAAATTTTTATCGTTTTGAAAAATAAGTCCGAGGTGTTGCAGAAGGAATGATGAGCTGGTTAGAATGTCATGTGTGTTGTTTGTGTCTAAATTATGGCCATAAGCATTTGATTATCAAAGCAGATGATACTCCAGACAATAATATCTTTCTGTGTTCATGTGTGATATGCAATAGTAAGGGAGAATCTTTATGTAAACTCAGCCACATCTGAGGTTAGCGTCAAGATACAGTTTGAAAGAGGTCACGTTATTTAGAGCTTTAAACCTCCATTCAGCACAGTTCCAAGTATAAATAGTACTTTACAACACTGTAAACAGATTTGATAATGTAAAAGCATGATGAGCAATAAGCCGGGTAATGAAACGAATGCAAATACCATTCTCATAGTACGTCTGAAAAAAAAAACTATTTTTGAAGTGTTTTTTATTTGATGAAAGTGAATAATGGTTGATAAAAGAGAATGTGGTACTGTGAGAATCATTCTGTTTTCCCATTCTGCTCTGTCCCTTGGTCAATCACTGTGGACAAATGACACTGACAACATTTGCTGTTTACCTATCCAGGCCATTGTCTTATTACCATATTGTTGCTGTTGTAAATATCTTTAATGTTTAGCAACCTAAGTAAGGTTTATGAAATTCGTCACTCTATGAAAGTCTAACACTAAAACTGTGCTCGTGAAAATATCAATTATGGAAAGCCCCAGACAAACTGGAATATGATCAGTAGTGGCTTGAAGATCAGAATACTTCAAAGAGTTTGATAAAACCCTTTTCTTATAAGAATTGTACATAGATCTCAAGTGTTCATTGATGAGTCTGGTGATGACCACCTGGTCTCTCCAACAATACTTAAGTAATAATTCTTTTCCTGGTACCATTGGTGAATATGTGATATAGTCTAAGAAACATTAGCAGATTTTTAGCTCTTGAGAATAGCTCCAGATGAATCAGTGACTCTGGTATAATTAACGACCCACCAGCACATGTTTTAGCCAACATATTTGCTGTCTCATTAATATGTATATCAATGTGGGTAGATATCCATTGAAAGTGTATCTTGCGAAAGGATAAAATATGCTCCAGCTTGTTAATAATTTCCTTTCCTGTATACTCAACCATATTGTGCAAATTTGAAAGGTGTTAAACAGAGCTTCGGCTTTCATACAGGATCCAAACGACAGACGAGTTGGTAGAGGACAGAAACGAATAGAGCCCTACTTCAATTTGGAATCAGCTCACCTCTGAAAATTGAATAACTTTCTGGGTTTCACCTACTTAATTTTGTTGTACATTCTTAGCATAAGATATAAATTCCGCTACCGAAGTAATCAAGTTAATCTTTATTTTCTTCTTTATATATTAAGTGGAAATTTCAGGGATGTTGTTAATGATTTTTAATGTTGTTAATGAGATGGGCAAGTTCATTTATTATAAATTGTGAAAAAATAGTCTTATGAAAGAGTAATGTAAAAACAATTTCAAATGTGCATTGTGATTTCTGGATTGATTTTTATACGATGAAATTCTATGCTTTTATAAATAATAGATTAAAAGGAAAATTTCTTATAAATTTTACCAAATTCTTACATAAATTATTTGTTTGGAATACATTTTAGAAATTTGTGTACAGTTTTTATCAACAAAATTATAAAAATGTGCATCATTTCACACTGCATTTTAATTATGAAAAAAAAGTATTGTACTTGATTAAAATTATTTACACTTTTAACTCCTTTATTCATATGTTGTTGTTACTTATGATATTTGGACAAGCCAAGCTCACTATGCCTTGGCTACGCGAATTTAAGTCAATACGGGAGCGTCTTTAATCAGAGTACCACGAAGGTGAAAGTACGTCTTTGCTCTTTGAATCCTCCGATAGATGGCACCTCTAGATGATCCACTCTCTCAATTTTGACATTGATCTGAAGGGGGAGGAAATTTTCTCTAGACCATTGTACTCATGGTAACTGCTCAATTACAGACCACAGGTCTTTCGATTCTACAGATTTAACGAACACGTATATCGCATGTACTCGGTGGGTCTTTCGCGGCATTGGGAATCGAACCCCGCCGTTCTGGATGGAAGGCCGATGCTCTAACCACTAGGCTACCACGCCCATCCTTTATTCATATTCTAAAATTAATTAAAAAATTTTATTTATATACTTATTTCTCTATTTTATTTTATTCCAGGTTAATTATAAAAATTATTATGTTATTTTTTTAGAACAAACCATTTGCTATGCTCAGGAATTCGCCAAAGCCACTGAACGGCAATCAGCGATATGAAGGATTTAGTATTGATCTAATTGAAGAATTATCTCGGTTGTTACATTTTTCTTACGAAATCAGAGAAGTAGCTGATAATAAATATGGTGTTGAAGTCTCAAAGGGTGTTTGGAATGGAATGGTCGGAGAAGTTCTGAATGGGGTAAGGAAACGATTACAAGTATAGCAAAGTAACTATAACAAAGAAATGATACAACTATAACTATTTGTGAATGAAAGTTTTTAACACTATCCTGCACCTTGCATGGTTTGCCAAGTTCCTGCGCTTGTGCAGATGTTATTACTACTTAGGAACTGAATCACAATAAAAGTAAATAAGATTTATATTCCTTTATTTACTGTTATTATTTATTGTATATTCTTAGTTATGGATATTTTATTTAAAAAACTGAAATACTGAATTAATATGTATGAAATGAATGAGGACACAAGGAGAGATTTTGTAGGGAGTTATAAAATTAAATTATTTAAATAAAGGAAACAAATAAATGTGTGTAAAATATGCGAAGTATGTCAAGTCTAACGAAATTGAAACAAAGAAAAACTTTTTTAAACCAAATTTAGCTTAATTTAACTGTTGTATATCTTATAAAAATTTTCCAATCATATTTTCATCCAAACATATTCAGACATTATTAATATATTTCAGATCTAAAACTATGTTCTAATGTTACATAGATCGCAAATTCAATGTAGTAAGAACATTTCATATGATAGAACTATCAAACAATTGAAACAGTACTTATGGAAAACTATCAAACAAAGTGATAAACATTAAGCTCTTAACCGGAACTAATTAACTATTGTATTCCCCAGTGGATTTAGAAAATACGCTGTTTTTAATTTTTCATACCCATTTGTTTTAGCTTATATCAGTTCCCTAAATGTAAATAAAGTTTTAATCAAAATGAAGTGAGAATTAAAAATAAAGTGGAAAATGCATATTATGAAACAATTTTATATAAATATGATTTGTTCATTAATAGTTAAATTAGTAATCAAAATTCTATTTACCTCTAACCAATACATGGAATTCTTAAATGTTGATTTTGAGAAAAGAAAAATAATTTTGATAAATGCATGTAGAATTTTTAACTAAAGTTTTCAGGGATTTTTAACCACACTTCCATTTTTTTCATTTAGTTAAATCGTATCAATCTTAAAGATAGCATTTTTATAATGATTTTTTTTATAATTTTTCCTTCCCTTTGAAGCACAGATAGCTGACATGGCCATAGCTGATGTAACAATCACTTCAGCTCGGGAACAGGTGCTTGCTTTCTCCCATCCCTTCATGAACACGGGTATCAGCATCCTTTTCAAGAAGCCCACGACGAAAGTGAAGTCTCTCTTCTCTTTCCTGTCGCCCTTCTCTGCCGAAGTGTGGATTTACGTCATGATGGCCTTCATGGGAGTGAGCTTCGTCCTTTTCTTGGTGGGCCGACTTAGTCCTTATGAATGGGAGAACATCAATCCTTGTCGACAGGATGTGAAAATCGAAGAAAATTGCTTTACACTGCTGAATAGTATGTGGTTTACGATCGCGTCTCTCATGCAGCAAGGTTGTGAAGTGGCTCCAAGGTACTTGCTAAATCTTTTTTTTATTTTTATTCAGCAGTGAAAATTGCTTTACACTGCTGAATAGTATTGGTTTACGATCGCGTCTCTCATGCAGCAAGGTTGTGAAGTGGCTCCAAGGTACTTGCTAAATCTTTTTTAAATTTTTATTCAGCAGTGAAAATTGCTTTACACTGCTGAATAGTATTGGTTTACGATCGCGTCTCTCATGCAGCAAGGTTGTGAAGTGGCTCCAAGGTACTTGCTAAATCTTTTTTTTCGATAAATAAAAAAATCTTTAGAAGAAATATGAATAACAGCAAAATATAAATAAATAAGTTTAATTAGTATATTATAAATTATAAACTATCATTTCTGCAGTAAATTTTTAATAGAATATTAATAAACTTAGGTTTTATTTTATAAACAAATTTTTTTCTTTTTAAATTTTAAGACATTGTAGATATGGGTTTGAAATCAAATATTTTACTGTTAAACATAGTTAAAAAAATAATATTTTTTATTATAAAAAATGTTGGCAAGAGTTTTATCATTTTTATAAGAAAGCAAATATTTCGCCCAAAATATAGTTCAAAAGTAGTTACAATGTAATAAAACAATAAATTGATATTTGAAGGAAATTAATGTATATTTGATTAATTTATTAACATATGAATTTAAAACGAATTATTTAATGGTTATTTAATGGCTTTTTGCAGTTTAATAAAATGAGGGGCAGTTTATAAAAATTTCTAATTGTTTAAATATAAATTTTCTACAAATACTTTATTTTAAAGTGTTTAAAGACGGATATCTTTTGCTAATACTAACTTTTAATAAAAAGTACGCTAAAAATATCATAACTTTGAAAAATGTATATGCATGGAGAATTACTTATAATTTTATTACTTATAATTTTCAGATCGGCATCCACAAGAACCGTGTCAGGTATTTGGTACTTTTTCACATTGATCATGATATCATCTTACACAGCAAACTTGGCCGCGTTCTTAACTGTAGAAAAGTCTATATCTCCAATTGAATCAGCCAAAGACCTTGCAAAACAAACAAAAATCAAATATGGATGTGTAGGAAGTGGATCCACCAGAACTTTCTTTGAAGTAAGCAATAAATGATTTTTCAATTTAGTAGATAATTTCAATTCTGTACTCATGCAGAAATTAATTGATTATGTTTGAAAGTGCAAGTACGCCTTGAAAAATAAAATGTCTATACAGTATGCCTTTGATCCACATTCCAAATGTATGTTAGGAAACATATAGTTAGTATAGTTTTAAAAGTGAAGATGATGAGCAAAAGTATTTTGAATGAGAATCAGTTGAATTAATGTTCATTTTAATTCTGAATTGATAAAATATTATTCTGAAAGCTAGTAAATGCTCTTTATAGTAATAAACTACTACTTTTTAACTTATTAAAAATGTAAATAAGGCAAGTAAGCATCAATGCTAAAAAGACTGTTGATACCATTGAAATTTTGTAGTTTTTATAAATATTGATAAAAAATAAGAAATTGTAGATAAAGTCGTAAATGAGCTTTGCAGCGTATTATTTGATCACAAAGTTTTAGGTAGTGTAAAGTACATTTTTGTCATGAAAGCTATTATACCAGGAAGAAATGCAAATAATAAAATGATAATTATCGGATTAATATATTATACAGACAATTACAAGCGATTAAATTTTCAAGGAACTTTAAATTATAAATCCTGAGAAATTAGTGGAAAGAAAAACAAAATCTGGCATCAACAACAGCATTTATATGTTTAAGCACTGAGTTGAAACAGAAATTAGACTACATTTAGGTACTGTTCATTAGACTACATTCATGCAACTCGATGCCACGGCTTATTGATCTGACAGTACGAGGTTTGTCCGGAAAATATGTATAAAAGTCGAATAATAACTTTATTTAACAGTTTGCAGTCACCGCCAGGTGGCACTACTGTTGTAACCAATCCCATCAACTCTCAGTTCGAGTCAGACTGCTCTGCGTGTAAATAGGAGTGTGCGGCTGCTTGTTGAAAGTTACCTTTTGTCACCTGCCGTCGGCATGAAGTTCTCTCTGATTGAGGAACGCGCATCAACATCAAGTTTCTTATAGCGTGGCAAGAATGGCCGTGAGAATGGTCAAAAAGGGGCATGTGGATGCTTCATCACGCAATGAGTCTGCTCACACGTTGGTCGTTATGCGTGACTTTTTGGCAGGAAGCTTAATCACCGAGACAAACCACCTGCCTTATTCACTCGATTTAGCCCCTTGTGACTTCTTGTTCCCGAAGTGCAAAATGGTGCTTCGGGGACGGCACATGGGAGATGTGTGAATGCATCAAGGCAGAAACGACACGGCAACTGAACAGCATCACAACTGAAGACTTTCAGCAATGTTATCAACAGTGGAAACGGCGTTGGCAGAAGTGTATCTCGTCTCAGGGTGAATACTTTGAAGGAGACCATATTGTAATACCTGAATAACTGTAAAATAAAGTTATTATTCAACTTTTATACGTATTTTCCGGACAAACCTCGTATATGGTGATTATAAATTCGCTCGATAATCATTGACCAGATTTTTTTTTCTATTAGGTAAAAGTCTGGAAAACTGCTGATAAGGCAGCAGACAAACAGTTATTGTGTCAACAAAGCAATCTAGGATACTTAAAACATACGATTACACATTATTTTTTGGGAGCATAATGTTATGCTAAACTCGAATAAAAATAGGGCCGCAACAGAAATTTATCGCCCACTGTTCAATACTTTGAACAGCGAGCGATACATTTCTTTCAGCGCTTTTCAATGCATTTTTTCTTGTTTTATAAATTCCATGTGTATAGCTTGTCACGTTCTTGGTGTAGCACTTTTAATGATATTGGTAGACCCCAACTCAGGTCTAGGTACATAGACATAGACATACGCAATGGAATACCTGGTCTGTACCTTAGGTTATCAGGTATAGCTCCATCACGTAATACATCTGGTGTGACAGAATTGTCTCGAAATTTGATAACAAAATTGAATTTCAATAGGTCTCTAATATTTGAAATTAATAATTTGACAGAAACATAACATCAACAACAAAACGTTTACAAAATTTTCACTATGGGAGATGACATGAGTTAAATATTGCTATAAAATTGTGAAGATAGATTATCCTAACACTCCAAGTAACCTTGGTAAAGATACAAATTAATTATCTTTATGATGGTCATAGCAGACGATATAAGTAGTTTATAACACAAATATGCTAGCAATATAATTAAGTTTAAGTAGAAGAGTATAAAAAGAGCAAATAACTGGGACAGAGAGAGATTTTCAATAAGTACTAGTAACTCTCTCATGCTTTAACTGGGTCCTTTAATGTAACATTGCATTTTTCGCAATACCAAAGGACTACATTGTCTACACGCAGATAGTTAAGATTACATATGCATGAATGGTATCCTATTGAACTTTTAACATTTGCTGTAGGTGATAAAATGTAGAATATTTAAAGTATAACAGATTATAGTCTGCTGATTCAGTTAATATTTTGCAGCAGTTCAGTCTGTGCACTGTAGTTACCACGATTAAGAAAATTATTGAGCAAAATATAATTACAATACAATAAATAATAAAAAGGCTTAAAAAAGTGAATAAAATATACAGCAAAATATTTTACAGACACTCTAACATTACTAGAAATAATAATGAACATATATTGCTAAATAAAGTATTTCTGAAGACTCAAAGCAAGCTTCAATATAAACCCCCAGTTTTATATATAGTGGTTAGATAGAGGGAAGTGTTATATCACATGACGTATCATATGAAGATTGTATTAGAAAAAGAGCAAATATATACTAATAGTTAAGTTTAAATATCCATGAATGGTATCCTGTTGAACATTTATTATTTGCTGTAGGTGATAAACAGGGAAGCATGCTGGTGCAATAACAACAACAACTTTTAATGGTTATCTGTGTACATATATGTAGGATCCAAAATTGTAAATAGATGTCGCTAGTTGCGAGCATCGCTTATAGTTCCAGACAGCAGAGAGTAAGTGTTTCAGGGAGTAAAAGAGACTTGCTTATGTGTTCTGGCCTCGAGTAGGTGCTCCGCCAATAATTGTTCCGACAATTGTTTGATATAATATTGTTACCAGTGCGAGTAGGCACTATAACAAACTAGCTTTGTCCTTTCTAAATGTTATTGTTTGTGCAATATTTGTAAAATTAAAGTGTTTCCGTTTATTTTAAAACTGTGTTTTGTTTACTAACCATTGACACACTCTACATATATTTCTTACAATAATTATAAGTCACAAAAATGTAAAAAGCAAAGTTATAATTGTTCTTTACTTTTAGACTTCAAAAATTCCTACTTACCAGAAGATGTGGGAGTTCATGAAAAGTAATCCCGAAGTATTTGTAGAAAGTAATGAGAAAGGAAAGGAAAGGGTGTATGCAGAAAACTATGCATTCCTTATGGAAGCTGCTTCCATCCAGTTCTTGACAGAAAGGGAATGCAATTTAACTCAGATTGGAGGTTTATTGGATCATAAAAGTTATGGAATTGCCACAAAGAAAGGTATCGAAATTGTTAATATTTACACAAATTTCATTTTTAACAGGTTACATACTTTTTTCAATCTTTATTCTATGCATTTTTCATGTTAATGATCATCGAAATTTTATGGAAGAACAATTTATAATTTTATTCATACAATTACTTTTTCCTAATTTGGATATTAATTCATTATTTGGACAATTTTACCTTAATTTCTGTTAAAAAAATTTCTTTCTAAAACTTTTGTATAAATTTATATATCACAGAAAAATAATTATATTGATATTAACACTGCTAATTTCTTGATTTTTCCAAAATTACAATACAGCTCATTAAATAAAACAAGTTAATTTTTCTAGGAATATGATTTTAAAGTGTATAAAAGTGCTTGAATTCTTAGAACAATTATTATTATAATACAAAACAAAAACACAATTTTTCCATTTAGCTTACAAATTTTCAAAATTTTGTAATTAATCATAAATATATCATAAATAGCATAATAAATATTAATCATAAATAGCTATTCTATTACTCTTGCGATCTTCAAGTGGCTGATACTAAGGGCTATTTTTGGAGGTATACAAGTTAATGATATAATTTCTCTATCACACTTATAGATTTTATAAAAATTCACATAAAAACATAAAATATAAATAGTAAACACCATTGAAATTCTAATCCCATGGAATCATCCTTAAACGACACCAAAAATATTCTAAAGAATATTTAAATAAAAAAAATTGTCATTAAATGACTGAGGAGTAAGCAATTATTGATAATTATCCGAAAAGATACATTGAAGTTATCCACTGCCATTGATGCGCAGATTTTACGCATGAAATTTATGTTGGAGAAAATTTTCAGACACTTGATATTTCACTAAAAAACTGAGGGAGAAAGATTCTTTATACTTACTGAATATAACAGTTTACGGAAATGTTGGCAAAAAGTTTATCATGTTATGCTAGAAAAGAACAATCAAGGGATCTGTAAGAGCGTGAGAGAGAACTACTTTTCCAAGTCCAATGACTTCCGCAAATTTTGTTCAAGTAGTGAAAGATTAGGGTGCGCGGTATTGAGATAATTCATACCATGTTGAAATCTTATTTGACATCGAACAAATACGATATACGGCGTGAAAGATCCGAGTTTCTAGAAAGTTTTGATATAACCCATCAAATATTTTTTTAGCTTATTTGGCAACTTTCTTTTACCTTTCTCAGTACAGCAATAAATACATTATTGTAGACTAAATAATAGAGGAAATGGATGTATGTGAATTTAATATGCGTAAAATATTCAGATGGCAATATGCAGTTGGTATCTGAAATGTGAGTACGTCTATTGTAAAAGATCAATTATTTATTTCTTTGTATATATTTTACCCAATATGAAAAATTTTCAAATTTAATGATTATAATTATTTATAAAACTAAGTTTTATTCATGAAACCTAAAATTTATTAAACTGACATTGTATTTCAGAACAAGTTACAAAAAATTCTAAATGTTTGAATTTCTTAACAATATTTAGAAATTTTTTGTATGCATTTATACTCAAGAAGAAAAATCCTCCTTGAGACAATACTAAGGCACCAATTAATTTGCTCTCATCGTTTGTAAATCAGGTGAAGTCTGAATGTAGCACATTCATAATTTATGATGTATTAACCACTTTTACGATCACAAATTTTGCCTACAAATATCAAGAAATGTTGTGTTACTTATGACACTTGGACAAGCCAAGCTCGCTATGCCTTGGCAATGCGAATTTAAGTCAATAGGGAGCGTCTTTCATTTTAATCAGAGCATTACGAAGGTGAAAGTACGTCTTTGCACTTTTTTAAATCCTCCGATAGATGGCATCACCAGAGGATCCACTCCCTCAATTTTGACATTGATCTGAAGGGGGAGGAAATTTTCTCCAGATCATGGTACTGCTCACTAACATGGTACAGTAACTGCTCAACCACCAACCACATGACTTTCGATTCCACAGATTTAACGAGCACGTATTTCGCATGTACTTGGTGGGTCTTTGGTGGTATTCGAACCCCACCCTTCCGGATGGAAGGCCGATACTCTAACCACTAGGCTACCTCGGCTCCATATCAAGAAATACTGGCATAGATAATTTCTCGTAAATTTTTTCATTGAAATTTTAAGATTGCTTTGCTTTAAATATAGATATATACTTGGTGACATAGATATACACTTGCGTGATTTATAGACATTGAATTTCATTACACAGTTTAACAACCTCTTAACTAAGAATTTTAATGAGATTCGAAAATATTCTTATTTCCTTAAGAACAGAATTATGTGAATTAATCTCAAAATTTAGTTATAAACCTAAGGATAAATTTTGAAAATTCCGCATAACATAAGAATCCTAAAATTAATTTCAACCCCTTTTACGCAACGTAGTAATTTACTTTGAAGTTCATTTATCCTAAGCAAAGATTATGTCAGCATTGTTTTCTTTTGTGAAATTAATATTCTTGTGATAACAATATGCTAATGATGTTATTTCTGCTTGCAGAAAATGCCTCTTTGAATGCATGGCTATCAGGAGGTATTCTCAGGCTTCAAGAGCAAGGCCAGCTTCACACTTTGAAAGAGCGGTGGTGGAAGCAGAAGAGAGGAGGAGGAAAGTGTGTGGAAAGACCGTCCGGATCAGTCCGGGAATTGGGACTTAGTAATGTGGGCGGTGTTTTTGTTGTTCTCTTAGCCGGAGTCCTTCTGGCAGCAGGAGTGGCATCTTTAGAGTTTTTGTGGAAGTTTAGGAAATATGCATCGGAGGTATTATGGATTTAAAGTTCTCAAATAATAATTCGAAATATATTTTTAGTTCAAAAACATTCAAAATTATTTTCAACTCTCCAAAATTGGAAGTAATTATTTTCAGTTTTTGATAACAGTAGGATATAATTATGCAAAATCAGTGAATACAAAATTTTAAGAACATTACAGTGGATATAAAATTTCAAATGCAATCGTACATTTCATCGGAGGAATTTTAAAAGTTATTCTTGAAAAAATTTCAAATTAAATTCTTCTCTTAAGAAAAGTTTCAAATACCTCTTATATAGGAAGCTTGGGAAAAATAAATAAAAAGTGATACTAAAAATGCATTTAATTAAATTATGTTTAGAATATTTAATTAATTTATTCTTAAATAAATTATGATTAAACACATACAAACACAAAAAAAGTTGGAGAAGAAATTTTATACATTTTAACTTAAAGCAAATGATAAAAAAAAAAAAAAAAAAAAAAAAAAAACTTATAGTTAACTAACGTAAACTACATGTAAATCTATAAAAATTTAGTTAAACTGTTGTATTTCTTAGAGAAAATGGGTGTCTAACCTGTTTCCCCACTATATAGGATAGCAAAACTGATAATATATCTTATATTTGCATATTCTAAGTTATGTACACCTGCTTTTATTCCAAGAATCAATATGATCAATTCATCATTTGGGAAGTAGGATAAAATATCGGCATAAATTTTAAATAGTCAAATGTCTATGATATCTAAATACTGTGAGAAACATTTCTTCTTTTTAAATTATAAATTTCAAGAATAATAATAATTTATAAGAAAAATGTTGAAAGCTATATATTGGTTTTAAGCTTTCAAAGATACCGGTATTGGTAAATATCAATATAACAACGGTATCCATACCGATATTTTTTTACATAGTTTTTGTTAAGCTTTATTTTACTATTTTCTAATGGCGGGCACTGGTTGACTAACCGTTACAACAAGGCCTGAAACTGCTATTCGCTTATCGATACCCGGTGGGCATCTGTGAACCAATCACGGAAGTGAGTAGCATTATCCACATCACTTCACCACAAACTTGTTCATACGGTGGCCCACATTCATTCATCATCTCAGAAAAAAGAATAAAATACACACACAGAGGAACATCCATGCCCGAGTTGTGATTCGTTCCCGGGATCAACTGCTGAGAAATCAGGATCATTAACCACTTAGCCATCGGCCTTCTCTTTATAGGTTTTATAAAAATATGTAAAAAAATACCAATACTTATATCTTAGTTGGCTTCATATTTCAATTTCCATATTATTACTATAACGTTTTATTAATTATAACGACTCTCTCTAATTTTTTTAATAAGTATAAATTATAATTATTTTTCAAGAATTGTAATTAATTGTATTCTTATAATAATTTGTAAAGAAAGCTTTCATTAATAAGAATTGTTCTTTAGAAAATGATTTTGCGCATTAAATTTGAAAATTCACATTCTCTTGTCCAAATGGGAATTTACTTTATACTAAATTCTTTAGTTAACTCTTTGAGAGTTACGATATTTAAGAGAGGTAAAAGATTATTTTAATTTCTTATTCACATGTAATGAACAAACAAAAGCTTTAGAAATAAGACATACTAAGCAGTTGTTTGGTGCGGTAAAGGAATGGAATACTAATTCATACCTGTAAAGGAAATTTAGAAATTAAGTAAGAGAATTAATTAGTCCTAGTTATAGGATTCATTTAAACTTCTGATGCCAGCATTTCTTTATTTTGCATTTCAATATATATTTAATTTTCTACTAAACATTTAGTTTCATATTCTATTGAAATGTCATGTTTTTGAAAGCTCAATTGTACTCTAATATCTTTCTGAATTACTAATTCATTAAATTTTTATTATATCTTTTTAAGTAAATTGCAATTTTAAGTTATTAAAGTAATGTTATTTGTTTCAGGAAAACATCGGAAAAATGATGGTGAAAGATCTCAAATTCGCTTTAACTTGCAGCAGTCCAGTGAAAGAATTACCAAAAATCCTTAAAGATAAGAAGAAACTGGGGAACAGTGAGTCAACGATGGCAGATGTTGCAGACCTTAAGTTCGGTTACTCAGATTTTTTAAATAAGGATTAACATCATCACTTAAATAAGCTTTTTTGTAGGGGTCCAAGAATTTGAAAGAAGAAAGAGTCATAGTATACTAATAAACTAATAAGTTTTGAAGCAATAATGATGACTTCAACAAGTATCTTGATACAATTGTTCTATTTTCTTATGACTTTCAAGTCATTTTGCTAATGTAATTATACTTCTCGATACTTTAAATAGTTTGTTTTAAAATGAAGATTATACTCGTGTATTGTCCTATTGTTAAATGTGGAATTGTCTGATTCTTACAATATTATATGTGTAAATTTATAGTAATATTTTAGTATTATTTATGTATAACTATAAAAGCATTTAATATTATTGTATAGTATTGCTATCTATTAAATTGAGTATTTTGTTTAGTGTTGTATTATTTAAATCAATTTTGCTCATATGCAGACTAAAGGAATTTTTTAATTATACATAATCATTTGAAAGTTGATTGTATCTAATTTAATTAGCTAAATGTAGTTTTAATATCTTTCTTTTTCAAGAAATTATTTTTTATTGATGATATTTCTCACACCATAATAAAAAGACAAATAACAAAATTTCACGCCTTATATTAGGTGATGTACATGAAATGTCTGATTTTTAAGCGAATACATAAAATTGGGAAGCTCGGTGGCTTAGTGGTAGAGCTTCGCGCACCCAAGTCACAGATCCGTGATTCGGTTCTTGGGTGGAGAAAAGTTGACTCAACCTTTCATCCCTTCAATGGGTGAATACCAATCATGCTTAGGAACTAAACACGGAGCTTTTCGTTACGCTGACCACCTAACCAGGATACTCCAGGATACCTTCATACCCCAGGGCCCTTTGTCAGCAAAACAGATATGGGCACTGTAGACCTTGGTACACATGAGGTGTTGTGCGAGATTAGTTTTTATTTTACATAAAATATTTTTTCCAAAAGCTGTTTATTTAATTAAAATATGCCCCATTTACTTCAATACATTTTTTCCTAATGAGATTTTATGCATAGATGTCTGTCTTAAATTTAGATATTCAGGTAAAAAATTCTAATATAGAATTTTTCACACAATCTTAATTTTCAGGCTATTTACTATATATAAACAAATTTTTATTTTATTTTAAATGTACAAAAACTCTTTAAAGTGGGTAGGCTAAAGAACCAGTTAATGAACTCGATGTTGAAATATTTCATAGTTTAATTTATTTAAATTTGCAGTTACATCGTACGAAGTATGTGACCGATCGTTATCGTGGACAAATATTGAATCATGCCAATAAGCAAGTAATGAGTATAAAATTTCCAAATTTTCATGTCTTTTATCAATGTACTGATACTATTTTTTGGTTGTACTTGTCTCTCCAACTCGAAGGAATGATTTATGGTTTCAGAAAGTTTCTCCAGTATAGGGTCACAGTATGGTTAAATGCCCAACTTTTATTCTGGTAGCAAGTTTATGGTATAGTAAAATTCATTATTTCACAAATGCTTATGGAAATTCATGGTTTTGAATGTGCTACGGAGTTCATTTTGTAGAGAAAAATAAGCAGACTGAAAATTTTCGAGCATACGCTGACCTTTTCGATCATTAATAGAATTTCCCTTAAATATCTAGTTATTTTGGGTGCAGCTTTTGAATAGAAACTTATTCAGAATAAATGCAGAACTTATTTAGAATAAATACATGAATATCGAGTGAATTGACATTCTTACACAGTCCAAAACAACTAACAAATGGAACCCTTTTGAGAAAATCTTCTTTGTTGAAATGTGACTTTGAGAATGGGGAATGCCATTAACAAAATTATGGTAAAAACAAAAGCACAGCAAACACAGGGAGATAAATGTTCACATATGAAGAATATATCTCAAATTTTATATGCATTAACTTAATGATATAATAGGGAAACACAGTATCAACATCGAAAATAACTTGGAACTATGGAATTTTGTTTACAGAAATTGTGTACTTTAATCAAATAATCATAAATATATAAACTTAGGACTAATTTAATAAAAATTTTTTTAATTATCTTTTTGTAATTTGTTATAAAATAACAGGAGTGTCTAATAATTTAAAGCCATTAATAGTATGTAAAATCCATAAGCTATTTAGTTACAACAGGCCAACAAGCTGATGAGTATACACAACCTGTAGTATATGTTACAAAAAACATCGAGTATCATTGTTTTAATAAAGTTGCATTCTTCTTTAATTTAAAACATTTTTAAAAAATTCTGATTCTAAAACTATCTATAATGTCACTACGTGGCTTAGCTTAGCTAGCGAAAACTGACGTGGCTTAGCTTAGCTTGGGAAAAATTTCGTGGCTTAGCTTGACTAATGTATAACACACACAGTTTTAAACATCATTAAAAAATAATAACTTCCAAGGGAGTTTGAGCTCCTTATCCGAGTTTCAATGAAATTACAATGATTTTAAATGCAATTTCAATTGCTGAAAGCTTTTCCATTACATTTTAGAAATGAATGCAGTTATTTTAGAACATATAAGAAAGTTGTCAGTATATTAGATTTAGTTTACGAAGGAATTTCAAAATTCATTATTAACATAGTTTGCTGTGAAATAAATAAGAATATTAAAAATAAATTGCTATTTTTAATTATTTAAATAGATGTAAAATAATATTTGGTATTCTTAAAGTTATAAGATTATATCTGTATATAATTTTTGCATTAAAGTATGTTGAAGATTTGTTCAATTTATAGTAATATGAGCGTTTACACACAATTCAAAAGTAATTTTAATAAATATAATAAAAATCCATACATTTGCTACGCACATTTTTAGGGTAAAAAATTAATGTTCATCTTTATTTTGCACGGCTATTGATTTTGTAACAGAACAGCAATCACAAAATTTTGTGCTAATAAAAGAAAATTAAATATTTTTTTTAAAAATATATATGGTCAATAGAACAAATTTTTAATTTATGTAAAGTAGTCATCGTTTTTGTCGTACCATTTAATTATCATGAAAATATTTTTATTTCACTCAAATTTTTCATTTATGGTTAAAAGTGATCATTTTAATGCTTGATATAATAAACATCTTATTATACATACAATTTCACAAAAAATTGGTACTTAATTTAATTTCATTTATTAATAATTTTTCTCATTCCATTTATATTTCAAAAATTATCCCCTTTTAAAGGTTAGTCAAATTAGGAATTTTAAGATACTAGCCGGTTATTTATAAAATTGCCAATATTAACAGAAACCTATAAATAATAACCTGGAAGAAATATAATTTAAAGTGCTAATATTTTTGATAAAACCAGAAATTTTCTGGTAATTGAACTAAATTCCAGGAATAAGATCTCACTGAAGAAATTCTTTTTATTTTTTAAATATAAAGCCTAAATTCCTTAACTATTTCGATATACCTTATATTTTTTCTGTAAATTCGATTTTTTATATGTATTAGAATAAATTTTTGCATTAAATTATTTACTAGCAGATGTAATTGATCTGACTTGGTGACAAAAATTAATTGCAGATTTGAGTAAGATAACCATACAATAAATAATGTTTACAAGAGATGTGATTTTTTTTAAAAATAGAAATATAATTTATTTAATAAACAAAAAAATTTTGATTCATAAGTAAGCAATTTTTCTTATTTATAATATTGATTGTAATGAGAAAGATATACTGAGATAGTAAAACTATTAATGAAATTTGTTGAATTACACTGAAAATATGCCTATAATAGTGACAGATATTATTATATTTTAATGAAAAAAACTTAAATTTTGTTGATAAATATTAAATAAAAATAAGCTAAAGATTTGGCAATAAACTAAATTTTATTTCTCATAAAATTTTAACTAATTATTTGTAATATCAAACTATTACCTTATTTTTCTTTCTTTCTTTCTTTTTTTTTTTTTTTTTTTGTAAAATAAACCTGTATAATTTATGAAATTAATTTTTTTACGGGAATTAGGAGAATAGGATTACAATCTTTAAAGTTCATGTTTATTTTACTAATTTTTCTATTTTACCTATCAAAAATCTTTTTATACTTGTTTAGGTGGATAACGCGTACTAAAGATAAATCTTCATATGAAAATCAGAGGCTCAAATGCACTTAATTTTCGAAATTATATAAAATATTTTTTTCACAGGAAATAAAGTTTCTAATGGTAGTTATAAATGGGATGTATGAGAAAAAATATTATTTAAAGAATACACTATTTATAAGAGTGACACCAGAATGTAAGAGGATTACCCATCAGACTATCTGCTTTAAGCGGAATCTTGAACTTGATGTGTCACGTGATCTGTTTACTCACCAACCCTCCACAGCAGAGGGTATTAACAAAAATAAACTCCTAACCCGAACTCTCGAGTTCGGACTTAGGTTTGACAATCTTTTGCGTGGGTGTTAAGAGCAACCAAGAATTAGGAAGCAGAGGAAAGGGGGGATATAAAAAAGCGTCTTTCCTGTCTTTTCCACGATTAGAATTTTGTTGATTTTGGCAAAGAGTGTCCCGAGGAAAACGTCAGAAACGCGCGTCTTCTTCCCGCAGAACATGAGGTGAATGGGTTTTCAGAGGTGTGAGAGTGATGAGTAAAATGTGGGATGCGCGATTTAGACGCGACGAACTTCACTGGTATGTCATTGTTGCTGCCGTTGTTTTTCTTCTGCTCGTTATCGAAACGGCGGCCCTGCCAAAAGTCATAAAACTGGGTGAGTAGTACACGTTTGATTGTTTTGTGATGTATATACCTAAAGAAACACAAGAGTTAGAGACGTTAATAACATATTATATAATTGTGATATTCTAAATTTTGATGTTAAAGTGTATATGTACTTTGGAGTTCAATTTTGAGGAAACATTTGATTTTATCATGATTTCAGATTCTTAATGCAAAAGAAATTACAGTTGAAATATTCAAGACATGGTTATTTATCACCTCTTACAGTTTACAGCATTTTAGAACTTAGTTAAATAATATATGTGAGAAATTTGTTCACACTGCAAATATTTATATATTTATTAATTACGCAAAAATAAGCATCTGATTGAAAGTTAGTTTAATTAAATTGTGATTATGTGTCAGGTTATTTTAATTGGACATGAGTGGAATCTTACTCCAACTCGTATTAAAATTGAGATTCTAAAAGATTCTTTATTCCTGACATTTTAAATAATTTGATTGAGCGTACTATAAAGTAATAAAAATAAGATAAAAAGAAGGAATTAAGTATTCGTCAGAGGGGGAGGGGAATTTTAAGTGAATTAAATTAAAAATAATTTCAAGTGAATTAAAATAAGATTAGTTATAACAGTTACAAAAATATTGAATAAGATTATTGAAATATAATTTACTTTTGAGGAAATGTATGTTTGCGCATTATTTAAACTAACTGGATAAATAGAATCCTTTTATAATCCATTCATAATATTTTTATATCCATTATCATTTAAATAAAAATCTTGTATGATATAGCTATATAAATTTTCCAAGGGAAGAAAGTATTAAAATGCAATTCCACAGGCTAGAAATTTTGCTTTCAAGTTTTTAAATTCAAAATATTCAAATCACGAAAAAAAAACAATTAATAATGATAAGCATTTCAAATATTTTTTATACAATGACATGGAGCTGGCAATAAATAAGAGATTAGTTTCCTGAGGCTTTATCTGAATAGTGGTTTATAACTCAACAGCTTGTGGAAATTCATTTCAGTTGTGGATGTTTATATTGTTTTGGAGCCAGCTTTTAACTGTGATCTAATAACCTCTATTGTACAAGCGAATACAACTGTGGTGTTACAAATAAGTTAGTCTAACTATTTTTCATTAGTATGTTACAAATTATTTTTGGAGGAAAACCGGCAATAATATTAAAAGGCTTTTGCAGTCCAGGGTAACGACCTGACAGATTTAAACTCACATCAACATCCTGTAAGAAAATGCTTTCGTTGTTCAATGAAGCATAAACTGTATAAGCGTGGTGTACGATGATTTAGGCAGTTATGTATACATCAAAAACTAATCTCATCAGTGGAAATTCAAAATCCCCAAGGGTTGCAGATTAAGAAAATTTAATAGTGCTCCAAAATTAGAAGCAAATCAGTGAATTATACTGCCACAAGTTTAGGAGCAATATTCGGGCCCATATCAATCATTAATTACGACTATCATATAACACTGAATGATTTGCTTGATATTATCGATTCCTTTAAAGACGTCCGACGCAAACTATATCAGGCCAACGCTCCATTTTACTGATTTTATGCTTTTATCTAGGCAGTAAAATAATTTGTAGTAAATTTAATTTTAGATCTATCTTTTCAATTAATATCTGAATTTATTATATTGTGTTCAAAGTATATATATATATATATATATATATATATATATATATATATATATATATATATATATATATATATATATATATATATATATATATATATATATATATATATATATATATGTAGGTATATATAACATTTTTACATGCATACAGATTTAGAGGCTGAAAAAGTGGGATAAATGGTTTGATGTGAATATGAAATTGGGGAGGTGGTTTCTATTTCCAGAATACATTGTCCAACATCCACCATTTTAATATAAATATATCAGTAAATAACTAGGTATTTTTTGTTTGTAATTACCTTCCTCACATTTTGACAAACTGCTCTACAATGATAGAATAAGTTAATAAATATCCCTTAACTAATTTACTAATCATATTATATCAGAAATTTCTGTAGTTACTGTATAAAGCATTTTTCTTCTTGGTTGTTTTCTTATCTGGCATACAATTTAATTTAACAATACTATACTATTGTATCAGGCATTTCATCTAGTTACAGAACGAAAAAGAAAATCAGCAAACATTTTCTGAATCTTTTACTGGTACCTGATTTAGAGAAAACATTACTTAATGCTATGCAAATTAATTATGGGGATTTAAATGATTAGAGAAATTTTCTTTAAAACACTGAATTGTTTTTCATCGGTGTACAAAATAATTGGTTAGTGTTAAAAAGGAATATGGTACATTGAAACATCTTGTTACTTATCGGGATTATTCGGATCTTGACATTTTTTTTTGTTAATGTTTCTAAAATCAATAAGAGTGGAATGTTATACTTGGGAAGTTTGTGAAATCTTTGAAGATATCAAAATTGAAAGTAAAATTTAAATAGTATAATTTAGTCAACATTAGTTCAAATTTTGTTAAATTTTTGTTACTTCAAAAATTAATAATAAGAAAAATATATTCTTAATATATTTTGATTCTCTACTTTTTATGTCAAATGCGTATGCTATTAAAAATAATAACAATATTTACATTCGTGTTTACAGAATACAGTAAGATATTATAATTATTTTATTTCTAAGTAAACTTTTGCAAGAAAGTAAAGTTATTTCCTTTTCAATAGAAAACCTTCAAATTAAAATTATGAATATTGCAAGTTTGTTTTTGTTTCGAAAGTTCTTTAATGGAACTTGTAATGTGGCATTTAAAATAAGGAATAATTTCTTAAACGAATGCTATTAAAACAGTCCTAGAAGTGAAATTATTTAAAATAATAATTCTGCATGTGGAATTAATCGAAAATAGCGCTATACCAATATAATTTATTCAATAATAAAAAATAAGTTATATTTTATGTTGCATGATAATTTCATTAGATTAAAGGCAATCAAAAATAAAATAATCTATAGAATAAAAATAACTTTTAACTTAGACTAAAATTAGCATCACATTAATAGAATGAATCTACAACAATAATCTTTCATTAGGATTAAAAAAATTCTGTTTTAATTGAAAATTTATTAATGTTTATTATAATAATTCATAATAATTAATTAATGATAAAATTTCCTTAACTGATAATTATTATTAGTTTATACACTATCAGCACAACAAGAAGTATTTCTCTAAAAATTACGCTGTGCTCCAGGTACAGTAAGAGAGATATTATTATTAGTTTACACCCTATTAGCAACAAGAAGTATTTCACTAAAAAGTAAGATGTAATCCAGGTACTGTAAAGATACCGAATAAAGCTGAGAAAGATTTCATTAAAAGTTTAATGTTTTATTAAAAAAATTGATAGATTTATTTTTATAATATATAAGATAGATATGATTTATATTAATGTGCCTAGAAAACTGTGAAATGTTTGATTTTGCAGAATTATTTACTCACAAACGAAAATATTGTTTAAACAACAAGAAAAAAATTTGAAATAAATTGGATATTTTTCTATAAACTTTCAAATAAAAATGATATCCTTATTGACATACTACAACTCATATACTTAACACGCATTTTTCATTATGAAATAATTGATATACTTCAGTAATTAGCAAGAAGGATAAAATCTGTGAAATTTTAAACAATTATTGCGGAAAATTTATTGTTATATGTAAATTCAGAGAATTTTATGAAATACTAAAAGTATAAGTCACAAGAATAAATTATAGTTTATATAAACTGCTAAATAATTATTTATCTATTAATTTTTAAAAACTTAATACACTGCTGGACACTCAAAATGTGACACATTGGAAATCATATGGAATTTGCATTATATTCTTGAGACAGTAAGACACTGAAATCATTAGCATTGCCCAAGTATATGCTTAACGTGGGAAATTGTAGTCCACCTACAAGAGCTAAATAACGGAACAAGTGTTTGCCAATTTAAAGTACAGTAACTGTGTTTTCATGTATTTTTTGCTTAAGCTGATTAACTGCACATCAAAGAAGACATCAAATGCTTTTCGAGTAAGTTTCTGAATTCGGCCGAGAAAGAAGGTAGCCTATAGGGATCACGGATTATCCTTCAGAGAAATCAGTGATCTTGTTGAACGAAATCAAGCAACTATTAGATGCAGGAAGTAACGGATGACGAAGAAGACCAATCACACTCACCTAGTTGCAGGTATATTGTGCAGGAAGTAACGGATGACAGGTATATTGTGTGCAACGCAGTGTTGGCTCGCTCAGACACATCACTAGCTATTTGATATCCATTCGAACTATTCCACGTCGTTTTCAGCAGATTGAAATACTCGCAAGTCATCCATTTTATTTGTTTTCACTTGAGTCAATACTACAGGCATTTGCCTTGCCAATGGAGTGAACATGGATAACAGAATGGAATGATATATCTTTACTGATGAATCCCTCTTTTGCCTGCAACTTTATGATAGTCGGATTCGAGTTTGAAGACACCATAGTGAGAAACTGCTGAATCGTTGCCTTATGCATCATCACATGGGCCTTGCACCTGATATCATGGTTTTTGGCGCAGTTAGTCCATTTTTGGACTTTGCGCCACACCCCACAACCAACCAACCAACCAACCAAGGTTTCTGGCGGCATTGGATTTCACTTCTGCATCTCTCTAATACTCATTGCTGGTAGTCTAAAGAGCTAGGTCTATATCTGTTAGGTATTGCATCTAGTGATTCTCCTGTAACTTTCAGTTTGTTATTAACAGTATACCCAAAGGATAATATTCGATCAATTGTGGTTACGATATTCAAGTAATCTTTACCTACGAGATTGAATTGCTTCCTCGGCCTACTTGTTTTTTCCCGATCTATCATCAACCGATAAGGTGTGATCCATATTTTCTTAACAACTGGGCTTCTATACAGTTCTTTCTGCTAACACTAAATAAACTTCGGCAATATGTAGAAGTCGCAAGGATATCTACACCATAAGGATATATCTCAACCTTTCTTATTTTTATGCTGAGGCTTGTGGTAGTGGTTATTACTGAAAATGGTGGGTGTATTAACTACTGATTTCCTGTTTAAGTTCACCAATGAGCTGGGTACAGGGAGGCTTGTTGGTGTACACTACTGATTTCGTCAGTATCTACACTTCACAAGAAGCTGCAGTTACAATGATTTGAACTTGTTGCAACTTGTTATCTAACACTAAAAAATTGCTGGTCATCATTCCTGTTGTGGTATTTTAGTGACAAGTGGTGTAATGTATATAGATTATAATATCAAACAAAAGAAGTTAAAAAACAACAAAACTAAAATTACGAACACTAATAAAAATATAACAATCCAGTCTAAATTATAATGAGCAAAACATAATTGCTTTATGTATCATTATTTATTAATGTTTCATATATTAATTATTCCATATTATGAATCATTCAATATAACGAAGTAGAAATATTAATGAGCAGCCATTATCACTACCAATTCATAAACTATCAAGCATATTGGTATGTATCGTCATTGCTTTTAGATGCAATTTTTATAGATATTTTTTTAAAAAGAAGATATATTTATAGAAAAATATTGTTTAAAAACTATTTTTCAACTACAAATAAGAAAAATGTAAAAAGAAGTATGTGGGAAATTTTGAGTGCATTAGAAAAAAAAATATTATGAACAAGAAGAGGATCATCGTGACGTAAATCATTGCAAAATCACACAACGTCGTCGCAGATACCTGATTGGGAATAGTATTGCTCTGGCAAATGAAAAGTAGCGAGTTCTATACCCACCCAGCCGAAGATCTATTCTGCCCACTGATAAAGGCTGGGGTACGCAAAATAGGTAGTAGTTGCAAAATATTCCAAGTGATATGATATGCCCTGGGTTGATTAACCAAGTCAGAGGTTGCTCTGCTTGGTCCTTGCTTCTAAATTATGAAGATACTTCTGAAATTTACGATGGTCCACCCACTGGTTGACCCAGTTAACAAGATGTCTCCAATTCTATCCTTTGTGTCAAAATTCAGGATGTAATGGCATCACAACCAAGAGTTCAGGCATTTAAAATAAATAGCAATGTAAATAGTATTAATTAAATTAAGTAAAGAAAATTTTAAAGTGATAATAATAAGCATAATTTTTTATATAAAATTTTAATTTAAATGAATACTGTACACACTGAAGATATTGCTAAAATAACTTTCATCACATTTGAGAAATTTTTTAGCAATTTTTTTATCTTCATTTGTTGTGGTAATTTAAAGGTAAATTATTTGTTTAAAATATAAAAACTATCTAAAAATAACATCATTATGTGGGTGTATTTAATGCTAATTTATCGAAATAATTTAAAATATTTATTTAAGCTGCAAAAAAAGTAATTTGAAATTAAGGAAAATTATCTATGATTTATAATTAGCAAATTAAGAAATGAATAAGACACATTTGTTTAGCTTTTCTTCGGATAAAAATTTTACAATTAAAAACAAATAAGCAAATTTTTAATCATTTAAATATTTAAACTGCTTAAAAAATCTTTCAATATTATAAGATTCACTTTTATGAAGATTAAAATTCAAATATATAAGAAATGTAATCTCTTATAATGAAATGTTACATTTTGTATCAGCTAAAATATAATTAATGTTTAAAAGAATACATTTTGTTTTGAAATTCCGTTAACTACAAGTTTTTTTTCAGCGGGAAAAGAATTTTTTTTTACATAAATATAATATAAATTTCATTCTTTTATGAATTTGATATTTAACCAATATAAATCGTATTAACCTTATATGTTTACGACAGTTTTTAAAATTAAAAATAAGCAGTCTTACATATTGAAGACAAAAATTCTTATTCTTTGTTTAAAATTTAGCATGAATATTTTTTCCGGTAATTTTCTAAAATAGGTAAATTTGATTACAAATCTTTTATAGTTTCTTATAAATATACTTTACAATGAAATCTGTCCCTGGAAATTTTATTCTGAAGTTTATATTTTGCTATATTGTCTAACATATTATCACATGAGAAATTAATAAATAATTCTCTATTGTTAGTAATTCTTATTTTACCAGCTCATGCAACCTTAAAAATATATTTAAGGTTGTTGACTACAAGTTTTTCTTTAAATATGATTATTGAGAAATTGCTTTTAAATAAAACTGTAGTAAATTATGAAATTTAAATAAATAAGTTATTTAATATGTATGTTAGACGATTTTGTTAAATAAAGTAGTATGTATGTATCTAGCATTTAAATTATTATAAAAAAAATGAATATTAAATGATAGTGGAGAATAATCATTTGATGAAGAAACATTGTACATCATAGGGATTTATTTTTATTTCCTTACGTTTGTTTTATCGAGCTTTTAAAATCTTTATATTAAATTTTCTATACATTTTGAAAAAACCGACTTTTTTTGGTAGAGGATTTTAAATTTTCAAAAATTTATCAAATGAATAAATTGTGATGACTACAAAAAATTGTAAATCTGAAATGTTTAATTTTAAGATTTTTGTCTCCTTTACCTCATGCAGACCTTCTTAACCTCATGCATCTTCCTCGACCACTTGCAGAGTTTTCAAATATGAACTACTTCAAAAGTGTTGAAATCATTTTAGTAATATCGCAGGGAACTTATTATAACATTAAATAGGTTTTAAAAATTTAAAGAAATAATATTTATCTTTGCAATTAGAAATATTTGCATTATTCCAAGATCCTTTTTAAACTTTAAAAATTTCTCCATGTATTACATTTCTCTTACAGTTGTAAAGTTTTATATCGTAAATATTTAAAACAAATTATGCTTACTTAAAAATGTTTTTGAAGCTAAAATTTTATAAAAATATCTAGTAAATTCAGTTAGATCAGTCAGTGAGACTGTTAGAACTACAAAATAATTCTCTAATTTAAGGGTAATGCTTAAGATTTTCAGACAAATTTCAAGACATTTGTCTAATAAAGTATAATATGTACTTTACGGTGTGATTCCTTACGTAATGAAAATATTTTACAAACAAATAAAAGTCCGATGTTTTTACAAGTAGATATACATAATTTTATAAATGAGAAGAAACGCAGAATTAATTTTTTAAAAACTTTAACACACTTAAGATTTTCTTTTTAGGAGATTAAGATATTACAAATATTTTAGGAGGCCTGTTTGACACAGAAGATGAAGAACAGGAAATAGCGTTCCGAATAGCAGTTGATCTTCATAATAGTAAGAAAAATTCAAGACCGAAACCAAGGTTTATAGCCCAGGTGGAAAGAATAACCACTGGGGATATTTATGAAGCAACTAATAAAGGTAGTTTTGAGAAATTGAAATCTTTAATTGCACTGATAATTCAATTTAATAATGAAAAATTGTAAATACGAAATTTACATTATTTCTTATCATAATTTCATTTTAAACATATAGTGTCAGTAGTTAATATCTTTTTTATGTTGACCTTCAAAATTGAAAATTTAATGTTGATATTATTATATATATGTGTGTGTGTGTTTGTATTGACACATTTTCCTATTTTAGTGTTCGCAGATATTGTATAAATGATATTCATAAATATAATATTCACATTTATTCATATAAACGATATTCATTTCTATTATATTCAAATGTAAATATTGCTTTTATATAGAAAATTAATGTTTTACAATGAAATATAAGAACATAATAGATAAAATATAAGAATATAAATTTACAATAGTTTTGAAAATGTGTTTTCAGCAATTCAGGAATACATTTTCTAGCATAAATATTTATTAGTAAATGATCTATTCATTAAAAATATTCTCTTTTATATAATAAAATGATAATGCAGTTAAAACATAAATCTTATATTTTTATAGGCTATATTGAAAGACTTTAAAATGATGTGTAATCTGCCAAAGCTATAACTAATAATTTTGGCAAAATGTTTATTTAAGATAAAAACACTATCACATTTACTTTTTTATTATTTACATTATAACTGTTTCAGATTTATGGAAATTTATAATGATGTTACAAAATACTTAGGCAAATCTTAGAATTCAAATTTTGCTTACTCATAAGGAAAATTAATAAAACAGTTTTAATTTATTTTTTCATCTAAAATAATAATGGACAAATATAAAAAACCTATTTTCTCATTTAGATTTTAATTAACTTTTGCACATAATTTCATTTTGAAATTAATTTCTCGCATATAAGCTTATATATATTTATTTTAAACGCAGTAACAAAATCTTCAAATATAATTTATTAAAATTAATATACTAAATTTTAAGAAATTAACTATTCAAAGTGAGTTTTATTTAGTTTCAATTTAAATATGATTAAAAAGACTTCAAATTCAAAAGTTTTGATTCAAAACTGATAAATTTTGAATGAATTACATTAGATTCAAGGTAGGAAAATTATTTGCTTCTTAAATATTTTACTAAAAATTACTTCAGACTTTATGCATGCTATTAATAGTAGTTTCTGAAGAAAAAATATGTTGTTACAGAAAAAGTCTTATTTATTTAAATGTAACTGATATACACCGCAAAACATGCCAAAAGTTACGAGCGAAAGATAGCGATTCTTTTTTCCATTTGAACAATTTTTTAGATTAAGGATTACACAGCGGAGGGAAAAAAGTTCTAAAAGAGTAAAGAAAGTTCTGCATGATAAGTGGAATTCTTGGCGATCCAAAAATGGTCGTGCATCATATGCAGTTGTGGCTTTTCCGAAAGGGGATCGCCAAAACGTCGTTATTTTTATCTTTAGATGACAGAGCAATACTGCTCGGAAGGAAATATGAAATTGCCTGGTGTTTCTTAAAGCACCTGCCATAATATTTTTGCTTCGGTACCCTGGGTTTTAATAGAAGATGCTATTAAATTTAAAATTTAATATAGAACTTCAAAGATATTTTTGTATTGCTTATGGTTGATCTTTCATGCTAATAATTCTTTATGATTTTCATAGGGATTTTAATATCAGTTTCATATATGTTTATCAAATTTTATTGTATTTTAGTTGCTAAATAACGCAGAATTTTCTTCCAAATAAAAAAGTAGCTTATTTTTATATATTAAATGGGAAACATTACATATGTTCTGTTTACTTAGTAATATAAGATTTAATATGGGAACTCCGAACTGATATTTTTTATGTAAAATAAATACTATATATATGTATATATATATATATATATATATATATATATATATATATATATATATATATATATATATATATATATATATATATATATACATAACATAAATGCAATGTATCGAACATATATGCAAATAAAACTTTCTTTCTAGTAAGTGCAGTGCTCAACTTTGTGCATACTAGTCTTGAAAATCAAATTGTGATTAATTTCTGTTCCTTACAATTTTATCAATAACTGTATAAGTTTTCGATGTATTTTAAAACTTCCATTACCATATATCTTGTATATATTATATATTTGTAACTCTAAGCGAACTATTGGAAATTCATGCACTTATTTTCTACTATAGAAATATACTTCTACCGTTTATATTATACGTCAGTCTATATTCGAAAAATCCTCGAAAGAAATTTTAAGCAGTAAAAGGGTTCTTTTTTTGGAGTTTAACCCTTCTTTGTTTAATGATACGGGGAGGAAAGAGGAGTTTTTCTCTTTTCTATGTTCTTACGTAGGAGAGGAAATAAATCGAATTCGGCACCACAGTTTTTTCTCATCAAATATCTGATATCCACATGTCTTCGAATATTGTTTCCACAGTGTTCTTAATGTCTGCATTTTGTTTCTGCATTGTAGAACAAAGCTAGTGTTGCTTTGTTGTACAAGAAGGAAACAAGTTCTCATGTGTTACATATAAATAATCAACTAAAAAATTAAAAATATCAAATCATAAATATAAAAAATAAAAAGAAAGAAAAACACTATTCGTTAGGAATGGAAGTTTGTAAAAAAGAGATTTTTCAAAATTTTAGTTCGTGAACAGGAGTTAAAATTATCATTGTGTCTACAATGTAAGGATAGGGATTACCATCTAGTTCGTAAAAGCGTGAGTGTTTGCAAATTAGAGGTTCATAAAAACGAAAGTCTATTGTATTTCTTTTAAATTTATTGATGTACAAATATTTCATTTATTAAAAGACACATTTTAAGAGAAACTAAAAAAAGTTTAATTAAATATTGATTAAAAATTTTAAATTACGTGAGTAAAATTCTCATTATTTGAAATAATAAAATTTTAAGAATTGCAAATTATATGGCTTGACATGACCACAACTATTGGCCATCAAAAATATTGCATTGCTTATTATAGTGTTCCTAGTAAATGAAGTTAGTGTCATGGGTCATAAAACATTCAGCTATTTCTTTATTTTTCATAAACAATTTGTGTTGCATTTCACTTCTTATAAACTACATAAGGTTAATGATTTTATCGTTCATAACTATAGAATTTACTTCTTTTGGCACTTATATGATAAATATAATATAACTCTGCTTCATTACACAATTATTGTGGTATAATCAAAGAAATATGTGCAAAACATGCCAATTCAAATCTTTAAATAAAAGTATTCACATTTGTTATGGATTTATAGATGTGACCTAAAGTACGTTTTAATATCAAACATTGTTTTTATGTAAATTTCTTAAATATTATAATCAATAATACTCATTTGAATAGATTAAAGATTATTAGTTTAAAATTTTTCTTTATGATGGGCTTTGCGAAATTATGTAATATATTTTCAGTCTGTAATTTGTTGCAACAAGGTGTTGCAGCAATATTTGGACCCCAGGACCACTTGACCAGTTTACACGTTGCTTCTATTTGTGACGAAGTTGAAGTTCCTCACATTGAAACTCGTTGGGAATATAAACAGACACGTGATGGCCTGTCAATTAATCTGCATCCTTCGTCCCACGTGTTGAGTGAATCATTCGTTACCATGGTCAAGCATATGGGATGGAAAAACTTCACTTTGCTATATGACAGCAATGAAGGTAAGAAACTCATGTTTATAAAAGAAAATTCTGTCATGAATAACTTTTGATTCATCTTCATAAAATCTGTATTCATATCAATCCAATACAGACATCAAAACTAATGTACACTTTTGTTTTCATTAAAAATACACTGGCTGTTTCCTGCCAATTGCTTTAATAGTGCACATTTAATTAAACTATTACTCATAATTTCTAATTTGAAAATATGCATGTTATTTATGTAATACTTTCGGAATTTAAACAGTGTAATATGATTAAGGTGAGATGAAAAATATACAGTATATGCAGTAAAGATCTACTAAAGAATTTAACATTTAAAAATTGGTTTACCAAATTTATTTCTCTCTGGATGAAGGACACTAAAGAACAAACTGAGGACGAGACGCTTTTTATTGCAGGCTTTTGAAGCAAACTGCAATAAAATCTACGGTAAACAAGAAATACTGCAAAACGATGAAATATATTATAATCAGTAGCTTGTCTCTGTCATGAGAAGTATGTATAAAGAATATACATACTTCTCATGTTAAGTGAAGGAATTAAGATCTCATATAGGCATCACAATTATGCAATCACGGATAAAAGTCAAACACTTTTTTAGACAAAAATAACAGACCATAGAAAATAAGATATCTATGATAATATATGAGTGACCTATGATATGTGAAATCTATGATTATCTACTATGATATGATAATAGGATCTGTGAAAGATAGTGACTCAATACTTATCAGGTATGTGAGCAAACATCTATGGAAAAAATATATTGTAGGCATAGCGATATTCTCGAGGTATGTAATTGACAGTTGACACTAGCAAATTCCTCAGTACTTAACTCCAAGAAACTTTACCATTTTATTAAGAGTTGCTCGTATTTTTATTTGAAGAAGTAATACAAAATGTTTTAAAGTTATTTACAGTAGTTAAACATGAATCATTTTAAAACATTACGAAAATACGCAATCAGATTCTAGCTAATCATCAGGATAAAAACAAGATAATAATATAATGGTCATGGGGTTAATGATGAATTCAGCTTACTTAAGGGTGACTGTTTTGAAGTTTTGTAAAATTCTTGATTATATAAAACCAATATTTATAATTTATAAATTATATTTACAAAAACTTTTTGATGTTTATAGAAATAGAATCTTAATTCTTTCATGAGCATTGTAATACAATAAAAGAAGGTTTGTTCTCTGTAGAAGAGTTCCCAATCCAACAAATTAATCAGTTTTCATCGTTAATGAGGAATTCATTTGTTTTACTTAAAATGGCACTGGATGTGTTGCTGCTCAAAATTTTCTTCTTCCAGATAATCTTCCAATTTTCGCTGGGCATGGCTAAATGCCAAGAAAAAAATCTAGAGGTGTAATACAATATGAGTTTTTGAAAACAAATTTAAAGACTGCTGTCGATACATATGCTCAGTTGTTGGAAAATGCGAAAGAAATATTTGCTGTTCTCGTGTATCGAAAAAATATTTTTACAAGACAATGTGCAACCACATATAATAGGGATGATTCACAAATTGGCACAGGTGCTGTATAGATCATGATTTCAAATTCTGAGATTGGCGATTTTTTGGATGATTTTTTTATGTATCTGACAACCTCGTTTTTATTACGTCATATATATGGAGACCTATAAAAACTATGCAGCAAATTCTATTTTGGTAACCCTATTGTTTACGTCATCACGCACGTCATGATACGTCATCTTGACAACATTTCTTCATTGCGAAAAGAATTCAGAATTTGGAATTATGAATTATACGGCACCTGTGCCCGAAACGTTTTTGAAATTGTATATTAAACTACATATATCTGTTCCTGAAATCTTATTCAAACATACAGCCTCATTTTCTGTTCATTACGATACGTTTTGCATGGAACTTCTTCAAGTCAGAAAAGATCAAATCCACCATATTCTAAAAAATTTCTCCTGTTAACAAACATGAGAAAAGAAATGCTAAGCTGCAAAGGAAATGAGAGAAGCTCATACATAATAGTGGTAAAGACCTTAGATTAATGCCATTTCATTAGTTAATGTAAGAAAAGTAAAGGTTTGGTTAAAAAATGGCAGTAATTTATTACTCGAAATAGTGTTCTATATAATTTAATATAGAGGTAAAGTAACTTAAAAGGAGATTTGAGCAATGACGAAATAATCATTCCTTTGTTTATTATATCAATGTCACATCTCTAAAAACAATTTTAGATAAAAAAAATTATTCGTTTTCTATAATTTAAAGGAAAGATAATATTCAGAATAAATGATGAAAAATATAAGTAATGATTGTACGAACAGAATTCTCTGGCAGCTATAATGTTTGAGGTTAAATTATTTATTATGAATATATATAACAAGATAATTTGAAGAATTTAAATTGGCAGAATAATTTTGACTTATCATTTGTATAAGTCCATAGGATAACAGGTAAGAAGTAGAAAATAAATAACTAAGTCGCTCAGAATTTTTCACAGCCAGTGAATTAATTATAAGACAGAACATAATACCAAACTTTGATAATACTTTATAAGATGAAACGTTTTCATAGTAGTAAGCTTTTATTTTTAATAATGAAATTCATGGATTTGATTCTAAGATATTTGAGAAAAGATTACTACCGTGTTCTGCTAAGGTGAATTATTAGAAATACTTTTGGTAACATCCTCTTAAATCACAGAAATAATTTAAAATAATTAAGAAATCTTCACTCAGAAATTATCTCAATAGTTTTACATGAAACTAAAACAGTTGAGTTATCTACACAAATCACTGTTTTAGTGTTTTGCATAAGATTATATCATCATTTCTCTTCAGCAGAACTTTTTCTGTATCACCAAAAAAAAGCTGTTTTAAATTAAAAGATTAATATATTTTCATATTAAAAATAAAAAAAAGCTAATTTCAGCTTTTATTTTTTGAAAGTATAGTTTAATGTATCATCAAAACCTAAGTAAGCCTGAAAAAATAATATTGAATGTAAAATAATTAAAATATGTTTAAAAAGGTAAATAATGAAGATTCAGATTATGAATGTTAATTTTTAGATTGATTTTAGATTTAGATTGATGAAAGCACTTTTGAAGGTAATAAAAATTATCATATTGTCAAACATGGACAACTGAACTATAATACGGAACTTATTTTAAAGTGGTTTGTATTAAAGTAATGGAGACGACAAAACTTATTTTAAATATTTCCATACTGAATTTATTGTTTGCTTAAACTGTTTGTTATCTTAGAAAGACCAGGAAACTGTAGGAGTTATTAAAGTCTTTCCGGAGGGAGATTGATGTGATTGCTCTGAAAAATTTTAAATCTTTGTTCCAGTTACTAAATATTTAATTTCATTCCTTTTAGTTACCATAATTTTACAATATTAGTTTGAATGCGTTAAAAACTATGTAAATTACAGTGGGTAATCAGATAACGAACATAATATGTTACATGGCCATGTTGGCTATCTGAATTACTCGTTGACCGATCATCGATTTACCATAGATACTTTGTGAAATCGATTAATTCGTTCTGGAAGTTAACTCTCTTGACTGTTAAACTTTAAATTTCTATATTGGAAAAAATAATTTTTTTTCTCTGGAAACCTGAATGAGAACTAGAAGGAAACGAGACTCATTGTTTCACCGCGAGAGGTAAGGAGTCTGTCGTCTGGCATTCTCATTCAAGACTATGTATGGGACGGTGAATGAACGAGAGAGGGGGGGAAGCCCTCGTTTAATATGAAACCAGATTCAGTCTTAAATGAAATCAAAACCTAAACTAATAGTCTATACTGACTGTAAATCTTTTGTTGGAAAAAAATCTTTTTTGCAATATAGAACTTTGAAGTTTAACAGGCAAGAGAGATGAAAAATGATTTTTGGTCTATTCGGTTTGGCAACCATGCATATTATGCTCCGAGAGCCGAGTAGGTTTTGTTAGAATTCGTTTTTGTTCCTTATTCTAACATGTTCGTTGTCTTCACTCTAAAATCTGTCGTAAGAATGTTCGTTGTCCGATTTGTTCACAATACGAACTGTTCGTTCACCGATTATCCTCTGTATTTATTATTAGCATAACTTTTCAACATAATTTTTTTATTTCAGATATCTCATACATTAGTAAATATGAAATTAAGCATTAGTAAGTAATTTGTTAAAGAGTTGTAAATTAATATTTTGGTCCAGAATGCATTCACTTAAGTAATCATATTTGCAGAATATACGGGACACATATTTTCTCTTATTTTAAGAACAATGTTATATCAATTTTAATAATTTGGTCTTTCACATTATCGACATCAGAATTCTGAAATATTGAAATTTTGAACTTCTAGGAATCATTCGGCTTCAAAATTTTCTCAAAGAAGCTCAATTGAATCAATGGCAAATAGAAATTTACAAGTTTGAAGCAGATGTTCCATTCAGAAATGTGTTCTGGCAGGTAAAGAAGGATTTGGAAAAAATGAAACAAGTTGACCATAAAATTATCTTAGACGTCGGACGGCGAAACTTGTACGATGCCTTAAAGCAAGTAATAATTAAATGAATAATTTCCAGTCTTATTTTACAAATTGCTTTTTAAGCATCATTTGAATTAATATTTAAGCAATTTTAAAGCTCATTTATTATTAATAATGTATTTTTTAATTTTAATTCATATCATAAATAAATTTTAATAGAATTAATGTTGGATTTTAATACAGAGTTAGTCTTAATACCTATCAAATCCTTAGCAACGATAGAGACTTTAACAGAATTATTATTAGAATCAATAACATCAATTTATTTTTTAAAATTTTATCAATATTTAAATAACAATTGATTGCAATTCTAAATTAAATAATACGAGCGCTTATTATTTAATTTACAATTGCAATCAAGTGTTATTTAAAATTAAAACATTTTTATTTTAAATAGAGATCTAGAAAATAGGATTTATTTTTTAAATATAAAATAAACTGTTTTTAAAGTAATTATTAATAGTCAAAACACTTTTGAAATATCATATATTTTGTAATATTGCTATTTTTTTTAAGAAAAATTAAAATTTCTCCAAATTTTTATACTTAAATTCAATAACAGAAAGCTTTATTTAATTATCTATAATTCATTTAATTTTTTTATTATTTAATTGCTTAAGAAACGAAACTAGATGAAATACCGAAAAATTATGTATATACATACGTACATATATCTATATCTATATGCATATACATATATATATATATATATATATATATATATATATATATATATATATATATATATATATATATATATATATATATATATATATATATATATATATATATATATATATATATATATATATATATATATATATATATATATATATATATATATATATATATATATATATATTGAATGTGAACTTTATATAAAATTGTATCAGAAAACCTTGAGATTGTTCTTTATTTTATTTCCAAAATTTTGACTGATACACACACACACTTGTATGTGTTAAGATTTTGAAAATAGGAACAAAAATCTCTCTCAAGCTCAAGTTTTTAATAATAAAGTTGCCAACCCTAATATCTCAACTGAAATAAAAAAAATGTGTTTAAAAATTTTTCAATTTCAGAACGATACTTACAAATATAGATTCAAGCTAATTTTATAAGCATTTAAAATATAATTAATCTTGCAACAAATATCAATTATTCATAATAAAAAAAGAATTTCGTTTTAGAAATTTGAAATATAAATCAGCTAATTAAAATCCATTATAAAGTCACCGCTTAGAAATAGAAGATCTATAATTATTGACAATTTCACTCTAAAATGTAGCCAATATTGCACTTACTTATATTGTATCATTATTTTCATATATGCTTTTTGATATTGTTTCTGCATTTTCTATATATATAATGAGTTCATTTAAGGTAATAATTGTTATACCTTTTCAAAACTTGTTCTGTCTTCTGTATATCATGATATGGTCTTGATATTATCTCGTTTATAAAAATATAAGGTGTATCTCTTTAATAAATTTCTATCATCTCCTTTATAAAAATATAACGAAAAGGATTTAGAAGACAGTTTTCACCATATTTTCTTTAAGCTTAATTTTTATAAATTTAAAAGCATACTTATTGATTTAATATAAGCATAATTATGAGTTAGGAAATCTAATAACTGGAACTTTTAAAATTTACTGTTTGTTTACAGGGATTTCTAAAGCAGAAATTATGAAATATCAAAAAAAAAAGTCTTTTTTATATTGATTTGGAATTTGTATTTTATTATTTTTATTTCATCCCACTTTTTTTAAAATTTGTTTTAAGCACTTTATATAATTCATAATTTCCTTTTATTCAAAAACACTCGGCTGAAAAATATTGGCTTTTAACTGTTTTATGCTAAAATATTATTTTTTCAATTATTCTTCTTTTATATTTTTAAACAAGCATATTCACTTATTAAGGAATTGTTTGAAAACTTTTTGCCGGGATAAATGCCATGTAAAAATAATTTTAAGTATAAATTGTTTTTTTCTCCTAAGGTTATTATATATATATATATATATATATATATATATATATATATATATATATATATATATATATATATATATATATATATATGTTTTTTCTCCTAAGGTTATTATATATATATATATATATATATATATATATATATATATATATATATATATATATATATATATATATATATATATATATATATATATATATATATATATATATATCATATACATATTTTATACATATATTATAATTTATTTAATATATATATATATGTATATATATATACATACATATGCATATATTATACATATATTATAATTTATTTAATATATATATATATATATATATATATATATATATATATATATATATATATATATATATATATATATATATATATATATATATATATATATATATATATATATATATATATATATATATATATATATATATATATATATATATATATATATATATATATATATATATTAAACAATTTCAAATAGTTTATGAAACTTTATTTTTGTTTTTTTTAAAAGTTCAAATAATTGGGTAAATTGGGTACTTTAGTTATCAAATTTCCTATATTTTAAATCTATAAGGAAAGTTCTTTTTGATATTCAATTTATGCAAAAGTTATAAAAACAAGCAACCAATTCCACCATAAAATAAATTTTATCAAAAAGCTTTCATTATTGATGTTTTTACTTAAATACATTTATTTTAGTGTTAATTATAATTAAAATCTTTTAAATATATTTGTTGATTTTAAGATAAAAGAACTTGTAATTTAAAATTAAAATACGCAAGTTTCAGTAACTCTGGTATTAAAAATATAAATTTTAATATTTATTTTTATTTTTTCTGCATATATTTAGAAAAACTTTGTTAATATTTTTGCAAAGAACAAAGTTAATATATAAGCTAACATTCTCTGAAATTATAATAATACACTAATTGAGTTTAAAATGCAATTTCACTAAAATTTAATACAAATATTCTAAAAACTATGAAAATGTACACAAAACTTGAAAAAATAATTACTTTGAAATATATATTGCTCAATTAATCTTAACAAAGCATGCAATAATTTGAAAATAATTACATGATTGTTACTAAAATCTATTTATTATGAATTATTTTATTTTGAATAATGAATATCCTTTTTCTATACTAATGAGGTTTTCATTCATACTTTTATATAGTAGTTACCTCAAAAGTTTAGAATAGTTTTATCAATCGGAAATATATCTATTATGTTTTTGGAAGTTTTGCTTTAAAAACGTAAATTTTAAAATCTTATTAATATGTAAAATTGAAAGAAAGGCTAAATTTAAAAAATATCATTGTCATTGCTATTTTCTGATATTTATCATTAAATATCAACACTTCTGAATGCTTATCAAATATTTTTACAATTTTTATAAATAAATAAGAAAATGTAATTTTTATAAAGAAAATTAATTACAAAATGAGATTCTGTAAAGGGAAATACTCTTTTCTCAAAAGAAATTTTCCTTCGTTAAAAAATTAGATTATTCTTTATTAGTAATGTCACAGTTAATATAACATCTGATTTCATAATTGTAACACAAATTCCGTAAATATACATCAAATACAACGGAAGAATTTTGTATTGTAATTCAATGAACATACATTAATATCTTTGTTGAATTATACGTTGAGTATATAAGTTAACTCTTCACATTTTCGACAAAAAAACTTTGTTTGAGAGGCAAATCATTTTGAATTACTAATTCCTATAAGAAGATATAATAGCCAGTATATTAGTATATCAATATTTAATAACTAAAATTTGAAAATGAATGTTTTTCAAAATTTCACCAAGGACTGTCACTGTGCTAACTCATTTTACAGTTTGATACAACATTAATACAAAATTAATACTTCGGTTAAAATTAGTCAGTTTTGATCGATGGTATATGCTTTTCAAACAAAGAAAAATATTTTTTATTGTTTGCCTAGGACCATTACTAATAGCTTATCACATACATTACTGAAAAACGTTATAGTAACATAATAATCAAAAATACTTTATTTCGGAAGAAATAAATATAATGTTTAGATAAGTATCTAAAATTAATTCCTATATTTCAATCTAAAGTGCAGTAAATTTTTACGAATTTAACGAATTTGATAAACAAGTTGGAACTGTGTTCTGATAAAAGTCAAAAGTTATTACTTGGATAAGTGACTAGCAAACACATACATGTATATATATAGTTTTTATCTAATAAGTAAATTTTTTTCAGGCTCAGCAAGTTGGTATGATGACAGAACATCAACAGTATTTGATCACATCTTTGGTAAGTATTTAATTTGTTCAAGTTCTAATGATTTTATAAAAAAAACATTTAATTGAATCATACTGATTCTACTCTCGGTATTGTAATAATTTTATATTTGTAAATAGAAATTGCTTTAATTTTTTTATATTATGAAATTCGTATGCACATTATATTTATGTACATTAAAAAAGTTGTTGTAGGAAGATCATTATGTATAGTAATCACAGTGACAGCTAATATTTTCTGGCTTTTTCAAAACAACAAATTTATAGTTTAATATATTCCATTTTATTTACAATATATTTAAAGTTACAAAGAAAAGTTAGTTCAAATAAATTTGGAATGCGTTTATTAAGTTTAAAATAATAAAACTATAAAGCTAAAAGCCAAAGCCTCTCATATTCTATATGGAGCGATTTAATTATTCTTATTTTATGAAATATATTGCTTAGAATGTAGGATTGTTTTAGTTCAATTCAAAACAATTATTATGAAGTATAACTAAAATAGAAATGGAGATAAGATTTTTCTTATCAAATCTCACATAAATTACGTTTCTATGAAAGCAATTTTTTGTTCATATTTCTTTACAGGATTTACATACTATTGATTTACAAGATTTTAAGTATGGCAAATCTAACATTACTGGGTTCCGGATCGTTCCAGAAAATAACAGTGAATACCATCAGCTTGTGGAATCTATGTCCCATCCTCCATATAATTATCACAGAGGCCTCATGTTTGGTATAAGGGCAAGTATTTCTTAAAACTAAATAAACAGTAGAAATAACAATTACTCTCTTATAAAAAGAAGGTTACCTGCAATTTTTGTAGATATTTTCATATTAAGAACATTTGAAAGAGAAACATGAAATTAATCGAAGTAGAAAATAATCAAGATTTTCTATAAACAAGGGAGAAGCAATAGAAATAGATGGGAAAGATCTAAAATATATTCCAAAAAAGTCATAAGATAAATTGTAATAATTTAAGTTATTATCTGTATATGAATATTGTAATACTCATTATCAAACATACTGACATTATTATTTCTCTCATAAGCCTAATAGTCATTTCGGTCATAACTGATTCCAATAATTATTAAGAAATTAGATATGTAAGACATGAAGAAATCAGATTAGCTTTGTACAATTCAAACAATATATTTGTTAATGACTAGCAAAAATCTGAAATTCAATTTTTTTTATCACAGAACTTTCACAATGAAATAAGTTTGGAAACTATATTATAGTTATAAATCAGTGAAGTTAATTTAATTATTAGAAATGATTTGATATAACACAAATTATTTTTCATAAATTTAAGTTTCAGCGAAAAGAAGTTGAAGTACTTCGAAGCATGGTTTCAAGAATTAAATTAATTGCCAAAATGCTTATAGTTGAATCAAAATTTTGAGCTTGATTACGCATGAATAAATTTGTTTACATAAAATTTTTCATGAATTTTACCATCGGAAATGCTTTATTTGACCTCTCTCCTCAATTCGTTTCAGACAGAAACAGCATTGATATTCGACGCTGTTAAACTGTTTGTTTTGGCTCTACAAGAACTCGATGTTGGAAAGGAGGTGACGAATTTTCCTTCTATCTCTTGCAGCGACGGCTTATCCAAAGGAACTGATGGAACAAGCTTGATCAACTACATGAAATCAGTAAGCTTAGTTACTAGTTTGTGATTAAAAAATTTCTTAACTTTTAAAGTTAAAAAATCAAATTTTTATAATTAATAAAACTGTTTCAGGAAATTAGATAATATTATTTTAAAAAAATACTAATTTTCTTTTATAATTCTGTTCAAATGTAAACTTAAAAATAATGTTATGTGAATGTGAAAACATGTTATTTAAAAAAATACTTATCCTTACGTCAGTTAAATGTGAAATGCAAGATAGTCATATTTATTTTATGCATATTATTTTATTTAAATACATCTACTAATGCCATACTTAAAATCTATACGAATTCAATATTCCTTTTAATTTATATTAAATAAAAATATATTTTAGAAACGCTTAAAGTGAATCTATCATATCTATTAAAGTGTATCTATCAAATCAATATTCAAAATTAATAAAAATGGCTATATGATTGAAATTTTATTTCTTTCTCAAATATGCTTGCATATTTTTCATTTCTTAAATATCCTTTATTTAAAAAAACAATTTTTTTAAATAAAAATATTTAAGAAAGAAAAAATATGCATTAATATTTGAGCTTAAACTTGTCTAAACCTATTTCTGAGTCGCAGTATTCGCATTGAAAGACTGTTTTGTGATTATATAAATACTTCATTTCCGTATTCATAATTGTTATGACCAAGTTTATAACAATTTTTAAAATTCATTAAAATTCTTTACATTAATTTAGCAATTATATACTTTTAAATAATAACTATCATAATTTTTTTTGATATAAAAATTCATTGGTACATTTCAGTTAATTTTATTTCTGACTTTCAAAATAACACATTAATAAAAGTTTTCTAGCCTTTCAGAATAACAAAAGACCAGCGAATTCTTTCTTGAGATAAATTTTTGGGATATTTTTAGGTATTGTTACTGATGAGAATGGTCCATTGTATGAGGAAAACCGTCATAAATGTCTATGATACTTATATATACACAGTCTTAATAGTCTTTCATTGTTAAACTAACATTTACTCAAAGTGCATAATATTTTTCTGAGTCAATCATGTAAAATAAACTTTCATATATTATGGTTTTTACATTTAAAAGCACTATTATGTTCTTACATTTGCTGAGAATCAGTTGATTCTAGATTATAAGAGTTTTTTGAATTTAGTAGTTATATCTTGAACCGTCCAGAAAAATTTAAGATAATCAAAAAACCAATCATTTTATAAGTTTTACCACTTTTTTTCCCTCTAGAAATGTAACTTTCTATATTTAGAAAGTATAGCCATATTTCTTAAAATATATTCTCCTATGATTATTTATAATACATTAGATTTTATACGATGCAATGAATGTAGTTGATTATGTTACTTTTAACTGTGTAAGATCTGCTAATATTTATGTTACATTTAATTAGAGCGTTATGATGGGAGTAACTGGACTGATTACTTTTAACGGTCAAGGAATTAGGTCTGCATTTCCAATGGATATTGTTTTATTGAAAGAAGAAGGACTTATAAAAGTAATTTACTTTTATTTTTAATATATTTAATCACACTAATAAATGCAATTTGATAATTCTTACATTGAAATATTACTTATTAATTATAAAATATTTAAATCAAAATTTTAAGAATTAGTAAAACCTTTTACTACTTTTAATCTAAAACATGATGAAACTAAATTTTAAAACCAATTTTTGACGTTTCAAATTTACAGAGAACAAAAATTAATTGCACATTTTAATAAGTAAGATTATGAAATAAGAAATATTTTATATAAATGAAAAGCAAAATCTTGAAATAGGAATGCTAATTTAGTAGTTTAAATAAAAAATACATTTTTGTTTTCTTTAAAACCACCACTGCAACATTTCATTAAATTTGGATAAAAGTTGCTTTTCTCAGATTCTTTATAAGAAAACTGAATCAAGCAATTATTGCTTCAAATCACAAACATACTGAAAATGGATTTGATACGATGGAACATTTTGCTAATTTGAAAAAAAAAAATCATTCAAAATGTGTAAATGTATGTATAAATAAAAATTCATACACAAAATTTATACAAAATCTATTATTCATATAGTATTTATTTTAATTATAGAATTTTTAATAAAAATATGACCAATCACTTCGCAAAATTATTGAAAACAAAGATAACTAAAATCTAGTTGCAACTCATACGTGTTTTTATTATACGTGTAACTATATTTAAATATATTTATATTTATTCAATAAAAATATTAAATAAATAACTTAGATTAATTAATATTTTGACGGGTTTTTTAACACTCATTGGTGTTACTTATAAGAGAATACTTTAATGACTAAAAAATTGATAAATAATGGATTAAATTTTATTAATCTTTTAATCTTTCTGTAACATTTTCAATGATGATTTAAATTATGGTTTTATTTTATTCCGGGACACGTTTGAATGTTCCGAGTGTCTAATTATGGCGCTTTGTTTTTCATTTCAAAATGAATTCAATGTTTCAAATTATATTTTCATTAATATTTTATTAAAATTAGCTTTGTGAATATTTTAAGCAAAATATAAACCAGTATATAAAAGTGTATGCATATACAAGAATCCAGAGAAATGAACATCACGTATACATATGTCCTAAATTCAAAGCCAAAAATGCAATTTTAGATTTAATTAAAAATAAATTTTCATGGCAAGGAGGTATATTTTATCATTTTTATTTATTGGTGGACTATATACAATGCCCGATATTGAAAATGCAACACCAAGAAGGAATAGCTAAAAAATTATGCAAATTTCAGGGTAGACACACCTTAATAAGTTATGCAAATGATGTGAAATGCACAGATGTCTAGCGCACATAAGATAAAATGTAAGATGAGAAACCAGCAGAATGGGCAATATTCGCGTCGTTATTGCTTGCCAGGAAAATAATCGTTGAAAATTTGTTCTTGTAGCAAAGGACGCTTGTAATTGCAGAAAATCCCAGGCCATCGTCCACAGAGTCAGTTCCAGCAGGCAAGCGAGTTTACGAGGGGCATAGAGATCGGACTGAGAAGAGCAGGTCGTTTTACGGCAAATCGCAGATGACAGACACCGGGACGTGTCCAAGGTGAACGGCTGTGGGGAAAATGGTTGGAACAAGGAACTGTGGGATGTTTGGGGGCGGGGGAGGCGAGGTAGCCAGATGGACGTTAGCATGCGTAGATCAACTCCTCAGACGAAAGGGTGTTGTTGCACCAGCAACCTTCCCTGTAACTAGCCCTGAGCTGGGCTCTACCAGTTACTCAAATGAGAGTTGCTGGCGTAACTATTTAACTATTTAATGCACCCGCAAAGCACGTATACCGAAATTCTGTAGCATGTAAAAGACATGCAGGATGCTCTCTTATCGAGCAGAACCTTTTTACGTCGATTGATTGCTAGTGGCCTCCGCTCATGGCGTTCGTAAAGATAACTGTCATTAACCCCACAGCATAGACGCCAACGTCTGGAATGGCAGTGGCACAAGATCGTCTTCTAAGATGAGTCTGACTGTGTCCGGCTGAGCTACGTACGTGTATCCCGTCGACGTGGATACAGGTTCAGTCTTGCAGCAACTGTGGAACGCCCCACCGTGCGATAACGTGGCATCATGGCTTGGGGCGCCGTTGCGTACAATTCCAGGTCACTTCTAGTGCACATTTACGACATTATGACAGCCATGGATGATGTGCATAGGCCAGTGATACTACCCTATCTTCAGGAAGTACCCTATGGCCTTTATCAGCATGATAACGACCGAGAGTACAGTGGTCCTACAATCTACTGACTGTTCTTCTCTGTTCTCACTCTGTATTATGCATATCATTTCGAAATATAGATAAATTAATGTTCGTTGCTGTCTCTCTCTCAGTTTGCCGAGTTTCGTTACTTTCTGGCAATTCCTTCTTGATGTTGCATTTTGAATATCGAGCAAAGCATATAGAGAGGGATTATATTTTTCTCGTTCCAGCTCATCAGTTTTTTCTGAGTTAAAGATAAATGAGAATAAACTTGATATTTAGATTAAATTAAAAGATGCGATAATTAAAGAAACCCATTCCAGATATTTTTAAAATATTTAAATTTTTTGAACTTTTTGTGAATAACAGTTATAGTTAAATAACCTATTTTTATTCTATTCACCTCAGATTTTTTAAGTAACACAATATAAATGATTTTTTGTTGATGCATTAATTAAATAATCATCCGATTTTTTTGTAAAAGTTGAATGCAATTTAATCTATCCCTTTTAATAATAACAAATTAGTGTTTCTAAAATGTATTAAGCGATTAATTATACTGACAATTTGAAAATTGCTTACATATATATTATATATTATATATATATACATATATATATATATATATATATATATATATATATATATATATATATATATATATATATATATATATATATATATATATATATTGTAAATAAATGTCGAATTATAATTGAAGTACACATTCTATAATTTACATATTTTTGTAAGTAAATATTGAATCATTACTGAAATACACATTCTGTGATACACATATTTTGTAAGTAAATATCGATTTATTACAGAACATGATAAGACATATATCTTTTAAGATCAGATATATCTTTTAAGGTAATTGATAACTGATAATATTATATTGATGATAAGCTGCTGAAATCCTTCACGGTTTTCCTTATGACTATAATGAACCCATATATATATGATAGACAATCACAGGATCTTGAGTTGTAAAATATACAATAACGTCATCAGGCAGCAACATAACTTCGAACAAAGATATTCGTTTTCATGAAGCAGCCATTTTTTACTTGAAAATGACATTAAAACAGAATTTCTTTCTAAGGTAACTGCTGTAAAACATCATTTATATACACGCTATAGACTGTATTTAACATACACATTTTTGCTGAAAATCCATCCATTTTGTTTCTCTAATATATTATATCCATATTATAAATTTCATATTCATTCACTTAATATCTATATCTGTCTATCTTTCTTATCTATCTATCAATCTCTCTCTCTTTATATATATATATATATATATATATATATATATATATATATATACATAATTAATGGGGTTAATATTTTCCTAAGTGATTTAGTAATTCTATGAAAAATAATGTTTATTTAAACATTAAATTGTAATTAGGATTAGTTTGATTAAATATTAATATTTATTTTATGATAGTTTGGCGAGATACTTCCTGGACCCGAAGTAAATATCACAAGTCGCGTGCCTATTGAAACACCTTTAGAGTATCAAAAATTTGTCATAACTACAATTGTGGTAAGTATTACATATGATTAAAATATTCAAAATGTCGATATATTAGTCTTTCAAATGAAATTTTTAAAACATCATTTGATGATTATTTGAATTCATTCCATTTGTCAGGATTTCTATTACAAGCTTAGAATAAGAAAAGACATGGAAAGTGTCATTCTAATTGACTAGAAATGTCATAAAATTTAGTCATTATGTCTAAAAACTACTAAAAGTATTTCATATGAGTGTTACATAAGAGAATTTATTACACACAATTCTTACGAATCTACATATTTGTGATTAAAATGACCAAATCACAATTTAAAATACGCATGTTTTTTCTAATAAAATGGCATTTAGGATAAGCGTTCTTATTCTTGATGAATTAAATATACTCATATGATATTGAAGTATGTTGACTAAAACAGAAATAATAAAGCTTATAATGGGAAATTTCGTTCTAAAATTTTCAAAAAACTACTTTAACTACTACGTTACTTCCTTTTTTGCATTAAACTATATAGTGATAAAAATTGTAATAAATATGCTAAAATTAATATATATTTCAAAATGAATATTTTTCTAATGTCATTAGAGATTTTAATTATAAGAACAATTTTAAAGGTAGACCTTTCACAGAAGTTGTCATGAATAATGATATTTCATTCTTGATTTGCAGTGATGCTTGTAAGGTTATGAGGAAGGATAATTGGTGTAGCACCAGTTTAAAAAATAATTCTTGAACATCATGTTCCGCAGAAAATATTTGCTGTAATGTGATGGTTACTAGTCTTATTTATTAAAAATCGTTTGGTTTAATGTATGAATATAATAATATTCATAGCCCATATTTCGCTTACTGAACTATTAGTTTCTAGGTCCATTTACATGCAGTATGGTTTCTTGAAATTTTTATGCTCTTTTATAGTACAGTAATATGTCAGTATACAGTTACATTCTATCATTATCAATTATTTAAATGACGTGAAGACAGCATTTAAATTAAAAGTTATATATAGTACAATAATACAATAGATATAAATAAAAATTAAATACAAATGCCTTATCCTAAAACTAAAAAAGATAGTTGTTATTAATAATTAATATTAAAATAATTATTTTCAAAAGTTTAATTTATAATATAATTTATAGTCAAAAATGATTTATAAACTAAAAAAATATGAATTTATGTATTTTGATAGATGTTAAGAATTGAAACATTTTTTTGAAATTTTATTTAAAAAAGTTTTAATTAGCAAATACATTTTTCAAAACAATAACATTAAAATAATATATGTTATATACATGTATATACAAATAAAATATTGTATATATTAAATTAAAATAAAATATATACAGGAAATAAAATTTAATTAATTTTATATTATTTAAATTAATTAAGTTTTATTTCAAACATATTATTTTTCTATTAATTTAAAATATCCATACATTAAGTACTGAATTCAAAGATTTTTAAAATATCTATATACATATTAAAAAGAAAAAGATTGTAAACCTATAATTATTTACATTTATTTTATAATTAGAAAAATATATTTTAATGACATTGAAAATAACTAAAGAACAGATAGCATATTTTTTGAAATTATAGCTAGAATTTCATTTGTCAAAAAAGTGCTAAATTTTTTAATTACGTAACTATAAACATTGTTAAAAAGATCTCTGTTGGTATTAAATCAAATTTTATGGTCACAATTCTTTCGGTAATATTTTAGCAGTTTTCTATAAAGAATGGCTTGGTTAACCAAAAAAATACTGTCTAGACGAATGTGTGTGCGAGATGTAATGTTTATAGATTAAACAACGGAAAGGCTCTTTCCAGCTCTTGCATTTCATATTGAATTGAATTAAGATTCTGTGATTGAAGATGCATTCACGTCTAAGACAATTTCCCTACTATTACTGCTACATCTAAAAAAAGGTACGTTAATAGGGTATTTTGTTACAAAATAGGTCATTTTTATTGAAACACTCTTTCAAAACAAATGAATGAACTTGATCAGCAACAACACTTCGATATGCATTAATTTTTAAATATTGTTCATCAAGAAGAGTTGGATCAAATGAGTTCTTATACCATCTGCGATATTTTCACTTTGTCAGCAATATGGTGCAACGACAAATATTATTTATCGGACCACTTAAAATTTTGCCATTTTTTTACTGCCCAATTTTCGGGTTTTTGTGATTTTAGAAATGTATCTAATTCACAAAGTTGGAGACCTTTTATTAACAGCTCACAGCAAATGTATTTGAATATACTTTCAACTTCCACATCACACAATATTTAAGGAACATAACGTTTAGAAATTATTTAAAAACCAATCTAGGAATTATATATATATATATATATATATATATATATATATATATATATATATATATATATATATATATATATATATATATATATATATATATATATATATATTTATATATATATATATATATTTATATATATATATATATATATATATATATATATATATATATATATATATATATATATGTATATATATATATATATATGTATATATATAAGAACGTAAGTCTTAGTGACTTAGTGGTAGCATTTAACGTTCCCAAGGCACAGACTCGTGTTCGATCCTCGGGCAGAGCAAAGTTGACTCAACCTTTCATCCCTTCAGTGAGTACCAAGCATGCTTGGGAACTAAACACTGTGGGTTTCGCATTAGTATGACCAACTAATTGGGACATATGCTTCCCACCTAGGGCCTCTCAGTCAAGAAAACAGGGATTGGCTCTGTAGACATTGTGGTCCATATGAGCTGTCACAGAGCTTAGTTTAAGCTAAGAAAAGCATTCAATTATTGCACTGATTGCTTGTTATTTTGTATAATCTACCATATTTTTAAATGATAATTATATATTTTTTATCCTATATTTAATTCTGTAGCTGTTTGTGACACTATTACGTTTAATCTTAAAATGGGAAGTTAAATGTTTTTTTTCCTTAGGGTGAACCGTACGTAATGCTGAGAAACTCGTCCAGAGGTCTCCAGGGTAATGCTAGATTTGAAGGCTTTTGCATTGATCTGATTCAAGAATTATCCAAGCATTTGCACTTTTCTTACGAAATTAAACTCGTCAATGACAGAGAGTATGGAACCGAAAAGAAAGATGGCACATGGACTGGTATGATCGGAGAAGTCATGAATGGAGTGCGTTTAATTTACACATCACTATTAATACCATTACCTAATTCTTATCACTACTAAAAATATCACTATTATTTTAGTCTAAAACAATTTCCACTTTTTACCACAAACTCACTTTAAATAATATATTGTTTTTTAAGTTTTGGTTAAGTGTTTGCATTTGTAGTACTGACATTATAGAGAATTTTCAAAACTCTTCTCATTTTTACTATATTAAATATAACAGAATTTATAAAATATTAATTAAAAAATCATATTTATATTATAATTCTTTTTGGGTAGATAGCTTTTCTAATATAATAATTCCTACATTAGAAATTCTTGTTAGAGATAAACATGAAGATGCGAGTAAATATTTTAGCACATGAATCCATAACAAGTAAATGTTTTTGCAAAATGAATTTGAACTTTTAATCATTATATTTTTAAATAATAACATATTTAAATATTTAACATTATATTTTTATATAATAAGAAAAATCTTAAATTTGTAGTATTAGATTGCTGGAATATTAGGAATAATAAACTTAAGTTACGAGTAGTGGATCCATGTGTTTAAATAATGAAAATGATAAAGTGTATAAATTTGATTTCATTAAAGTAATTTAAAATTAAAATATGTAAAAAGAGATATTTTTAAAAATTTAAATAATGAAACTTGTTAACACGATATACCGGGTGATCCAAAAGTCAGGACGAACTTTAAAAATGAATAATTCGAAAACGAATCACGATACAAAGATGCGGTTTGCACCAAACGAATGGAAAATAAACCGGGTTTTGTGTGGCAATGAAAAAAATAGTTCTGTTGGTGACCAACAGATGGCGCTATAGTGTTTTATTGCAACAAAAGAGGATTTACAAATGAAACAATGATTAATGAAGTCCGATTAATTACAGTTAATTAGTACTTACTACAGTAAATGTTCAATGTGCTGTCCATCATTCAGAAGTAAAGCTGTGATACGATTCACCACACCATTCACAGCATTTAGTACCATTTCTTGCGTTATGGCAGACACATTTTGGCGGATGACATCTTTCAGTGCCGCTAGCGATGCCGGTTGGTCGCTGTACACTTTTGACTTCAAGAAGCCCCACAACCAAAAGTCACAGGGTTCACACCCTGTGACTTTTGGAAGATCGGGAGATCTTGGAGGCCAGGCGTGATTAAAGTAGCGACTGATAATACGATCCTCCCCAAATGTTGAGCGTAGCAGGCGTTGCACAGGCAGAGCAATATGAGGTGGTGCTCCATCTTGCATAAAACTGACTGTTTGGAGTGCCTGTCGCGCTTGCAGTTCAGGATTAATGCTGTTCTGTAACAGTGCTAGATATCGCTTACCGGTGACAGAAACTGTTTGGAAACCTGTCTGTGTGACTACCTCGAAAAAAATGGGCCAATTATGTAATCAGCAGTGAAGCCACACCAGACTGCACTTTAGGCTGTTGCAAGGGTATCTCAACAAATGCATGTGGATTTTCTGTGGTCCACATTTGACAATTGTGGGTGTTAACTGCTCCAGAGAGTGTGAAATTTGCTTCATCTGTCCAAAGCAGAGTGTGAAGCCAGTCGTGCTGCTCTTCCATCTTATTGAAGACCAAATTCGCAAAATGTTGGCGAGAGTTGAAGTCAGGAGGTTTCAGTTCTTGGTTATGTTGCAACTTGTAGGGATACCGTTGCAAAGTTACTCGCAGCGCTCTCCAGACACTTCCATACGACACTCCTGTCTGCCTCGAAACTTCTCAAGCACTGCACTTCCCATGTGCAGCAACCGCCGACATGGCTTGCACCGTCTGCTCCACTGTCGTGGCAACAGCAGTTGCAGTTGAGGGACGTCCACTTCTTTGATGTGACGCCAAAGAACCTGTAGCTTCAAATTTTTTCACAATTTTGTTCAATGCAGAAGACGTTATTGGTCCTTTGCTATCTCGCATACCCTTCATGTAGCGATATGCTCGCAATGGCACTTTCCGAATTCTTATAAAACAGTTTAACTAAGAGGGCTTTCTGAACTATGGACAGCATTTCGATGCATACCAGCTTCGACTACCATTACCTGCAGTAGTTGCTTCTTTTTATATCGTTTGTTGCTTTGCATAATCCTATATCAGAAATCCGACAGCGCCATCTGTTGGTCGCCAACAGAACTATTTTTTTTCATTGCCACAAAAAACCCGGTTTTCTTTTTATCCGTTTGGTGCAAACCGCATCTTTGTATCGTGATTCGTTTTCGAATTATTCATTTTTAAAGTTCGTCCTGACTTTTGGATCACCCTGTATATATATATATAATTTATTTACTTTTTACACGAAGAACTTTCAAACATATTAATTCACATGTAACTACACCAAACTTGCATAAAAGTTAAGTAATTGTGTGTATTTTATAACGATAAATATTTCTTACTTTTAAAAGAAATTTGGTTATTCAAATTCTGATTCATAAGAAATTGGAATACATTGCATTACTTAGAAATTTTGAAGTTATTTTTCTAATCGCGCTAGCGTGATTAGTGTAAGTATCTTTCTTATTAATGGTAAGATGATAGGTTTCTTACTAAGCTGTTATAAAGTTGTGTTTTAATAGGAATTGTAATTTTTAAAGGCTAATTAAGAATACACTGATTATTTGAAGAAACAATAACAATGTATTTCATGCCACTGTTAATATACATCATGCTACTATATAAGACACCTGCATATCTAAAATTAGAAAAGTGCACACTTTTCATCTCAAAAATTTATTAAGTGGTTGAAAAGTTGTAATCTATAACTGTAAAAAACAAACAATTTAAAGTAAAATAATTTATTATTTTAATAGCATTCACAAAAATAATGAATAGGATTATCGTGTATGCAAGTATATTTTACATTTAAAATTTAGCAAATTCGAATGTAAACATAAATATTTAGTAATCTTAAACTTGGGAATATGCATTTATTAACTTGTAATAAATGATGACATACTTAAAAAAATTGTTTTATTATTTCATATATTTCTCTGAAAGTTCAATGTACTTTTATTGTTAGATCGATTCTATTAAATAAGCTCATTTTTTCACAGACAGCGCAAATGGCAGTAGCGGGCTTAAGCATTAACTACAAACGAGAAAAGGCTGTGGATTTTACGATGCCATTCATGAACACTGGAATCAGTATTTTGTACAAGCGTCCGACTACAAAAGTGACGTCATTGTTTTCATTTTTGTCCCCTTTCTCTACCGAAGTCTGGATTTATCTCATGGGGGCGTATTTCGGAGTGGGTATCGTCGCTTTCTTGGTGGGGAGACTGACCCCCTATGAATGGATAAATCCACACCCCTGTAGACAAGATGATATTGTGGTGGAAAACATATTCAATGTTCGCAACAGCATGTGGTTCATAACAGGTTCACTCATGCAACAAGGGTCAGACTTAATTCCTTCGTAAGTGTGGTTTAATTTTGTATTTTTATCATTATTTAAAAAATATATATTTAAAAATTATAAAATAAGAGGCATTTAGAGATATTTTTACGAACTATTATTATATCTAAAAATATTTTTTGATTTCAAGCTTTATGAACTGAACTAAAAATATTACAAAGAATTAAAGCATAAAAAATGAATTAATTATAATTCTGAAAGAGGACGTTTAATGTTATATACAAATATTTATATTGTCAGATAATCACAAAAAACTATGTTTAATTATGAATTTAAAAATAAGGAATCTAAAAAATAAATAGATTTAAAAGAATGAAGAAATCATTTACATGAAATATTTCCTAAATTTAAGCATTTTTGTCCTTAAATTATTGAATACACTCATGTTCATGAATTAAGGATAATTCAGAATCACACAGAAATTTAACTCTAAAATGAAAATTTCACATGTAGGATTATCTCACATATCTTGAAGAATATGCAAATTACAAGAAACCACCAGATGGCACCGATAATACGTCACAATGACAAGAGTGTAAGAGAGGAGTATATAAGCAATAGTTGCAAAGAAGTAAAATTGTTCACAAGCGCTTTAAAAGCATTTAAATGCAATAACCGCATAGTTATGGCACAAAGGAATAATTTTGATGATGTTTTATGTGGTAGAATTATCGGCCGTCTGGAATGTGAACGTACCCAGCTGGAAGTATCCGAGGAACTTGGAATCGCCCAGAATGTCATCTCTAGGCTTTGGCAATGGTTCCAAGATGTTGGTGATGTGAGTAGACGTTACAGCACAGGTCGCTCTCGAATTACCACGCAGAAGAAGGACCGGTATTTGGTAGTTTCTGCCAAAAGAAACAGACGGAGCACAGCATCAGACCTGTCTCGTCAGCTCTCTTCAGCTACCCGTACGACAGTTTCAAGGACCTTAGTGTACAAACGCTTAGAGCACATTGGTCTATACTCGAATGCCTATCAGATGTGTTCTTCTTACCATAACTCACTGTCGCCTGCGGTTAGCCTGGAGTAGAGAGCATACATTGTGGACACCGCAACAGTGGTCTTGTGTAATGTTTTCCAACGAGTCCAGGTTTATTTTTCAATCTGATTCTTGCCGAACTTTCAAATGGAGAGGGTCAGGTACCCATTAACACCAAGAGAACACCATTGAACGACACCGTTACAGTGGTGCAGGGTTGCTCTTTTGGGGAGGAATTATTCTGGGTTCCAAAACTAACCTTCATGTTCAGAATGCAACCATGACAGGCCACATCTATCGGGATGTTACTTTGGAACAACACATAACAACGTTTGTTTCGGGGTACAATGGGTGCAGAATTTCTTTTTATGGATGACAACGTCCGTCATCACTGTGCAAACATTGTTGACGTATGCATTTAATCGGAGGATATCACCAGTATGGACTGGCCAGCATACTCTCCAGACTTGAATCCAATAGAGCATCTGTGGAACATATTTGGAAGACGAATTGCAGCCCGTCAATGCCCTCCCTCGTGTCTACTGAAACTTCGGAGTTTATTGCTTGATGAGTGGTGTAATATTCCCCAAGATCAGATCGATAGTTTAATACTCAGCATGCCTAGAATGCAATACATGCTGTACAACGCGTACAACATGTATTGCATCATCTGAGAGGCATATTATGTATTCACCATCATACCAGCCATGTTATATTGGTTTTTGTAATAGGTTCTTATTTTAAATTTGCGCCAGGGAGTAAAAATACCAATTTTTATTAATGATGTCCAACAAATAGCATTTTTTATGTTTTACTTTTTGTTAAATAGACTTTACAAATAAGTGATATTTGTTTTGTTTTTGTCTGTTTTCTTTGTCTGAACTTGCATTATACTTAATTTATGAACGAGTGTAGAATGGTAAAATAATTTTTTCATAATATTTGAGAAGATATTAACTACTTGATGTTCCAAAATAATTGAAGTTCTTTCTACTTAAATGATTTTTAACAACAAATCTTTCTTATTTGAGATTGACTTTAAAATAAAAATTATCCTTTGCTTAGGATATTTTATGATTTTACTCAGTCATCCAGTCGTATTTGTTTTTAAACATTTTGTTTTAGCAAAAAATATTTTTTCAAAATTCGAAGAAAAAGATTTGGTATTTTTATTTGACCCTCTGTTATTAGGAGATAAACTACCAATTAAATTTTTTTTGCCCTCGAAGAGTATTTTCCCGCAAGTGATTTTCCTTTGTTTGGTAAATCGAATCGGATACTAGTTTGAAGAAAAATTAAATGCTTATAAAATCTCATATATCATAGCTTTTTTTACTGTCAAACTCATAATGAATATGAATAAATGAATTTTTGTTTTGTTTTTTGCATGAAATTTTAACACATTTTTATAATAAACGAATATTTTAAAAATTCATTGTATTCCCTAAATAATTTTAAACTAATGTATAAAAAAAACGATGAAAATTTATAAAAAAAACACTCTTATATTTGTAAGAAACTTATTTATATGACAATAATTATTATTATTTTTTTTTGAATGTTGGCTTTATTCAACTGAACTGTAACAGAAAAAATATTGTATTTCCATGAAATTAGCTGAATGCTTAATGTAATAATTTTTATCGATATTAAGTACTCAAAAAGTGTTAGAAACTTGTTAAATATAAAAAAAATAGACGTAAATTTAATAACAGAATAATTTCCTTATGAAAAAATAATAATTAAAATTATATCTCTTCATGGCTATTGGTAATTACCCAATCTAATATTTAATCCACAGTTCGAAAGTATTTTTAAAAAAATATAAACTGTCAGTCAAGAAATATTTCTTACAGAATTGTGTGATGTTATTACCATTGAAATAACATAAATACTAATTTAACTCTTTTTAATGATTTTCCTTGCACAAATTATAGAGCATTTTCTACAAGAACAGCAGCCAGTTACTGGAATTTCTTCACCCTTATCATGGTATCCTCTTACACAGCCAATTTAGCTGCTTTCCTAACCGTGGAGCGAGTGGTGTACCCATTTTACAGCGCACAGGATTTAGCTAAGCAAAAGAAAATCAAATATGGTTGCCTCAGCAGCGGAACAACCAGATCTTTCTTTGAGGTATACACTCGATGAAATATATTTTTTAATCTTTAGTTCCTAATACTTTAAGCTGGAAAATGAGATCAGTTCAAGTTTAAGGCAGAATTTAACTATTTAAAGTTATTAAAAAACACTTTAAGAAGTGCATTTAAATTATAACCATATTTAAATTTATAGTTAGGGCAACATGTAACCATGAAAAATATTTACAAATAACGTAAAGAAATATATTTAGAAATTTAAAATTGAGTATAGCAGAATAAAACCAGTTTCAAAATTTTGGTTAAAAAAAAAAATAAATAAATAAAAAAAAATAATATATATATTTATTTATTTATTTACGTAATTTATAGAAAAACTCATGAGAGTTAAAACTTATTTCTTAACTTAAAAAAGTAATTAAAAGTATTTAAATATATATTTGTTAAATACTTTATCAGAATTTTCATTTCTCTATTATATTATGTTTTTGCAGAGAAATAAAAACACGTATAAATTGGATTTTAAGTTTATAAAATATATTATTAAAGTTATTTAAAATGCGATAAAAATATTACTAATTGTTTATATCCCAATGAACCTCTTTGTGTGGGATGTTATCTATTATACTGATTTAATCAATAGAAAAAAATTGTATTTGTACACTTATTTATAAGGAAGGAGAGAGACACACACAAAATATAGAGCACCATGTTTTAAATTATATATAGTTATTGCCCCGCATTTTTATGAAATACAAAAGGTTTACATACTATTCAATTATTTTGTCTGTCTGAATCATTAAATTGAAACTGTTCAAATCTCAAAGGAATTTTTAGGAAAAAAATTGATTCTCAATTTTTTGCAGTTCTAGTAGAAAGTAGCGATATTCTACTCTTCCTGTACTAGAATATAACTAGATCTTTCTTAGTAACTATAAACGGTTATTTTTGGGCTTAACTGGCTTCATTAGTAATTAGCTTGCATGCTTCATGTAAGTGTTTGCACCTTAGGAAAATACAGATGGAGGGGGGAAGTATAGTGTAAAAATAATTTTATTTATAGGATGATGTTTGAAGTTAGTTTCCGAACTTTTGAATTATTGAAAAGTTAGAAGTAAGATAATTTTTCTTTGATTTTTCAATTACATTAGCATAAAGATGGTTAGAAAAATAAAATTTCAAAGTGAAGATTATAAGTATTTTTAGAAATGAATTTTTTTGCGCAATTTTTTGCGTTTCTCTTTTATAAAAACGTTTTACAAATGAATAGGGTTTTATTCAACAAGTATACCAAAGTACAATTTTTATAATGTGAAGTAATTTTTTTTTATTTATTAATTTTTTAAAATTTTTTTTAGTGAAAAAAGTTTGATTACCATTAATTTCACTTTTCTATTCGATTTGGATTCAACTACCAGAATAAAATGAATCAATGCTGCACTTTTTCACAAATTCTTTCTTAATGATTAATCATATATCTCATTAATACCATATCGCCATCAAAAATTTCTTGTTCCTGATGCAATGTAACTATATGCAAAATTATTAAAATATACTGCAAAAATATTTAAAAAAAAGCTTTTGGTTATTTATCTAGATAGATTTAGCTTTTAGTAACTAAAGTGAAATGAAAGTATATGAAACAATAATAATTTTAAAAAATGAAAAGAAACAACTACCATTGAAATGTATTTAAAAAAAAGAGGAGTTACACAATTTTTATTATTTTGAATAAAAAAGCTATACTTTATTTCGTTCCGAAATTTGACAATTCATAAATTAAAACGTTTTTTTCAAAGATGTTTTTTCCTAATGGTCTGTTTCATTTTAGAATTTAATCAGATTTAGCACTACTAAGAGGGAAGGTGAGGGCAAATTTTTGCAGTGAGTATGCCATCTTTGCCCTGAAAGTGAAAGAGTAACGAAACACCCAGAAATAAAGGGACACCCATGTCTGAACCAAGATTCGAATACAGGACCTACTGCTTCGAAGTGAGAGATACTAACCACTTTGCCACTGGTTGGCAAATCTCAAAAATGTCATAGCTATAATTTATTTTAAACTAGAATTTAGCATTTAATACTTACAAACTTGATTTTACGTTAAATTTAAAATTAATTTAATAGTTTTTTAGAACACCACAGGAACATTCATTCATTCATTGTCGTGTGCCAGCTAGGCTGGCAACATGGGGTGCGCTGCTCCACTTTTCCAACTGAACCATATTTTGGTGTGCAGTCCGACTTCCTCAGTACACACATGCCATAGGGACCCGTTTATAGGGTAGGCAACCATTCACACCACATTCATACACAGAAAGGACAAAGACAGGATAGATAGAGAGAGAAAGTACATCAATGCCCGAACTGGGATTCGAACCCAGGACCTCCTTATCCGTAGTTAGGCACGCTGACCACTAGACAAGTTGGTTGTCACCACAGGAAAATAAAAAAATATTTGTAAATTATAATACAATATTTTTATTTTATATTATATTTATTTATACTATTTTTAAGTATGAATAATTTGAAGTTATCCATATGTTTATTGCTACAATTTCTTTATTTTTTAGGACTCTAATATCCCAGTTTATAAAGAGCTGTGGAATGAGATGTCGAAGGACATGAGCAATTTAGTTGAGAATAATGATAAGGGAAAAGAAAAAGTGTACAAAGGAAATTATGCTTTCTTCATGGAATCTGCCACGATTGAATATTTAACTGAAAGAGAATGCAGTTTGACACAGATAGGGAATCTTCTCGATAGCAAAGGATATGGAATTGCTACAAAGAAAGGTAAAAGGGATTTCATTTACATAACTTTTGGTTGTATAATAGCTAATATTCAACCTATAAAAATCTATGTGGGCAAAATAATTGGTTAGAACGATGTGATATTTTAGATTAACGTAAGCCAGCAGGCAGAAAAAAACTCAAGTATTATTGATTAATAGTGTTGAATTAATCACAACATAAATTTAAAAAATGATACGCTGTTTAAGTATTCTTTATCAAGTGATCAACACGTTGAAATGCCATAGTGAAAATGAAAAAAGTTTTACTTCAAAGTAAAGGGCTTCGAGTAAAGGGCCGTAGAAATAAAATTGTTAACTTATTTGTTTTTTCAATGGTAAAAGTAATTCTTGAATAATCGGTTACTTATTTAAGTTATATTTAAGATACAGTCTAATGTTATTTTTTTTATTCAGTACTCTTTATGAGGATTTTCTATTATTCCTTCTTATGATGGTTTGAAATACACATTAAAATGTAAGTTAAAATCGGTCTAAATAATCTTGAGTGAAAAAAATAAATGACCATTGAGTGACTTACAATACAAATTATGCCTGTGTGGCGAAAGAGTGAAACACGTTTCATATAAGAATGAAATACTTTTCGTAATAATATTAAAGTGTTAAGCAGCATTCTATCTATCCTAAATTGGCTAAATTCGTAAGGAGATTCTTATACAAAAGATCAGTCTTCGTAATTTGACATTCACAATTAAAAAATTAGGCTTAATTGTGTTGTCAAGATGGAGGAAATTAGTTACAATTCTGCCATTTCTAAAGTAGAGATTTAAATACTGTTTTTTTGTGCTAGTTTGTATGAAGGAGTACCATTTTATTTAGAAATTAATTTTATGAATCTATACATTTTTAGCACTGGAATGAGCTGGTAGTAGAAAGGAGATGTATCACATTCTCTTTTGGCATTATAGGTTTTTGAAACCGAAAGACCTATATCTTCGGAAAAAAGAAAGAATCAATAATAAATAATGCTATATACTCTTCTACATAATATTTTGTGACTAAAAATTTATAGTTGCAGTTGGCAAGATTTCTTTTCTTGCTTATAACCTGTAGCTTTGAATATTGACTGAACTTTAAAAATGGGCTCCAATTGTACGCAAAATGTTCCATGACCATGTATTATTATTCAATTTCATCTAAATAAGAACTGTAGATGGAAGGTTTCTTGCATTGATATGTCAGCAGGAAGTAAATTTTAAACACGATTACTTCTGAATGTACAAAATTGCGGGCTTATTAACCATAATTTATATGCTATATTGATATTGAAATTAAAATTCAGATGATTCACAGGGCATTTCCCCTTATCCACTACATGCTTTCAAAGAACAGTCTGAAGCTTTTTCAAATCACTAATCACATCTTAAAACATATTGAAGCAATTGCTTTTTATCTCTCTTCCCTATTTCAGTTGATTATCTCTATCTCTACAAATTTCTCTTCAAATACCCGTCATTACATTAAACATAATCAATGCAAAATATATACGTTCTTGATAACATTCATTAACAAAGCCCAATCTTAAAATAAGGTCATAATAGCAAATTCAGTTATAAAGTAACTGGAGCAGCATGTTTCTTATAGATTTCATCACATGTGTAATGTGCGGTGTCCATGTCAAGTCTTTTAACTAGCTTCATAAAATTTAGTTACTTCTTAAAGTAATCATGTGTTTCCATCTTATGGAAGGGAAGTATCATCTGTTGCCTGATTTTTCCAATATTCCTTTTTCTTCAGGCAAATTTCCACTGCTTCATGTAGATTTAGTTGAAACATCAGCTCATGGTTATAGTTAAAAATAAATACATTAATTATATCAGTTTAATATGAAGTACATTTATTTTAGACATTTTCACTTTTTTATAATTAACAAACTAAAACTGTGTAAACTTCCTTTTTAATAAACTTTTTAGAAGAATATAATTTGTTGTTTTTATTTAAATATGTATTGTTTACGTAAATAGACGAACACATTTGTTCAAATTTCTGATTCATTCAAGTATAGTTAAGCCAAAGGGACTTAATAACAAATCTGGATCAATTAAAAATTCAACGAGTCATGGTAATGTAAAATTCATTACAATCAGTTTTTATATTTCTTTCGAATGCATGTACACTGCCTGACGTTGAAGTAAGATCATCGTGGACGGCGATACACAAAGCAACACGTCTAGGCTCAGAGTCAAGGAGAGTGCAGATGGCATCCTCAGGAATGTCTCTCTATTCCCTGTCAACCATTTGAAAAAGCGTGTTTTTCGAAGGAGGCAGTATTCGCAGACAGAGTCTGCCAATTGCATCATTTCATAACATAAACATGTTCGATTGGTGAGAGACCTGGCGAGTACGGTGGCCAGGGAAGAAGCTGTATATTTTGCAGGGCATGTTGGCTGATGCGAACAATTTGCGAGTGGGCGTTATCCTGCTGATAAAGGGCATTGAGCACCTCTTGAATGCAGGGGAGTGTCACCAGCCGCATAAATGCGAAATAGAGATGACCTAGAATCGTACGCAATGGCGTCCAAACCATATTTTACACTTCTGCTCTTACTATGCGTAAGAAATAATCTACATTTGTATTTACAAATATGTTTGTGTTGTGAGTATGTTTATGCATATTATATAGGCAGTCTTATTTTTAATATCTGGAAGAAAATTTAAAATAACTTCTGTTCCTGTAAGAAGCTCGGTGGCTTAGTGGCAGAGTTTCACGCTCCCAAGGTACCGTTCCGAGGCTCGATCCTCGGCAAGATCGACTCAACCTTTCATCTCTTCAGTGGTTTGATAAACTGAGTACCAAATACATGCTTGGGAACTAAGCACTGGGGATTTTGCATTAGACTAACCACCTAATCGGGACATATGCTTCGCACCCCAGGGCTTCTCTTTCAGGAAGAGATTTGCACTGTAAGCCTAGGCACACATGGACTATTGTGCCACAGAGTTTACAGTTCTTTTCCTGTAGCATTTTTGTTATTATTTGAACAAAACATTTATGTCCCTTATATCTATCCATTTATCTATCTATCTATCTATCTATCTATCTATCTATCTATCTATCTATCTATCTATCTATCTATCTATCTATCTATCTATCTATCTATCTATCTATCTATCTATATATATATATATATATATATGTATATAATACTAAGAGTTACAAGTATTATTTTATTTTAACTTTATAATTTCTGTTTAACGAATGTGATGAATATATTTACAGGTAAAATAAAAAAGTTCAACCTATTTTTTATGGCAACTACGAAACAATTCACATGATTAACTTTGTTAAAATGCATTCACATATTCTGTGTTAACATTGCATTTAAAAATTTTAAATGTGATTTACTTTTCTCTTCTTAGGCAACAGAGAATTATCAGCGTGGTTGTCATCTGGGATCCTTCACTTGCAAGAGAAGGGTGTGTTGCACACCTTAAAAGAACGATGGTGGAAACAGAAAGGGGGTGGAAAGTGTTTAGACCCTTCCAAACAGTCTTCGAGCAGTGTGAGGGAGCTGACATTGGGCAATGTGGGTGGAGTGTTCGTTGTTCTAATCTTTGGACTGGGCGTGGCGGTTCTGATAGCCGTTCTTGAATTCCGATGGAAATCTGCATTTTGGGAAAATCCAAATAAGGTAATTTGAACTAAATATTTCCATTTCCGAAACTTAATTTATTTACGAATGTTAAAAACTACAATCGAGTTTCAGGAACTTGTGGACTCAAGATAGATTCGATTTTTATCGTGTCTATGATGCGTATTTATGAGGATTGTGTGAAAGGAATTATTTAATAAAAGTAAAGATAAGAGACAAAATGAATTACACTCTTTGCTCTTTAAATTACTTGATATAATAATTTTTCAGCATTTTTTAATTATTTTTATCAATTGACTTTTATATCACTTTCTGAGGTATAATTTATAAAGTAAGTTTTATATATAATTATATTATTTGGTATTAATGAAGGATTGAATATAAAAGTTGTTATATGTATTGTTTCTAAAATATAAATATGAGTTCTATCTAATATTGTAAGCAAATGTCTTTTTACATTGAAAAATTATTGCTCAAAATATTATGTGCGATTTTAGAATTACAGGGCTTAGAATGGCTGATCAGAATTTCATAATATATATCAATTAATTTAAATACTTTCATTGACTGTGTATTTATTTGAAATACGATATTTTATGACGGAAAATTTCTAGAACTAGAGAATGTGAACATAAGCGGTATCTTAATTGGTGAGACTTGATTCGCACAAATTTAAAATTTATTTATATGTAATATTCTACTTTAAGAAAATTCACTGCAACCCAACTTCTAGTGGTCAGCGTGCCTGACTTGCGGATAGGTAGGTCTTGAGTTTGAATTTCCGTTCGAGCATTGATGTACTTTCTTTCTCTAACTTGTCTTTGTCCTTTCCTTGTATAAATGGGTTGTGAATGGTAGCCTACCCTATAAACGGGTACTTATGGCATGTGTGTACTGAGGAAGTCGGACTCCACACCAAAATATGGTTCATTTGGAAGAGTGGAGCAGCGCACCCCATAATGCCTGTCTAGTCACTGGCACATGACAGCAATAACAACAAAAAATTGACTTACTCGTTCTTATGGAACCATTGATTTATTAACTATAAAAAATTCAGATCGATTGTGATTCAAAAATTTACTTGTAATTGAATCACATATTTGAGAGTGGCCGTCTTTTTTCTTCAATCTATCTAAATAAAAAATATGTACGTATATATATGATGGTAAAAATTTCCCGAGAACATTTGAAAGGAATAATTTGGAGGATGAAGCAATAAAATATGCTTCAAATTATTTTTAAAGATTTAATTATAAATAAATTGAGAATTGCTTCTCAGATTTCATATTTTTAAAATAACGAGTTATAGTGAATCAAGCATAAAAAATACAAGTAAATGCAGATAAAATTTCAGTCTATTTTGATGCACGATAAAATTTCATGGAATTTTTGGAGAAATTAAATGAATTAAAAAAAGTAAGAAGAAAATATAAATATCTTAGATTTATAAACAAGTAAGTAGAAAACATTAAATTATAAATTATTTTGGTACTTCAAACTAAGCTTTAAATTTTTCTCTCTTTGTCTTTAAGTATCCTATTACCAGTAAACGTTGCAAATGCACTTTTCTTTGAATAAAAAAAAGCAACAAATATATTTAAATTCTAACAATAGATTCCCTGCGCATTGAAGTTACATTCTACAGAAATTTTAATTTGAAAGAGATGCATTTAGTTATTAAAGAATATGCAATAAAAATTAAAACTAATTTATAGAGTAATAATAAAGTCTCAGCGAAAGATCCAGTAAGAGAAAAATTCAAAATGTTGTCCAAACACGCACACAAAACAAAATCTGTTTTACAAAAATCTAATTATTTTATGTATTTATTTATTAAATGTATATAAAAATTGCAAGTAATAAGTACATAGAAAAAATTAAATTATAATAAATTTGTTACTATATATATATATATATATATATATATATATATATATATATATATATATATATATATATATATATATATATTTATATATATATATATATATATATATATATATATATATATATATATATATATATATATATATATATATATATATATATTTATATTATATATATATATAAATATATATAAGTAATACGTATATAAAAACAGCTGTTTGGTTAAAATTTATTTAATCATCATGGAAATTACAGTATTTAATTTCTAATTTGAATTATAATAATGTTTGCTAATGGAATTTTTATCATGCACATTTTTATACAGAAAGTTAATTTATTCTTTGATTTAGGTTTCAAGCAATAGGTTAAAAAATGTTGATTTTTTTTGCAGTAAATGAAATTTATACTGCTAATTTTTTATAATGATAAAACTTGAATACTTTTCTAATAAATTCAGATGAAATTTAAATTCAATTGATTATTTCTGCCTTTTTTTATTTTTATTCTTTTTACATTTAATAAAAATTTCTAAAACGAAATAATGTCACAAAAAGTGAATTCAAATCGAGTAGCTTTCTTTATAGTTTTCGAAATCTATTCACAAGGAAATATTTATTGCATATTGTTTTCCTTCAATAAAATTTTTGGACTTTCATCATATCTTATTCATTAATTCAATCAAATATTTATTTAAATCAGTCAAGTGATGAAATGAAGTAGATTGAAGAAACTATTGCAAAATGTATAGTTGAGTTTTGAATTTATAAACCAAACAATTATTCGTATAACTTATATTTTGCGAACAAACCAAATTTTTATATAAATACAGTTAAATTAAATTATTCTCATTGAAAAGTATCTGTAAATGAAATATTCCAATGTAACTTAGTAATTGTAATATGAGAATTTTATAATTCTTTTAAACAATATCAAGAAGGAATGCAAAAAGTAGAATATCTATTGTATATTACATTTTCAAATCTCTAGATATTCAAATCAATCAAGTCTTTAGATTGACTTGAATATCTCAATTTGAATTTTATTATAATATTCCAATATTTAGACATATTTTAAGTAATTTTTCTTTTCTTGAAATAAGCAAAATATTAATTATATAATTAATTAAAGTTTAAGATTGCTATATATATTTTTGTTTATTACAGGAATTCCTTAAAATAAGCAATGTTTAAGATTGCTACATGTTTGTTTACTACAGAAATTCATTACAATAAGTAATGTTTAAGATTACTTATTTTAACGAATTTCTGTTGTAAACAAATATATAGCAATGTTTAAAATTGCTTTATATTGTTTACTACTGAAATTTGTTAAAATAAATAATTTGTAAGATTGCTATACATTTTTTACCACAAAAATTCGTTAAAATAAGTAATGTTTAAGATTGCTATATGTTTGTTTACTACAGAAATTCGTTAAAATAAGTAATGTGTAAGATTGCTATCTCTATTTCTTTACAACAGAAATTCGTTAAAATATGTGTCTACTATTTACTCAATCATTCACTGACTTTTTGTCTATTAATTTTATTTAATAAATGTTATTTTATTACTAGCCTTATATAACATAATATTAACACAATAGTGATTGAAATTATTGTTTGAATATATTTTTACACATTAAGTTTATTTTTCGTAATAGGAATCTTTCTGGAAACGTCTGAAGAAAGAAATAAAGTTTGCTATGTCGTTTGATATTACTACTAAACCTGTGCCTCGCTTGAGGAAAAGTCGGGGAACTTCTACGGTCAACAACAGCAGAGCTTCCAGCTTAGGAACAAGCCGAAGTGCTTCTTAAAGATTCAGATTAAATTTTCATTTGTATATAAGCTTCATAAATATGTATTATTTCAACTAATAAAGAAAAATTCTTTTTTAAATTTCCAATGGCAGGGCAAATACAACGAATAACACAAATAAAACACATGAAAAATCATAAAATAGACATGAGACAAAGACACAACAGGTGAATACGGTACATAAACGTAAACGAGAGTGACCGGAGTATGCCCCAATAGTTCTCTGGCTTGCCAATAAAGCCATGGTTCAGAGCTGCTATGCAGTGCAACACAGTGGTGGAGGTGGGTCTTATTCATGGGTTCTGTCAAGTTGTAGAGCGGACATTTGGGTGAATTTAAGATGTCAATGTAGTGTAAATGTTCAGCCAGACAGACGTGATCCGTCAGGAGTCAAAACTGAGCCACAACCTGACGGCGTGGACCATCAGGGATATTTAGAAGATCATCTTTCCACCGCTTGGTTTTTAACCTTTCTTGCAATTTTTTAGCTTGAGTTCTTTTAAAAACTTGTTTTAGCTGTAGCTTTATAGTGTGGTAGGAAATCTCTGTGTATCTTGGCGAGAGAAGTCCTACACCCCTCTTTGCGAAGAAGTCCGCCTGCTTGTTTCCATAGATGCCACAGTGCCCAGGTATCTACTGGAACACAACACATTTCTTTCGTGACGTCAAAATTTCCAAGAGCTCCTGGATATGGAGAATTTTACCAGATGAGGGAGAGATTGAGATTATAACCTGAATTGTAGCCTGTGAATCAGAGAACAGGGCCACTCTGTCAAAAACATCAGAAAGAGTCACTAGTTGAAGAAATAAATGTTGAAGCTACTAATGAAGAAATAAAATACAGGAAAATATTAATGGATTATATCATTATTTCTTGTACTATTATTCAATATTTCAAATTATATGCATAGTAAAATTTTATAATAATAAAAGAAAAACTTCTGTGTGTAGGAGTAAAAGCATACGTAAATTTTAACGCTTTAATGATATTTGTTACTTTTATCACCTATAAATAAAATACAAGAAGAAAACATTTATAAATTATTCTTTTTGCTGAATTCCACTTACTAAGAGTTTTGATTGCATATAAAATGTTATTTTGAGAAAAAATGCAATTTATGAAATAGAATATAAATAAATCGCATTAAGAAATGTAAATTCTTATGCGAATGTAAACTGAAGAGTTTCACAATAAACTAAAACTCAGAGTTAGGAATGCACTGTTAATTTAATTAGATCTACAAACTAAATTGAATAAGTTCTTTATAAACAATCTCTATCAATGAGGTATTTAATGTAAACATTATACATATAAATTTACTTATGTAAACATTTATATTATATTATAAATCATAAGTTATGTAAGCATTTTTTACGAAAATGAAACCATTAGCTTTAGTGCTGCCATCTTTTGCCAGAAAAGAGTAACATTGCATTGTCATTAAAAAAATACTTTTATTACTTGTGAAAAATATTTTAAAAGTATATATATATATATGAATATATATATATTAATTTGAAGAAATTTAGAATATGAATTTTTGACACATAAAAATAGGAAATAAACAATGAAACACAATTATAAGATTAAATTATTTATTTAATTCAAAACTCTTTAATTAGTCAACAAATTTGGTTTCAAAGTATTAGATTTATGAAATAATTAAATAATGGAATTTATTTTTAAATGGTGAATATTTCGTTGTCTTGAAATTTTAATGTGAATGCCTGATTTTTTAGTTAATTAAGTTAATTATTCCTTGAAGGATAAACTAAAGAGCATGCAAGGATATCGAATGAACTTCTATGTACACTGACAGTGCCTGCACATTTGTCTAATTACGATTTAGATTTGTTTGAGGGAAAAATATTTTAATTATAATAAACCAACACAGCAAAATAGTTTATGAAGATCACTTTTTATGTCCAGTAAATTTTCAGGAGAAGATGTCTAATCCCATTGGCTTGTTGGATTGTAAAGAAATTCAAAATCCCTATAAATATAATTAATGGAATCTAATTTCTTTTACTACTAATTAATATATTCTGCTAGTTCCGTTTCTCAATGCAAAACTATGGAAAACCAGTTTTTAAATTATTTAATTAATGATTGTAATGATAATGCAAAAAATACAATAAAAATAGACTCAAACATTGCAATAAGAAAAATAAAAAATAAAATTAAACAGAATTTTACTGAAAAAATTCAAAGATCACAAAACCATTGCAACATATTTAATATGGAGAGAGAGAGAGAGATTATATTTAGTATATTTATATAAAACTTTTAATAACAGTGATTTTTTTAATCGAAAAAATATATTGTTACAATGATTGTTATTCATATAAAATTACAATTTACATTAACTAGATTTAAGATCTCAATTTAGCTTATAAATGAAATTTTGAAACGAACTAATTATTTACTTTAACTTTATTGAAATGAAGAAATTATATTTAATATATTATTATCTAGTTAATATTATTAATTATAGTCACGTTACTGTGATAAAGGAAATAATAATTTAAATGTAATTTAAAAATAAAGAATACCGGGGTTATGTTATCTACATTTATTTTAAGTTGTAGATAACAATATTGTTTATACTAAAATCAGTTTAAGCGATCAAAATTTGTATTTAATGATTCAAATAGATATGATAATATAAATGATAGTTATTCAACGAATATAACATAATTTTGAAATTACGGAGCACGAAAATATTAAAGTTTATTTCTGATAATTTTAATTTATTTTAAAATCAAATTTAACAATAATATTCATACTCTTATTATTTTTTAAATTAACGCGACAAAATCAATAAATTTTGCATATGGAGCTATGAAGGTTATATTCTGTTAACAATCTAATGTCTAAATGTAAGATTAATCCACATCTTGCTATCGCTTTTGCTATCTGCATTTTGCTATTATTACTATGTCAATTTATAGTAAAAGCTAGTTATTATATGGAGTGATTAAACATAACAAGTTAGTTTAAATACACCTGAAATAAGTGCTTAGAAATGTTGGTAAATTGTCATATTGAAATTATTTGATCCTACTTAGAAATAAAGAATGGACTCAAGAAAATTTTCCCAACAGTTACAGAAATGTATTATGGACCTGAAAAAATTCTTATTAATAATAGTTATTTCATTGGTGTCTTCCTGAATTTTTTCCTACCTAAGAAACATTCCTACATTTAAAACAAAAGAAAGTATTTAATTGAATTCGTAATTTTTTAAACTGTCTGTAATGACGCATTGCGTGTCTGAAAAGTTAAAAATATATAAATCTATTTAGAAAAAACTATGTCTTATCTTTGATATAAAACAAATTTTAAATTGGAAACTCATACAATTGTTTTCATTATTCTTTTATTATTTTTAAAGTGTATTAATTTGACCGATTTCTAAACACAAAGTAAACAAGAAAGATATTGGCGTTCGAATTGCCATTGAATGAAGTGAGAATAAGTATGTAAATTAGTGCATGACGTAGTTAAAGCATGGTCAATATAGATTAGGGATATCATTTGTTATAAAAGCCGGTCCACCACAAACATTTATCAGTCGTAACTCGAACAGTAGTGAATAGATACGGAAGTGTCGAAGGAGCTCGTTCAGACTTGTTTGATTTACGACTTCAAAGTTGGCTTATCAGCTGCTGCATCAAATCGCCGAATGTGTCAAGCGTTTGAGGATAGTGCTGTGAATGGACGTGCGGCAAGGTATTCGATTCACAAATTCAGGTCGGGTGATTTGTCCTTGTGTGATGAAGCTGGCAGCGGACTACCACAGCCTTGGATGACGAAGCCCTGCGTGCGACCATTGGAGAGGATAGTAGTCAAATATGTGGAGAACTTACCAGATAATTTAAAGTTTCCAGTAAAATCGTTAGACTTCTTCTGCACCTCAATAGGTACGATGTACATGCTGAGCAAGTGGGTTTCTTACAGACTGTTGGAAGCCCATAAGCAACAACGGGTGGTAGCCTGTTTATCATTGTTATCTCTCCATATTTAATCGAGTGCTGACCAGTAACGAAAAGTGGGTCTCGTAAGACATTCCGAAGCATTCCAAACATTGATTGTCAATTCAGGATACTGTCCTGCACAGTACAAGACCACCTATGCATTTACGCAAGATTATGCTTTGTGTCTGGTGGACTAGTTGTCAAATGGTTCACTATGAGCTGCTACCAACAGGCCAAATGGTCTCTTTACTCGCAACAATTGGAAAGTGTGCATCAGGCATTGCAACAAAAGGAGCCAAAACTGGTTAATCGCAACGGTGTATTGTTCTTGTGTTCGCGCGACGTGAGGCCGCATGTCGCGCGGGTGGACACGAATACCACACAGCGACTTGGTTGTGAGAATTTGTACCTTCTTCCTCACTCCACTGACCTGACGCCATCAGATTATGTCCTCTTTCATTTTATGGAAAATCATCTTCGTAAAAAATGCTTCACCACACACACACACACACACAATGAAGGAGATTTGTGCCAAGCACTCACTGATTTCTTAGCATCCAAATCCCGAGTTTTACCGCAAGGGGATGACATAACTGGAGATAAATTGACAGAAGGTACTGAATGCCGATGATGATAACTTCAAGAATTATTAATAGACAGAACTTTCTGCAAGTCATGTTATTTTGGGTCATTAAAAACGGCAAGAGCTTTCTTGTTTACCTTGTAGAAAAAAGTATAAATGTGACAGTACGTCCTATAATTTATCAAGGAAAAACTTTATTTATAACACTAAAAATCAATATATTTTTGTAAATTAATATCTTATTTTATTATTAAATATTTGCATAAAGGGATAATAATTGAAATCTATTTAAAATAATAAATGGGAACTTTGGAAAATCATAAATATTAGTTACATTTGATACTATATATTTTATTAAGAAATTCATAAAAATATATTTTGCATCATTAAATTAACAACTAACTAACAACTAACTTAACAACATAATACTAACAGTTTTAAAACAGAATATAATTCTGTATGTTCATACTATTTTAAACGTATTTTATGTACTTAATACACATAAGCATTGGGATACCATTTTCATGAAGTATTCTGAATAACAGATATTGCAATCTATAAGAAATTCTCCCTTTAAATTGAATATATTCTAATTTTAACAAATGAATGGATTTCTTTTTTTAATGATGTAAGGGATTAAAGTCTAAGCAAGTCATTAGTATTTACTATTTCGATAAGGATGAATATGATGATTTTTGATTAAGATAATTAAAATAACATGAAGAAATAAAAGGGTGCAATTTGTGTTTCTCATAATTAAATTAATTTACTGATTGAAGATTATAAAGAGGTCCTTTATTAAAGTGTGTGTGTCTTGTTATCAATATATACGTAATTAATAACTGAATGGCGTTGTTTTCTCATTTGATAAAAAAATATCACTGACAGTGCTGAAAATTATTTTAGCACAGTTGCATTGATGGCATAATTTTTAAGCTGTATTTCATAATAGGCTTTATTTTATAAATAGTATTAAAAGAATATTATTTCCTTATTAAATGAATTTTGGTATCATTTTGAATATTCATACTTTTGGTCAGGAAAAGTTACTAATAGCTAAAGTACACTAATTTAACTGCAGAGCATGAATGATATTACCAGAGATAAGATAGGTTTTGATACTTACAAAAAATGTTGTGCAAGAGTTCTACAAAAATAAATTTCAAAATATTTGGTAAGCGGGATTACTATTATCCAGAGGTTCATCATCGTTCTTCGTAACGAAATGTCTCGGGTTCGATCTCACTTACTATTGAAAACTGAAGATGGAGATTGGATCTCTGTCTTTTGCTTGCCTTCTTGAGAATTTGCTTGTTTACTTCTTTCTACACTTGAAACTATGAAAAATCATTTTAAATATAAAATTTTCCAATTATGAAAATTCTTTTCGGAAGATAATTTCACGATGGACACTAAAAGCCTTAAGCTGTTCTCAAGAAGGAATCAAGTATCGGATAGGCAGTAGCTCATATTGCTCAGTCGGCATTAGGTTCAATTCATTAGATCTTAAGCAGATGATCTAGATTTTGACTCACTATCCGATATACAGTTCAGTGATACAAATGATTTTAGAACGTTAGGTATGGAGAACTATGGTTGACCATGTTCAACAAATAAAAATAGGTATTGCTTCTGTTTTTTTTTATTTCATGTCTAATGGGATGTGTGCTTAAAATTTTCCGTGTTTTCACCTTTGAATATATGGTTTGAGCACAGCAAACTTCAATTTTCCCCCGACTTTAAAAACTAAATCTTAGCTTTTTCCAGAAATTCTCTACTGGAAGTAGTAACTTTCGAATGAGTAAAGACACCGGTCATGTGGTGCGAAAAGGAAAAGTTTGCTGTCACTTGCGTATAGTGATTGAAATGAGTTTCTTAATGAGTTAATAAATATGTATCCATTCTCAAGATATTTTGCAGCAAATAAACACACAAGACATCTTATCTTTATTACAATGCTGACACTTATTGCTGAATCTCTCGTCTTTATCATCTGCCCTGATCACATTATTAATTGCAGACCACATAGGCTAAATTACTTTCTCTATTTCCTCATATTTCAGAATAATATTTTCCTTTTCTCTAAGAAAACTGGAAGAACCACTTGTAGCATTTAAGTAATTATTAAATTGTAAATTATTCAAATATATATTTAAGTAATTATTCAATTGTATAATTACTTAAATGTATAATTACTTATTAATTGTATAATTACTTAAAATTGTATAATTACTTAAAAGATGAACTCAGTTGTACGACAACCTTCATGGGGCCAAAGCCTACAGTACCCATATCTGTTTTCTTGACCGCGGGCCCTAAAAGGAACGTTCCGGTTAGGTGGATAGTTAAGCAGAAACCACCAATGATTAGCTCTTAAGCGTGCTTTGTTCTTAGTTTTATCGACCCACTGAAAAGATGAAAGGCTGAGTTGTTCTTGCCCAGCCAGAATATATATATATATATATATATATATATATATATATATATATATATATATATATATATATATATATATATATATATATATATATATATATATATATATATATATATATATATATATATATATATATATATATATATATATATATATATATTGTGTGTGTGTGTATAAAAGTATTTCCCTGGACTCAATGAGGCATGGCTCATTATCGATGAAAAAGCTTCTCATAAGGCGAAAAGCAGTGGATGCTTAAAGCAGTCTTACATTATCCTCCATCAGTTAGAAACTTATTATATAGTGTCAAAGAAAAAGGTTGGAGACAGAAAATAAAGTTTATGCTTTAAAAATATTTATTAATTCTTATGAATTTGAATTATTTTTTTTATTAAGCTAACTGTCTGGTAAAAATTCTGTTCCTTAGAATAAATCTTGCCCAGGTACTATTATTTTGTAATCTTGATATTATTATATTTTGTGACCAGCTACAGTTATTTTGTGACCAGCTACTATTATTTTGTGACTTATTTTATCCTGAGAATGGATAATATTATATTTTGTGATCAGGTTCTATAATTTTGTCACCAGGCACTATTTTTATGTGCTCATGATATTTTAGAGACCAGAACTAAAGCAACTACAGTTTCATACTTCTTATTAAATTAATAATGTGCCATATACCAGGTTGGTGCTTGGGAGATTTACGGTTTTTCCTTTCAGGCAATAGGAGAATATACAGCCCACTATTAAAAAATATAAATTGAAATATATCATTGTATTTGGGCTCATTGTGGCCTAAAGGTTGCACTGTGCACATTGAGTTGAAGTTTTCTGCATTTTTTATAAACACACAATAATAGCATATAGTCAATGAAAGATACTAGCACACACACACACACACACACACACACACACACACACACACACACACACACACACACACACACACACACACACACACACACACACACACACACACACACACACACACACACACACACACACACACACACACACACACACACATCTGAAATTACAATTGTAACCATAGCAACCGCTAACATTTTTCACCACGCAGTTTGGATCTGATATTTATTCAATGACCACTCTTCTGAATTACCACAAAAACAATAATATCAAAACAAAACTCGGAACTTTACCAAAACCATCATCGGTTTGTCGATCAAATTGAACTATAAATATTTTACAAGAAGCAATTCCCGAGTATAATCAGGGAGATTCGAGGTACATCAAAAATTCTGAATTTTTGAATATAATATCACTGGAGCTCTGTTTTATTCATTTTATCACACGGTATTTACCTTTAATATTTTTTCTGAAACTCAAGTAGCAACTGGAAATATTTTGGATGTGAATTCTTAACATTTCTTAGATTGAATGTTAAATATATTTTTGATAACTGAATTTTTTTCTTTGAAATTTTAAGCAAATTGCGTAACTTTACTCAGAAATCAATATACATATTTTTTGCAACAATTATGGATTTAGAGCTTGTAAAGTACAAAGATTTTGTAAACTAAAATTTTTCTTGTAAAATAATTTTTCAACGATATTTTAATTATGATGTTATAATCATGTAAAATTATCTATATATATAAATGTGATGTAAAAAAGGCTTTACTCTGATACACATAGTATTTTTCTACTTTTAAATTATTTAGATGGTATAAGATATTTTTTTTTGGACAATTCATTTCATAACATTTAGGTTTTCAATTTATATTTATTATTGGAAAATATTTTTTTTCTAATCACAAATACTACCTGTCATTGAGAAGAAACTTTTTTTCTAATAATTCTAGAAATATAAACAAATGTTTCTTATGCTTTTTGTAAGTGGAAATCTTAAAATGATATCTTTTAAAATAAACTGAGAAAAAAATTTTAATATTTTACAAGAATCTAATTTAAGTGAAGATGAATACAAATTAAAGTTAATTTTAAGCACAATATATTGCATTATATTTATTGAGTCATAAAAAGAATGTATAACACAATTTCATACACCTTTATTTAGATTATTATTTTTTATACATGTCTCTCAATTATGAATTCTTATTTTTTTGCATTTATAAAGCACTTAAAAAAGAGTTTTCCTGAATATTCATGTTGCTGAATTATTTTGTAATCTTCTGATCTAGAGGTGGTCTAGGTCTGACGCCTGGTAACTTAGTGGCAGAGTTTCAAGTTCCCAAGGCACAGGTCCGAGGCTCGATCCTCGGGCTGGGCAAGGTTGACTCAGATATTCATCCCTTCAGTGGGTCGAAAAACTGAGTACCAAAAGTATATTTGGGTACTAAGCCTGGGGGTTTCGCGTTAAACCTGGGGGTATATGTGTGCTGAGACATATGATTCGTCCCCCAGAGCCCTCGGTCAGGAAAACAGGTATGGGCTATGTACCCCTTGATCCACAAATGGGCTGTGGTTCCACAGGTTTTGCTCCTTTTTTGTAACCGAGATTAATAAAAAAAGTATTAGTTTTGATGAATTGCGTCGTCTAAAATGACTAAATATCAAAAAATAAATAAAATGCAGTTATTTACACTTGCTTTTATTTTTAATACATTTTTTCCCATATTATATATATATTTTATTTTTAAAATACATTAAAAATACATTTTTTCCCATATTATATATATAATCAAACAAAAATATCAACAAACATAAAGTAAATTTATAAAGTATTGTGAGTTCTTTGAAATCATTACATTAAGATGTATATTTAATTTGAAGGTATTTACTTTAAATTTTTATAACTGTTTATTCAGAAGAATATTTTGGTATTAATCTTAAAATAAAGTTTGCTACCAAAACCTTCCTTCGATTAATTTGAAGAAAATAAAATTTCTTTTTATATACTTAATTTTTTTTATCAAATTATAAAGTATTTAAAAAGTTTTAGGTTATTTAATGAGTAATTGGTATAAAATATTTGAATATTATTTGAGTTTGAATTAGATAGTCTAATTAATTGAATAATTATAGAGTGTCAATTTATATATTTTGTATATGGTCTTTAATTCTGAATTTTATTTCAATATGCTGTCAATATTCATGATAAGTTCAATACAAAGTCAGTCTCAAATTTATTAGTTTCCCTTCAATTACGTTTTGTGTCCCATTGTTAATTGGACTAGGACTGTTAATAACAATTTAAAGTGAATTCTAAATCACAAAAAATATCCGTGCCCGAAGTAGGGCTCAAAAATACTAACTGTTAAGCAGTAAATCAAAGCATTATTTAGTCACTACGGTAACGATTAATTGGGGAAAATGTTTGTCTTCAGCACATGTAATTTAAGGGGGAAAAACCGAAAATTAATAAAACTATTAAAAGATAAATAAGCTATATTTAGATAACAATTTTATATTCATATGTGTCTATCTAAAAATTTAAATTAAATAATAAAAATTAGAGAAAAAATGATTAATAAAGCATACAATAAATAATTTAAACCAAAAATTGAAAACTTAATTTATTTATTGGAATGTGTTATTATAAGATTACAAAGTAATTCAGTAAGACTAAAATTCTACTAGACCAGGGCTTCTTAAACTTTTGTAATTCACGACCCCATTTATGATTGCGAGTTTCTTGACGACCCCATACAAATATAAAAGAAAAATAAATTAATATTTTTTGATGATTTATTTATTAGGTAACAATATACATATACAAATAAAAATATATAAGTTTAGAATTCGTTTTGAAACATAAAAAATCTAAAATTAAAAATTGCACAAAAAATTATAAAATTGTAATCTCAATTAGATTGTAATAAAATTGTAATCTAAAAATTATAAAATCTTAAAACAAATCGTTAAATGCCTTAGCAACTTGTATTTTCTTAACACTACTACTTTCACTGATAAAAAAATAAATTCAATTAACTGGCTGGTGGTAGAGCCAACAATATACGAGTATAAATGGAAAAATTTTTTAAACTGACAAATTCGGAATAACATGCACTTCGTTCACAATCAAACAATGGCTAAATGAGAATAAAACAACATGTTTATATAGTTTCTTCAGCAATAATACCTAGAAATTTTGTTGATAATATTTCTCAGGATCATTTCGGTTTGTACCTGCATTTCTATTAAGAGTATTATAATACTCTTAATAGAAATGCAGGTACAAACAATCTTTCCGAACTTGAAGATTTTATGATATATTTATCTACGATAATTGTTATTTTATCTTAATAACAATTTTACAAGTCAAAAAACATTTTCTGTTAAATTGTATTTTTATCTCTCGTGACCCCAGAATTTTGCTACGCGACCCATAGTTTAAGAAGCCCTGTACTAGACTAAAAAATTAAGTGGAATTTTTTTTTACTTATCTACTTCAATCTTAGTACATAAACATTTCATTATCTATTATTTTAATCTTTTTACGTGAAAAAATTTGTGATGAAATTCATTATATGCGTAATGAAACACACTTTTTCCTAGCTATTCTTGCTCTATAATTAACTCTATGGAAAAATAATTGTAGAAACTATTTTAATGCATACATGAGAACATACACGTAATTCCAATATAAATAAATATATTAAAATGATTTAATCTTATGCATTCTATTAATTCATTGAAAAATAATCTGATGATAATTGCAAAAATTGATGGTAAAAATATTTAATTTCTTATGATTAGAAAATCATACAGATTAGTACGAATTGATGACTTGAACAATCTTCAAGATTTCATTGAATAATAGGACTATATAGTATTTTCCCTACATCTTACATATTTCTATAATATATAGGAAATTAAAAGACATGTGAAGTTGAAGAATAATTTTCAATGGTTTTTGACACAGAAAGATATGTTTTACTACGTCCAATATTTTCAATTAATATTCTTGATTCATATAAAAGATTCTACGAAAAACAACACAATCCTAGAAAGAAAATGAAATTTTTTCATATTTGCATAAATCTTCCAAGGCAGTCCAATTAAGCACGACCAGCGAATACAATTAATTTTAACATAAATAAATTTATGTGTGGTGTGGAGAATATTGTTATTTAATTCCCGGGACATATCATTTATTATAAAGACAAAAATCCCTTAATTGAAAAGCATTATTTTCCTCAGGAAGCAAATTATCTGGAAACTTTAATAGATATACTGATAATTTATCAAGACATCTGCTCCCTAAACTTACTGTTTAACTAAACAATTATTGCTTACCCATAGTGATGTATCATCTTATTAAGATGTCTCCTCCGCAGAAAAAAATCATCTCATCTTTTAAGAAAATTTGTGTTATCAGCTTATCTAATTTAAGAGTACATAATTAAGTTTTATGACCATTTTTCTTTTTTTACAGTAAAAGGCAATTATATTGTACGAAAGACATTTTCTTTGTTTGAAATTATTTACTATTGAATAATCGAAACTGCGATTTCCTTATTCTTGCGCCATAATGGGGGTTGTAGTAGTTATGGTAATTGTTACGGTATTGGAAAAATTCTGATATTGTTTCTTTTTTAGGTTATTTAATTTGATTTAGAAGCAATTTAAGATAAAACATGTTTCTAGATAAGAGAAATGTTAAAAACTAAAAATTTTATGTTAGAGTCATTACTATTTTGCATTTGCAGAGTATTATGTTCATATTTGTCATTGAAATTGCAGCAATCAAGATGAATAATAATTTTTTGTTTTATTAGTGTAGGTCTTAATTTAGGATTTTCTGAAACAAATTTTCTCTTTGTATTTATCAAAAACTTACAGAAATGAGGTAAAAAGGAAATTTTTAATAATGACATTTCTTTCAAATATTTTCATTGCTACATAAATGAGATTAACTTTCAATATTCAGTTTTCTAAGACATTTTCACACTTATATTTAAAATAAGTTATGAAGTTAGCAATTTTTAATGAAAATTAAGAAAGAAAACTATTTATTAGAACATTTTATTTCTTATAAGAGATAGAATACATAGCTTAACAAGTTTTAGAATGCTTTTTCCTAAAATTTTAAATGCATATTGATTACTCGATTTTTATTTCCCTCAAAACCTTAAATATTTTATTATTCTTTCAGTGTAGTTATTTAAGTTGTATTTTTAGTTTTGTGATAGAAATACATTGGTTTTAACACTTAAAACTTCTTAACTTCTTACAATCTATTTTCATTAGTTATATGAGTAACTATTGTGTTATTATTGAAGTACACATACTATGATATATATATATATATATATATATATATATATATATATATATATATATATATATATATATATATATATATATATATATATATATGATATATATATATATATATATATATATATATATATATATATATATATATATATATATATATATATATATATATATATATATAAATGCAAAGTTAGATGTATAACCAAAAGCACAAGAACAAATATATAAAGATATAAATGTAAAATTAGACATAACTTTACATTTATATCTTGTATCTCTAGACATGGTGCGGTTCTTACAGATTTGGATATGTAATTGGATGTGATTTAAATCTAATGATTATTATGTATTGTTGTATTTTGGCGGCATTGGATTTTGGCTTGTATATTTTGGATTGAATTCTACTTGCATATTTTGGATTGGGTTTTGTTTCTTTTATTCTTGTTTGATGCTTTGGTTTGAATTTTTGGTATGGCTTTGGGGTGTGATGGCTTTTTTAAGACTATGTCTTGGGCCATTGCAGAAAGGCCATAATTGTGCCAATGTGGTCAACACCCCCTGATGAAGCTGGCCATATTGGTACTTTATTCCATTTATTCCATTTATATTTATCTTTCTTTAAAGTGTTTTCAATGTAATTCTTTTCATTGTATTCTTTTCAATTGTTATTTTCCATTTGATATTTCAATATATTGTTTTCCATTTAATATTTCAATGCTATAATATTTCAATATGTTGTCTTCCATTTGATATTCTACTTTTGGCATTTAATTTTCCAATGTACTTTTTCCATTTGGCATTTTTCATTGTATTTTGTTTCATTATATTCTTTGCATATTTTATAAATTATACTTTTAACTATATATATATATATATATATATATATATATATATATATATATATATATATATATATATATATATATATATATATATATATATATATATATATATATATATATATATATATATATATATATATATATATATATATATATATATATATATATATATATATATATATATATATATATGGGTTCTATCAGTTCTTTTTCAGGAAAATACATATTATTGTTTAAATGATTTAATTATGGTTTTGGACAAAATAAGAAAATGCTATTTACATATTTACAAATGAATATTAAATAACAATCTAACATCATTTTAGTTATAATTTGTAATTAGTCCAATATCAATTCGCGTCTTCACGTCATCGCGTCTTTTCTCGTCCATCACCTCGTCGTTCTCTTCTCCCTCTCTTCTGCGTATGTCCAACGGCAAAAATATGAAAAGCCCTCTGGTGGCACTTTCAATCCCCCCCATATATATATATATATATATATATATATATATATATATATATATATATATATATATATATATATATATATATATATATATATATATATATATATATATATATATATATATATATATATATATATATATATATTGTTATATTGTAAGCAAATGTCGAATTATTATTGAAGTACACATTCTTTGATTTACATACTTTATAAGTAAATATTAAATTATTACTGAAGTACACATTCTGTGATACACATATTTTGTAAGTAAATATCGATTTATTATTGAGGTACCCATTCTACGATATACATATTTTGTAGGTGAGCGATAAATACTTGAAGAGGAACTGCCATGTGGGAGAAAATTAATGATTATTGTTCAGAGAGGAATTGTAGGAAGTCGGTAGGATAGAATTCAAAATGATTCACATTTCTTCTGCCCATCTTATTTCCAAATCATGAATCATCTTTCAAGAAAAATCGATTGTCTTATTGGAAACAAATTCATCAAAAGTGTCTATGACAACTCCGAAGAATGTTTAATGAAAGATGGTGTTACTTCTACGCATGCTGCTGAATTAATGTCCTTTTCCTTTACTATAATTGTATCTGAAAAAAAATCAGGTAATACTTACTGAAGAAATACATGAAATTCATAGGAGAGAATGTGTGAAAAATTTGTATATGAAAGAGGGAAAAAAATTCTTGTTTTAAAATATTTTATGTACTGTCATTTATATTCATAATTTAGCCCAATAACCTCTTTTATATATATATATATATATATATATATATCTGATATACATATTTTGTTATAAATATAATAAAAAATATGCTATGTAACATTCCAATATTTAGGTCAATAAAATTAAAACTTAGGTGGAGAAAGAATTTCTTAAGGATTAATTGAGAAAAATGTTAACATTAAAATTTAAAAAAAACTGAAGAATATGGTTCAAAATAAAAATCAAATTATAGGCATTATTGATTTGTGGCAAAAAAATTCTATTCATACCATTTCTTTATTGTATGAAAAATCTATAATAAGATAATAAAAGAAATGATGCAATAACAATGTTTCCACATATTATAATAAATGATGCAATAACAATGTTTCCACATATTATAATAAATGAAAAAAATTAATTTCCTTTATAACCAGCGAGACATTATATATGCAAAAAATCACATTATATATATCGAAAATATCTATATAGATATTGCGTCACCAAAAAGGTACATTCTGTTGAGTTGTATTTAAAAATATCTAACAAGTGCATAAGCTCCTTTGTATGTATTATATATGTGAAATACATTAGAGAAAAATTTACGTAAACTCCTGTGATACATTATTGATGTAATTTATATTAATAAATACATTTTCATATAAATTCAATTAATTTAAATGTTAATGAATAAACCAATTTTGTCTACAATGAATAATTTTGTATGAAAAATAATCAAAAATGTAATGACCTATGTCTTTTCTGCAACAGAAAATATTTTTCTTTTCAATTTCGTAAATAAAAAATTTAGAAATGATATATCAATATGGATATCGCTACCAAAAATACAAAATATTTTATGAAATTCAACAAACCTTAGGTATCTGTAGATTACACATGTTCAACACACACACACACACACACACACACACACACACACACACACACACACACACACACACACACACACACACACACACACACACACACACACACACACACACACACACACACACACACACACACACACACACACACACACACACACACACACACACACACACACACACACACACACACACACACACACACACACACACACACACACACACACACACACACACACACACACACACACACACACACACACATCTGGTTTGTGTGTGTTTATGGGTGGGGGTGTAAAAATGATGAAGAGAATGTAAATGTTGCATTTAATTCTAGTTAACGCAAAATTAAAATTACAATGGTATTAATTATAGTGTCATAGTAGAATAACTACAAACACAATTAGACAGACTCCCCAAAATATCTCTAAAAAATGTAATTTCAGCTTACTTTAATTCATTATAAGCTTATATTTTATCACGTAGTTATGAAACTCTTCCATCTATATTATATCAAAAGAAGTATTCACACCTCTAATGAGGTGCTTGTGACTTATAATTATTCGAAACAGAATTCCACGTCTTAAGCTTAAAATATGTTGCTAAGGACAGAGTTCTAATTAATTTGAGGAGGGAAAGTTGGATTTAGTAAGAACCGGAAATTAAACGTTTTATGTAATTAGCGTTACATGAATGGTATAGCAAAATGACAAAGCCAGGCATAATTGCGTCACGCGCTGAATAATGGACAATGGAATTTGAAGAGGGAAAAAAATAATTGCTTAGCCAAGAATGCGAAGAATAAAGTCGAAAATTAATTGTTTTGCTGGAATATTCAGTCGGCGAAGAATAGGATGTCAGATTATGTGGAAAAATGAAAAAACAAGAGATGAAGTTAACTGAGAATGCTTTATCGAACTGATTTCTTTTAATAAGTTTCACATTTCAGATTAAATTTATTTTCCCTAAAATATTGTAAATTGATTTCTTCTGGTTATTTAATTTTCTTACATTAAATAAATGTTTTTTTATATTCTTTCTACGGTAATCAATGTTTGTGACACAAAACTTATATTTCAACTAAACTGCTTGTTCTAAAAGGTTTTCTTAAGAATTACGTTGCTTATTAAAGTTTTTCATTTTTAATTTGAAAACTAAAGTTAGTACAAAATCTTTATTTTGAGTATAAAATATTTGCCGTTAACGTTGAAAGGAAATACAGGTATGTTATAAGTACTAAGGATTATAAAATAGTGGAAGAACATCAAAAATGGACTTATATTATAATCAGATTGTTTCAAAGCTAACATATTTTTCTGATACAAAATAAAATAGACATTTCATAAGAATTTCACTTAGAAAACCATACAATGATTTATATATTTCTTCTATGTTTAAATAATCCCTTCAATTTTTTAATATATATTTCAATAAAGTAACTCTTAAAAAATTTTTTTTGTCTTTTTGATATTTTTTAATAATTTTTTTCAGCAAAATTTGCTGAAAATGAAAACTTATTGTCAAAGGAAGCTAGGCAGCAATAAAAAATCGTTGATAAATTAATATTGCATCGCATAAAAATTTAAAATTTCAAGAAAAATAGGAAACTGAAAACGAGGGTTAATATTAAAATTTATATTTAAAATAGAAGCAAATGAATTTAAAATTGAAGAAATTTCTTATCAGGAATAACCACTAATGCAGTAACCTTTGAGAAAGTACTTCACAAGAACCATCTCTGAGAAATAAAACGCGCTTAAAGATAAACTTAAGAAACCATCTTAAATTTGATTATTAATATGGGAATTGTCCAGAAATAAAATTCTATTTACAGATAAAAGGGCTTTTATGTCTAAAAATTCATAAAAATATGATTTATATAAAAAGAAAAATCTAAGACAAATTAAAACAATTAACAATGCTTGTGTCTCATTCACGTTTGTAAAAAAGTATGTAGCTACAGTAGGTGTTAAGAATAATGGAAAAAAGACTAATGATTTTAAAGCAAAATCTTGTTTCCTTGTTCAAAGGTAGGTTTAAAATCGTATTTCAATGATTCAAAATCTTTACTAAGTGTAATTTACATCTTAATGATTAAGTTCTTAAATTCAATAAATCAAGAATTAATTTCTGTAAATTTTTTATTTTGAATATTTTAATATTTTTTTTAAAAAATTGTTTAACTTTAATGACTGTTTTTAATTTGCATTATCAAGTAGAATACTTGATGGATTTAACGTTTTAAAATCTTGTTTAATGGTTAATTTCATAAACATAATATCTTATTAAATAGTATAACTTAATTTCAAACCAATTTTAAATTTTTGAAAGATAAATAAGATTTAGTACTTTAAATAAATTCAGAATATTAGATATTTATTCGTAAAATGTTTTTCATAAATTGATATTATCAGTAAATAGCTATAATATTAGTTGAAAAGCAAAAACTTGTACGCATTCTATTAATAAAAGTAGGAAATATCTCTTTGCCTAAAAGTGACATAAAAATATGATTTTTGTAAAAAAGAAACCTAAGGTAAATTAAAACAATTAGATTTGATCTTAATATATTTATACTATGTCTGTAACACTGAATATCTAAAATAAATATTAAAAAATAATCTTATAGAAAAAAATTTTAATTTTGAAGGGATATCTTGTTAGAAGTTTTTACACAAATGTGCTTAAAATCTTATTCGAAAGTTTTAACAGGTACAATTTACATCTTGATAAGAACGAATTGCATTGAAATGTATTTCACATATAAAAGTTTAATACATTCTTATTAATTATAGAATTTAAAACAAATACATTTTTTTTGATTTTGAATTATATGAATGCCCCTACGAATAACTTATCATAAAAAATTCCGATTTTAAGATTTTTGTTCATTTAAAACATTGAAAACATTCATAAAATATGAAATGTAGAGAAAAAACGCTAATCCATTTGAAAAAATTAAAAGTGCAAATGGGAATTTAAAAAGAAACGGAGTGAACACGGTACTTTCAATACTTTACTTGCTAAATTTCTTTTTTTAACTCATCTTTAATGACAGTTTTCCGATTTTCTTCTACAAATCGAGAGGCAGCTGTAAAAATCTGATAACCTTCTAGTTAAAGAAATTTTATTTTTGTCTTAATGGTTCATTGCTAGTATATACAGGAATTTTTGTCGTGTAAATTTAGTTTCTATTACGTAAAATATATATAAAAGTGTATTTTCGTCCTTCCATAAGAGGGATTTAAATATCCATTAAAAATATTCTTACTTAGTTAATGTAAAGCAGATAAAAAAATTGAAACTCTACCTACTATACGATATTTGGTAGCCATTATAACCAAGCAGGTTTGAATTATAACCTGCTATAGGTTCTAATGGCTTTTCAAAAAAATATAAGATTTAAAGGTACATGTCATTCAAAAAGAAAAAATGATTCTTCTTATGCCAACTAAAATCAAAATCCTGAGTATTTTCTTTTAGTGTTTATAGATTAGGTTCGAGTAGGTTCTCCTAAGTCACTGAATTTGTAAGAGAATTAAAATATATTATCTATTAATCCAACGCGCGCGCGCGAACACACATTCACTATAGCTATTCATTTTGAACAAACACGAAAAATTATGTTTAAATGTATTTTAACATAAAAATTATTGCAATTTTTTATTAAATAAGCAAAATTCTGAAGTTCTTTAATTAATATAATTACATTATAAAATATTTAGATGTGTACATGGATGTTTAGATACGAAATGATATGATACAACCGAATAGCATGACAAAGTAATAAATAGAGACAATTTAAAGATGAATAAAACCATTTAAAAATTTACCTAAATCATATAAAATTTATTTGTGTTGTTTTTTTATGACAGAGAAAACAAGGATTATAATATTAGTACGTATCAGTATGAAGTATACAAAAACAGCTTAAGTAAAAAATTTTTATGATTTTGAAAAAAATTCGTTGCAGTTTTCAAAATTTAACAAAATTAAAAACCTTTCGGATCAGCATCAAGAGCAGCAAATATATCTGACACTTGTATTGATGTATTGTTAAACCTAATAAAAAATAAAGAGTATTAAGGTGATCAATGACAGACATAATTAAGGACATTAAAACAAAAATAGAAACAAAACGATTCGGTGTACAAAATAACATTTTATTAAGTTCAAGTCTAAGTAAGTCTGAACATTTTATTAAGTTTATGTTTTTCCCAACATTATCTCAAATCCAATGGCATGATTCAACAGTTAAATTCTATAATCTAGAGTTTTGCTTTGCTAAAAATTTGTAAAATTGTAAAAAAAAAAAAAAAAAAAAAAAAAAAAGCAACAGAAAGTGGGCTTCTATAATTGGCTTATTAGTTGTTATGTATATTTGTTCTGTCCTACAAAGTCATTGGAAAATGTTTGAACATATTCTTCTATTAGACCCATAAATCTAAACAAAAACAATAATTGAATTCTGATCAAAACATAATAATGATAAGCCATCACTAAAGTTTTGGAGAAATGTTAAAAATTATTAATGTTAAATAATTATGTTTTATCAAAATTATTTAACAAAAATCTAATTTTTCTCTATACTTTTGGGCAGTTAAAAAAGACATTTTTAACTGCCGAAAGGGATAGAGAAGATAAGGCATAAAATTCTTACTATGAAATGTCCAGTTTCGAATATACTTTCGTTAATATCAGTATATTTATTATTTATTGTACAAAAAATAACCAGAATAGATTAATAATAAAAGACTTAAACGCAAAGATACTTACAACGTTATGTGCATTATGCAAAAAGAAATAAAATTTAAAAAATTTAAAAATGAAATTTAAAATATTTAAATAAATTAAATTAAATAACATTAAATGCTGAAAAATTCATTGATATGTCAAAGTTAAGAAAATGTTGCCATATAACTTTGCAAAGATTTACATTAATGGCTTATCTCCTCTGGCCTATTAAAAGAGTTCAAACTGATTAAAAGTTACCAAAAATATTTTTCATTTTTAACAAGCCTAAATGACATGAAAGATACTATTAAGTAAAAAAAGGACTCTTTTGAAAATCAGATGCATAATTTTAAACAAAATATATTAGCTATAAGCATTAATTGTTTTTTCTGCAATTCTCTCACAATTTACTTTGATTTGGAATTTTTTTTACTAAAAAATCGCACTATATGGGAATCAACTTAAAACAATTTCGCATGTATTAAATCTTTACGATATTTAGAGTCTTTTTTTATTAATTTTTGTATCATTTATATAAATAACTAAATGGCATGAAAGCATACAAAAAGTTGCCAAGTAGTGAAAATGAAATCAGCAAAATATCAAATTATTTCTTAAAAAGAAATAACGGTTTCATATCTCAGGTTCTATCAGATTAATTTGAACTATTTTATACTTGTAGTGCATGAATGCATATTCTTAAATATTTTGTGCTGAGGAAATATAAAATAAAAACCTATAAAAAGGGAAGGATAATTTACATTTTAATTAATTTATATTTTCAGTTTAATTGTAATAAAAAGTAGAAACATCTTGTAAATACGTTTCTTAATAAAAACATTACCAGTAAATTCCTTACATCAATAATTTTATATTAAATAAATTCCTTAAATTATCTATCTAAAAAGTTTAAAAACTTAGGTGAGTTATTGTGAAGTCCTAACGAATACGTAAATACGTTTCTTAATAAAAAATCACCAGTAAAGTCCTTACATCAATAATTTTATTTCAAATAAATTCCTTAAATTATCTATCTAAAAAGTTTAAGAACTTAGGTGAGTTATTGTGAAATCCTAACGATTACATGCACAGACACAATTTGCTTCACAAATTGACTTCCCAAATACTAATTTCAACACTTATCTTAGATTCTTATGGTCTTAATTAAACTGGCTTAAAACTACATTACAGTAACCAAGACAGATTGAGATGAATATAGGATTCAAAGTCTATCAATTCAAAACGCCCTAAAATAGAAACAGTGAAATGCCAAACAGTTCCAGCACATTGTTACGCATTTGTATTGAAATACTTATAGCGTTATAAATTAATGCAGTAAAAAAGGCTTTTACAAATCTTTTTTCTTTCTTTACTTAATTCAGAATTTTAAAACCGATTGATTAAAGAATGGGATATGTTTATTTGCTTTTTATTTTTATTCTTAACGAAAGCGTCTTCTTGTTATGAATCATGACAGAATTTTTCTATTAATCCTTTTATGTTGATTCTAAGAACAATCTGATTTAACGCGTATTACTTATGCAGGAGGAAGAAATCGAGGGAATAAAATGATGTTGAAAATAAAAATATATTGAACATTTTGGAAGAAAAAATGGATGGTACCATTAAAAAAATACAGTAGTTTTAGCTTTTCATTCCTTAATTTAATTGACAAAACTTAAAATTGTGAAATTTATGAAATCTTGTCATTATTTTTAAAATTTGATTCTTGTAAGAATTACTATTTTCACGAAATTTGCGTATAATGTTAAATACAAGGATGCTTAATGCTATTGGAAACAAGTAAGGGTAATTTCCAGAATTGTTAGCAACAAACATGTAAATTGTGTTAGAAAAATATTTGAAACGAAACGACTTATTGCATCAAAAACTATTTAAGTAGATAAATATCTTCTTTTAAAAAATCACAAGAAGTATAATTTTTTACACTATCCTTCAAATATATATATATTATTTTTAGAAAAATTGCCTCATTTAATTAATGTATACTTTTACTTAATTACATTCCGAATGACGTTATGTAAGTATATTAGTCCATACTTTTTAAAAAAATGTAAAGTTATTCAAAAAAAATTCTTAATGTTTTTAAAATTATTATGTACGATTAGTATTCTAAAGGATATGTTTTTTATAAAAAGAGATTTTAGTTTAATATCAGAATCAAAAAACCTATATAGTAACAAATTAAGGACTATTTTTATTGAAGCAGTTTATTCGTAATTAATTAATTAATAATTATTTATTTATCAATAGACATGGGTAATAAGTAAATAATAATTTATTAATTTATTACTAAAAATGATGACTATAATTATTTATACGAATAACTTGGTTTTTTTATAATTACTTAAAGGATAAAATAGAAAGCACTTTTAATTAAATCAATGATCTAAATTAATCAAAAATGTTGTATAATTTTATTTAAATGAAAATATTTTCTTTAATTTTGAAACAATTATATCATTTATCTCAGAAAGTTGTATAAAAACTAGATTAATTTTTAACATGGCAATATTTTATACTTAAAAATTGTATCTGGAGCCTCATATAATATTCATGTAATTTGCTTTACCAAGCAATTAATTTTCTTTAGAATCTATTAAACAATCCAAAGACTTCATTAAAAATTTAATAAGAAATTATGATACATATACAGCAGACGGTTTTTCTATTTCTATCTAAAAAATTGGCAGTTATACTAGATCTACTAAAAAGCAAAATGAAATAGGAAAACATTATTACATGTACTTAAGAAATTAAATTTTATCTTGATTCAAACACTTCGCAAAATTAAAAAGTAAATTAAATTAGAAAAAAAATATTTTCGTAAGTAAAAATAAGGTTATCATTAATTAGAATTTGTAGATTTTATTTGATCTTACTGCTATAAAACATCTTAATACGTTTCAGGAGAAAAGTATTTTTGTGCAAATATATAAATATCAAGAACCAAAATTATCATTGTTAAATATAAACTAATGAACATTCATATATATCTCAGAATATAATTTTCTTTGAAACTATAATTTTTCTTTAATGATAACGATACAAAGAAGAAAAAAATATTATTTACTTATACATATTATTTTTTGAATGAAATTTTATTTATGCGGTACAATGAAGGAAATAAAGAATAAACAATTATTTAATGAATTTAGATTTCCTAAATAATATTTATATTAAATTAATTTTATTTCAATTTATTAAATAAAGTGCTCCAAGTATTAAATAAAATGCTTTAAAAATATAAAATGCTAATTTTATACTCCGAGAGTATAAAATTTAGATCTATAATACTACTTAATTTTTAATTCAAGTGAAACTTTTTTATTCTCACTTATAATTTGCAAATAAAAAAATTGTAAACTCTGTGTAAATTTAAAAATGTTTCTTTAGAACTATAAAATTTTACCAAACATTTTAAAATTTCTCCTACTCATTATTTTCCAACTATTCTTTCATAAAGTTAATAAAAAGCAAATTTTAAAGAAAAATTTTTCATTAGAGACTTTTTGTTTCAGTCATGAAGTATAAGTAAATTGGTGCTTTTGTGTTAAAATTTTTTAAATGTTTTTCCTATTTTAGTTTCAAAAATAAATTAAGAAGGATGTGAAGTAAATAAAAAGGATAGAAACAAATCATCAAATTATTTATATATGAAAAATAATAAAAACCGAAAAATTGTAACCTAAAATTTGTGGGTATATTAAATATTTTCTTCATTACAATTATCAATTTAAGGATTTTTATATAATACTATATTATTAACATATTCAAATACGTTTAAATTACTTATATATTCGAAGTTATGATTAAAATTGTTAATATCAAACAGGTTGTACGAATGCGTTTAAAATAAATATACAACACATGCTAAGATTTTACAGGCATTCATATAAAAAAATATGGGCATCAAATTATTTATATATGAAAAATTATAAAAAACGAAAAATTATGACCTAAAATCTGTGGTTATATTAAATATTTTCTTCATTACAATTATCAATTTAAGAATTTTTTTGTAATACTGTATTATTAACATATTCAAATACGTTTAAACTACTTATATATTCGAAGTTATGATTAAAATTGTTAATATCAAACAGGTTGTACGAATGCGTTTAAAACAAATATAAATGTGATGCAATAAAAAAAATGCTAAGATTTTACAGGCATTCATATAAAAAATATTGGTAGTGATTCTTATTTTGTCTTTAAGTGAAAAAAACGTACTTCATTATGATGCTCCGTGTATAATGAAGAAATACTTGTCAGCAAAAGTTTGACATGAAGGATTCAACTATGGTATCCATTCATTGCGTTCTATCAAATTATAGTATTCTGTACACGTCATTCGAGATACTATGATTGTCTGTAAAACATGGAATTCATGGTCGTGCAGAACGTCATACTAGATGTCAGCCATTCTTTATCTGCAACAGTTAAAAATGTAACCATGTTACCCTCATGACCTTAAGGTACCATACAGCAATATTTGCACTTTCTCTGCTTTAAGAAAAAGTTTATTTGTTAAGCTAAAAATGATTACAAGAACAATTTGATGACATTTGCAGCAGTATGAGTATAAGCTTGATGCCCATGACTTCATCAGCCCTTGACACCCCATTACAGAAAGAAGCCATTTAAAATTTTAGTGATAGAATAGCAGACGAAGCGTGGTTCAGCTTACAATATTACTATGACCCCTTCGTATTTGGCGATATTGAGAAGAATCCACACTATTCATGTACATTGAATATTTTAATGCATCCCCAAGAGTAATGGTATGCGGTTTTCTTGTATACCCGTCTCAGTCACTTATTATCATTGATGGTAGTTTGAACAACAAACTTTATATTCTCTTGTGTTAAGTTGCACAGTTGTCCTTTTATTCAAACCATAAAAAACTATTATATTTCAGCAATATATTACATGGTCAAATTCTCCAATATTCCAGTGATCATCCTTGGAAAAGAAAAGTTTCGGGTGTTGCCCTGGCTAACAAGTTCTTCAGATAACTCATCAGAAGAAGGCGTCAATATTTGCCGATGCCAGTCAGTATGGTGGATGAATCGTGGCATCATATTAGTAAATTTCTCAACGTATTTGTACATGCCCTCTAATTTTATTATTCTCTGTGACACTGTTTCTTGCCGATTTGGTTGCTGTAAGTGTTGATTTTTTAATATTTATATTTCTAAATTTCTTGAAAATTCAATCGGTTTTTTGGTTCAAGATAACGCATTTGTCCGATTATCATTTAAGAATAATAATTATTTTAATATATTGGTAGTAGTAAGACAAATATAAAAGTGGAAAACAAAACAAATTTATAAATAATATTAATTAAAAATTATTTTTTTAAGAATTTAGGAACTAATGTCTTGGATAATAAGCGTTACTTGCTTGATTTTAATGATACTAAATTTATAATTGTGATAACATCAAATATTTATCCATTTTCATTAAATAAAATTTAAATTAAGGTATATATTCAACCTTACTTTTAGTTTTTACTTTCTGTTTTATTAAAGAAATCATTTGGTGGCATAAAACAATTTGCTTGCCTTTCGAAAAATGCTGTTAAAAGAGAACTCTTAGTTCCGAGTAAACGCTGCTGATGTAGAACTTTGAAGAGAATGAAGTGTATTTAATTTATCTTTCATTCTTATAAGACTGAAATAGTGTTGATTCGATAATTCTGTTGAAATCAAAAATTTCAAAAGAAGATTTAACTTAATAAAAACGTCTTGAAGTCAGGTAAAATCATATTTAACTTTGAATTCTTTAGTTTATAAAATATACATTGATCAAAGGTCTTTATAATTTAGTTAATATTTATTTATTTAAGATCTTAGAAAATGTTTTCATATGTTCTGTTAGAATTATATGAATTGTTAAAACTATACTAATATTTATTGATATTCTTTAGCTCACAAAAAGAATATTTTACTTTTACAAAATGTGTTAAAATTTACCAATAAAACCTCATTGGCGCAATAATTTCATAGTAAAAATGCATTCATAATATATAAGTATTTGTTGTAAAAAAAAGCAAATGCTTTTTTTCTCTCAAAAAAGTTAATACAATATTTTTGAACAAAATTTTATAATTTAAAAAATAATTAAATTGAAATATTCGCTTATAGATCTGTATTTGTATAATTCTGGAAAACATTCATTAATCAGAACTTATGAATTCTATTAATTTTTTATTCTATTAGTACTCTGAAATCACATTTTCAATCAACAACTATTGTTATTATTCAAGTAGGTTTCATTTGATAGCTCTTTATTTCTATTAAAAGATGTTTGCACGTAAAATAAAATTTTAAAAGCAAATTTTAAAATTACAAAAGGCTAACAAATAAATATTTTCATATGAAAATTTGAAAATTTGCTATTTGCGATAGAAATGTAATCATAATATTCATACAAATTCAGCAAAAGTTATTTTTGTATTTCGAAAGTTAGCCAGTTGAATTCCTAATATTCATGAAAGAAAAAATGTCTTTTGCTATCGGCAATATATTTTTTGAAGTTACATCAAGAATTGTTATAAAAGCTTTCTTGATGTTAAATTGCTTAAAGCTAAACTAATAGATTCTAAAATCAAATTACAACACTTATGAACACAATTTTAAAAGAAATAAAGTTGAATACAACATTTTCAGGAACAAATTCTTATTCATTTTATATTTAATTGAAGAGTAAAAAAATAAAATAAATTTTATTTGTTTAAATTCTTTATTCGAAAGCGAGAATTTAGGCACAGAATTGTCTGTTTTAATGAAGATTCACGCTTTCTGGCAAAAAACATTTTAGACTTTTAATGGAAACACAATGTCCACTATAATGATTCAAAAGAATCAAATTGTTTTAAAAGGAAGGAAGAGAATAATCAATCCGTTTATCGTATTCGACTGTTTAATGAAATAAAAGGAAATTTAGTGTTTCATGTGTATTTAGATTCTTTTATACATTTATTCGGATTGAAAGAAAGTCTTAGCTAAATTACTTTAAAGAAGTGAGCAGAAAAAGAAATTAGAACAAATTTGTTTTATTCCAGATAAGATATCTCTTTTAAAAAACAGTATACATTTGATTTTGTATTCAAGTTATTGGATGTTTTGTAACCGTGGAGTGATTTATTTCAATTATTAAATGACTTTATAATTAATATGTAGACACAAACAGAGAATTAATGCACACAGCTATAATTTTCCTAACAGAAAATTATTGAACCAATTTAATAAAGTGAAGTTTCATTAATTTCAGTATTTCGTAAATGTTACAAAATCTTATTAAAAATCCTGGGACACTTACACATGATATCTTTAATTCGGATATTTTTGTATATGCTTGGTAAAAAACAGTTTTTGGAAAGTTATGTAAACAAGAAAAGTTCTATCAGGATTTCACAGCAAGTAATATATGGCAATTTGAGAGTGCAATAGGGCAATACATTGTAATATATCAATAGGTCCATACTATAGTTTCGAGTTTGTCGGACATAGTAGTATTTCAAAGAGTAAATTGCTGTTTACAAACATTAAAATTTTGATATTAAAAAACATTCAACGCGTCATGAGTTTTTAAAATTTGAGAAATATTAATGGTAAGATGAGAAAAAGTTATAATTTTTAAAATTAATGACATTTATAAATTTGTAATACTTTGAAATGATGAGACTTACAGTAGTAATGTAGAAAAATTAGGGTATATTAACAGAAATATAAATTTATATCCGTTTTCTTAAATATATCTACATAATAATAACTTGCTGTAAATATAAACGTTTAATCAACTCTAAATATTGTGTGTAAATATATTTATTTCAATAATTAAATAAAATTATTCGAGTATTTAAATTTCATGAGCATTCTTTTGCATTCCCTGAAGTTTAACAATTTTTATTCAGATTTTATATTGTTTACATAACATTTTAGTGGTTATGGCAATTATAATGTTTTGTATTTTATTTCGAAGAAAATATACTTGAAACCGTGTAAATTTATTTTATGTATATAAATCCTAAGTTTTGATCATCAGGTGATACATATTCTATAGATGATTGAAATATAAATAACTACTTACACAAATGTATTATTAAAGCAAATAAATTTAGAAAGTATGATAAATAAATTTGCTAACAATATTGGTCATGGATAATTACTTTTAAAATGTTGTTATACTTCCAAAAATTACAATATACGAAAACCAATCAATGTATCAACTTCCTTTCAATTAACAATTTCTATTCTTGCATATCACATTCTATAATCAACATTTTTTTCTTAAATTACTTCAGAAGACAAAACTTATATAAAAAAGATCATTTCTCCCTATTGCCTTAAGCGATTGTAGAATTTTTTTAAAGAGTTTGTCTTATATGATTGCAAAATTATCAAGATATACAATAATTATCTTTCTTTAATAGCCAGCTTGTTAAATATAATGACGATAAAAGAGAAGAAGATACTTGAAAAGTTTCCGTGTTATTTGATAACATTTGTTACAAGTAGCTTTGATGTTTCCTTGTCTAGGCTATTTGAAAAAAAAGATCTGAACTTTTTACTATTTATTTTAACTGAAAATTTACGGATGTATGTTATGTTTTTTAGAAGTATGTTGTATTAAATTAAGCTCTCCAAATTAAAAAAAAATAAAGAAACACATATCATCTTATAGAAAATATTTATTTTCAATTTTATCAAAAACTATTACATGGAAATTTTAATGAGGAAAACAAAGGAAAATTTTTTAGTTCTATGATACGATGTTTTTGGCTTCTTGCATTTGTAATGCTTAATATCTTTTCAATTTAATACCCAGACCATTTCTGCATACATTCATTGTATTTATTTTTAAAATACTATAATATCTTAAAAATAAATTACTATGTTATAATTTGAAGCATGTATTGAAAAGTTTTAATTTTACAGGTATTATTTTCTTCATTTATGATGACCTATCTGTAATGAAAGTTAATTCATAAACCATAAGTTTCAAATTATTTCCCAAAGTATTTGTTCATGTTATATTTTAATAGGTAATTGTATATATAAAAAAGTAATGTGTGTTAAAAAGTATACAGTAAAAGAAAAGCAAAGATAGACATGTATGTTATTATTATGATAATAAGACATAAAGATAAAAAAATATGCTTATAAATTATTAACTGTGATGTATGGTGAAGAAAATACTATTCATATTGCATATTTGGATGACATAAACAAAGAGGAATAAAAATGAATTTAGTTTTTCTCCCTTTATATAGTAATATTAAATCTAAAAATAACAAATAACTTAAGTACAATATTTTCTCTAAATATGTGTTATAAAAACAAATTTCTGATAATTCTATTGGTACATAAATCCATTCTAGGTAAATATCATTCTTAATCTTGCCAAAAAGTCGAAAGAAAAATATTGAGTGACAGAAGAATCGTTACGATCTCAACTTAACTAGTAAATTAATTACGTTCCTAAACGTGACCTTTATCACTTTTATTAGACTCTTATAGTCCGAACGATGCTGCCATGAAAGCAGAAGGCAGCAGACTAAAAAGATTGAGACAAATATAGGCCATCCAACTCCATTAGTGGCTCAATGCTTCATCAATTAGATACAGCCAGATGCCAAACATTGTTGAGATTCCAGGTACATCATTAAGAATTTAGACGAAAGTATTTATCTCGAACATAATTAATGTATGAAAAAGCTTTTGCAAGTCTTTCTTCTTTACGTAATTTGGGATTTCAATGCACGATGATAATGGATGAAAGAGTGCATAAATTATTTAGTTTTTGCTTTATTTTACTAACAGGAAACTTTCTTTATATTATCAGGAATACTGTTCATGTAATTTATTTACGTAAATGTAATGCAATATTTTGCATAACATACATTTATTACAGTAAGAAATTTATAATAGGAAAAATATTAGTTGTGTCTGAAGAATTGTCTTAAAAGAATATAAATTTTTAAAAAAATAAAGAATAGCTTTTGAGCAACCACCAAATATGAAAAGATTTCAGTCTCAAATTTTATAACCGAGTTAATTATGAATTTTATGATTGTTAATCTGTAAAATCTCATTCTAGAGCATTTTAAGTAAGATATAATATTTGCATGAGGTTTTCATGTTATGTAAAGTATAAAACCAGTATTGCGAACGGTGAGCAAAATCTATTTCTTTACCTAATAATCAGCTTTAACTGCAAAAATATTTTTGTAAGGGGATAACATATTATTATATAAGCCGTTCATGTCAATTAAAATGTGTGTGTGTAATAAATGCGAAAACTTAAGTTTTATAGCTAACCAGTTATATAAATTATTTCAATGAAATGTTTCTAGAAATAATATTTTAGTAAAGTATTTTTACTGCTATATATATACATATATATGTGTGTGTTTATATATATATATATATATATATATATATATATATATATATATATATATATATATATATATATATATATATATATATATATATATATATATATATATATATATATATATATATATATTATAAACTTATTTGTCGTCACAATTATGGACAAATTTATATGCTAAGGGATTGCATTAAAACTAAAAGATAAATTGGCTAGTTTGTAATTTTGTAAGTGTTAAATTTTGTATTCTTATATTCTTTCTTGTTTTTCATTTCGTTTATCAAAAATATCAATTTTAAAAAATATAAGTTAGATAATTTTGATAAACATTTTGTGTTATTTTTTTATCGACATAACACATTAGGAAATTTAATTAATTAGTTTATTGATACTGTAACAATTTATCAGATAATACACTGCTTAACAATTGCTTAGGACAGATAACACTATTATCCATAGCAACCACAAAATGAAAGGAAGCGAAATGTGGAAAATTAGAATAAGTGCGGGATATAGTAAGAAGAAGTATGCGTATGCAAATATTTTTCCACGTCTGTTCATCACGTGATAGCGTTCATAAGAACTCTAAAGGTTTTGACGCGTGTGGACAATTGTTGTTTCAAGTCAAAGTTTCAAAAGAAAGATTTAATAGACGAACCTAAAATTTTTGGCATGTCTTCCCGACTTCACTTAGATGACTTTATGCTTGGCCGAACTATTGAAAAGATCGAATAAGGGTAAAAAATAACAGATGTTACCAGGGAGTTTGACATCGTTCACAGCGTTGTTTCACGGCTGAGAAAATCATTTAAAACTACTGGAATGTGTAGTAGGCGGTACGGGGGAGGTCGTGTTAGAAGTACGACGCCTGCAGAAGACAGATATATCGTCCTATCAGCAGCAAAAAGGAACAGGCGCACCACGGCTCCGCAGGTGGCAAATCAATTTCTTGCTGCCTCAGGAAAGCAGATCGCCCGAAAAACTGTTGCCAGACGTTTGAGGGGAGGAGGACTATACACTCGCAGACCTGTTGTGTGTGTCCCATTGACCAAACAACAACGTACTGCTCGTTTGCATTGGTGTCGTGAGCATCGCAATTGGACTGAACAGGACTGGGCATGCGTACTATTCTCAGATGAGAGTAGGTTCAATCTGTCATCGGATTGTAGACGCCAACTGATCTTGCGCGAGAGTGGTACTGCTTATCGTCCAGAAAATATCCAGGAAAAGGGCCGATATCCGACATGCTGTGTCATGGTGTGGGCCGGCATCATGATCAATGGCCGCACGCTTCTACATATGGTTGCGAATGGGAGTATGACGGGCCAATGATACATTAATGAAGTTCTACTTCCTCGTGTTAGTCTTTTCCGTGGTGCTGCTGGTGATAAATTTATTTTTATGGACGACAACGCAACATGTCAACGAACACTCGCTGTTCAAGATTGTCTAGACAGCGAGGATATTCAACACCTCGTATGGCCATCACGTTCTCCAGATCTAAACCCCATTGAAAATGTGTGGGATGCTTTGGGAGGCACGTTGATGGTCGAAACTATCCTGCGACAAACAAGAACATCTTCATCCATGCACTCTCAGAGGAATGGGATAAATTGCTTCAGCAGCTGCTGGATAATGTTGTGCAAAGTATGATACGATGTGTGGAATGTTACATCACACTCCACGGTGGACATATCCCGTACTGATACCTTTCTTCAAGATGCCTGCTGACTTTTAAATACATTGTTCCATTTTTCCGTATGCAGCATCAAATGAACATTTTTTTCTTTCAGATGTTTCGCAGCTTTTGTACTTTCCAGAGCAATAAATATTCTTTATTCTAATGTCTGAACAGTGTGGCAACTATATTTTATCCTACTAGGCCTCATGTCTCGCTTAGTATTATGCTACATTGCAATTTGTGATCCGTCCTTAGCAATTGTCCAGCTGTGTATTATAATTAATTTTGAACCCGAAGAGCAAATAAGAAAAATGTCAGTTATCGTCATATATGTTTATTTTAGAATATGGTATATTCAAGCAGGAAATAATTTACATAGTTTCAACATATATCTATATAAATCTTGTGTACGGTTATAAAAATTTGGTACTTTTTATTTATGCAAAATCTGTACTGTTCAATTATAAAAATATCGTATTTCTTTCCTCAACAATGTGAAGGAATAAGAAGTAAATTTTGATTTACTATTTGATGATTAGTATGTTTGAAATCTTAAAAAAGTGCTTTGATGTACTGAATGATTAATAAAAGAAAATTATAAATATTTAATATAAAATTTAATGATGTTTTTATTTCTATAAAGTTTCTGCGATATAAGGCATTTTGTATTAAACTTTTTAATTATTATAATAAATGCATACATTTCTTATTGAATTTAGCTGTAGCAAGATATTTAATAAATTTTATGTGATTTCTACTTCAGGGACTAGTACAATTAAAAAAGAATTTCAATTATTCATTTTCAATACTGTAAAATTTTAAAATTAATATTGTATAGTTTTAGAAATTTACTATTTTTAAAATTTTATTTTGTTGCATTCTTTAAAAATGTAATGTAGATTAACACGAGTAATGTATTTTGTAAATTCGATTGCATATTTTGCACTTGAGAAAAGTAGTTTTTTTATATATAAAAAAGAGTATTAATAAGAGTGTTTATTTCCCTCTTATTAGTAAGTTTTGATTATGTAAATTCTCACTGAATAAGTTCAAAAGTCCAAGAAAAGGGAGTGAAAAGACACTGTAGTTGCTTATTTAATTAAAATAAAAGAACGTATGAACTTGCTTCATTCAATAAACTATCAAGTGGCAGACTACTTCTTACTAATTGCTTTTAAAATGTTATAAATCAAGAACTAAAGATTTTCCTCAGAAACAACTGACTGTGATTTTACATTTACCAATAAACTTTAATTTTATAAATGTGTGTGTGGCAATATGTTTTATTTTGAATTCCAAAAAATATTTTTATAGGAATTTAAAATTTTATAAACTATTTTCCGATAAGTATTTAACACGTATGAAATTTAAGAAACTAAGAGTGAACAAAATTATTTGAAATATATATTTTTTCAGAATTGGAACATATATTTTCAAGTCGAAAGTATATTATCTAAAAATAAATATTTTTATTGAAATTCCAAAGGCATTTTTAGCATCTAATAAAACTGCTGACATATGAATTTTTTTATTTTTTAATGTAAAAAAATAAGTGCATATAGTTTTTGAAGATAATGTATTAAATTTTAAAGATAATTATTATTAAAATTTATGGGTTACATTTATTTAATTTATGTGTCAAAGATAATTATTTTTAAAATTTATTACTCATTATGGGTTACTCTAACACACCCATGTTACGTTCCCTAAACCAGGTTTTTTCTCTGTTTATAGTATTTATTAATTATTATATACTTATTAAATTCATAATACCACAAAAAAGAAAAATTTTAAACATGATTGTAAAAGTTTTGTAACTTTGTTTGTTAGAGGTAAAAGCTAGTTTCATTTTATTTTTTTTTCACTTTAGGGGAAATTTATTTATATTTTATCTAACTGTCTTAAAAGCGGACGTACTGCACTAGAAACCAAAAGATTCACCCTCTACCTATTTATTAAACAGTTCAGTTCATATTTTGATTTCAGAGTAGATAATAAATAAAAAGTTAAAATTATATTATAAAACTTATGATATATATGTATACAGGATGATCTTTTTTAAAGTGACAGTGTTTGGAGCTCCCTGTAGCGCGATCTAATAGCCGAAATGACACCAAACTTAGTATTTAGACTAATCAAGACATGGGAAAAAGGATTCTGTGAAAAAAAAATTAGTTTCAAAAGTCGCCGCTAGAGTATTTTGTGGCGCTGGTTTAGCTTACAATAACGAGAATTAGCATAAAAAACGGGTTTCAAAGAAAAATGCAAATGTTGTGCGATGACAGTGCCAGCAATAGGCGCCATAAAATCAAATAGTAGACAGCTCCGACAAATAATCTCAGCTGAAGTAAATGAGCTCCAGTGGCCATACCTCTCACATTACCGGCACGTGCGTTTATGTTGGTGGAGTATCAAATTTGTCTTTTTTAAAGGACAACATAGCCAAGGCAGTGCGGAATATTCCTTGTGATATGTTACGTACGGCTGTGGAGAACGTTGTGCACAGAATGCACGGTGAAAGATGATTCTGAGAAAGTTGCTCACTTGAATGTGGTCTAATTCCTCTCCGGGGAAGTTAATGTAGTAAATAAACATTAATAATTTAACTGCACGATTGTATGTGTTAATATTTTTCTTTTCTCACATTCTATACATTGTAAAGCTCCACAAAATGCCCTAGCGGCGATTTTCGGTACTAAAATATTTTTTACGGAATCTTTTTTCCCGTGTTTAGATTAGTCTAAATACCAAGTTTGGCGTCATTTCGGCTATATTAGATCGCGATACAGAGTGCTTCAAACACTCTGTCACTTTAAAATAGATGATCACCCTGTATGTATGTATATATATATATATATATATATATATATATATATATATATATATATATATATATATATATATATATATATATATATATATATATATATATATATATATATATATATATATATATATATATACAGGGTGATCCAAAAGTCAGGACGAACTTTAAAAATGAATAATTCGAAAACGAATCACGATACAAAGATGCGGTTTGCACCAAACGGATGGAAAAGAAACCGGGTTTTGTGTGGCAATGAAAAAAATAGTTCTATTGGCGACCAACAGATGGCGCTGTCGGATTTCTGATGTAGGATTATGCAAAGCAACAAACGATATAAAAAAAGCAACTGCAGCAGGTAATGGTAGTCGAAGCTGGTATGCATCGAAATGCTGTCCATAGTTGAGAAAGCCCTCTTAGTTAAACTGTTTTATAAGAATTCGGAAAGTGGCATTGCGAGCATATCGCTACATGAAGGGTATGCGAGATAGCAAAGGACCAATAACGTCTTCTGCATTGAACAAAATTGTGAAAAAATTTGAAGCTACAGGTTCTTTGGCATCACGTCAAAGAAGTGGACGTTCCTCAACTGCAGCTGCTGTTGCCACGACAGTGGAGCAGACGGTGCAAGCCATGTCGGCGGTTACTGCACACGGGGAGTGTAGTGCTCGAGAAGTTTCGAGGCAGACAGGAGTGTCGTACGGAAGTGTCTGGAGAGCGCTGCGAGTAACTTTGCAACGGTATCCCTACAAGTTGCAACATAACTAAAAACTGAAACCTCTTGACTTCGACTCTCGCCGACATTTTGCGAATTTGGTCTTCAATAAGATGGAAGAGCAGCACGACTGGCTTCACACTGTGCTTTGGACAGATGAAGCACATTTCACACTCTCTGGCGCTGTTAACACCCACAATTGTCGAGTGTGGACCACAGAAAATTCACATGCATTTGTTGAGGTACCCTTGCAACAGCCTAAAGTGACAGTCTGGTGTGGCTTCACTGCTGATTTCATAATTGGTCCATTTTTTTCCGAGGAAGTCACACAGACAGGTTTCCAAACAGTTTCTGTCACCGGCAAGCGATATCTAGCACTGTTACAGAACAGCATTATTCCTGAACTGCAAGCGCGACAGGCAATCCAAACAGTCACCTTTATGCAAGATGGAGCACCACCTCATATTGCTCTGCCTGTGCAACCCCTGCTGCGCTCAACATTTGGGGAGGATCGTATTATCAGTCGCTACTTTAATCACGCATGGCCTCCAAGATCTCCCGATCTCACACCCTGTGACTTTTGGCTGTGGGGCTTCTTGAAGTCAAAAGTGTACAGCGACCAACCGGCATCACTAGCGGCACTGAAAGATGCCATCCGCCAAAATGTGTCTGCCATAACGCAAGAAATGCTACTAAATGTTGTGAATGGGGTGGTGACTCGTCTCACAGCTTTACTTCTGAATGATGGACAGCACATTGAACATTTACTGTAGTAAGTACTAATTAACTGTAATTAATCTGACTTCATTAATCATTTTTTCATTTTTAAATCATCTTTTGTTGCAATAAAACACTATAGCGCCATCTGTTGGTCGCCAACAGAACTATTTTTTTTCATTGCCACACAAAACCCGGTTTCTTTTCCATCCGTTTGGTGCAAACCGCATCTTTGTATCGTGATTCGTTTTCGAATTATTCATTTTTAAAGTTCGTCCTGACTTTTGGATCACCCGGTATATATATATATATATATATATATATATATATATATATATATATATATATATATATATATATATATATATATATATATATATGTATATATATATGTATATATATATATATATATGTATATATATATATACATATATATATATATATAAAAAAAGATCCTTAAACTAAGCAATTACTTAAAAAACTTTTATATTTTAATTAGGTTATCAACTATATATATATATATATATATATATATATATATATGTATATATATATATATATATATATATATATATATATATATATATATATATATATATATATATAATATATATATATATATATATATATATATAGTTGATAACCTAATTAAAATATAAAAGTTTTTTTAAGTAATTGCTTAGTTTAAAGTGGTTTTAAGGATATTTTTTGAAAGATCTTTTCTAAAATTAACATTCAATTTTATTAATTTATATCTTTTTAAGAAGAACAATTTAATTGAGGATACAAAAGAAAAGAAGTCTGATTTATTACATTAATTAAATGAGGATTATAGTGAATGATTGCTTTAATTAAATTCTGCTGATAAGTATTTCAATCTACAATAAGTTAATATGCATTATTTACATGTAGAAAAAATAATTTAAAAATAACACGGAATCATTCATATTGCATTTATATGAAGATAATATCTGATGTGTTTAGAAGAACATCATGTGCAAGAGAGGCTTCAAGTTACAAATTGACACAAACTTAGATTCACAAACTTCTGTGCATTAAAATTGAATAAAATACTAAAATCATACATAAGTTTTAAAACTATTGAAATTGCATAAAAATTGTAAATTTTCTTTTGAAACTCATACTGTGTTTGAAATAATTTAAATGAAGTTATTAATTTAATATATTCTTCAGTCTATCTTAACTGCGGAATAATTTAATTATTTTATCAGTATTGACAAAAAATTATTATTATTATTAATCCAATTAACTTTTCTACTTTTTAATTAGCAGTACAATTTTCTATGTCAACTTTGTCAATAAAATGATTTTTTATATTAAATATGCTAGGGAATTGATATTTTAAAATAAATTAAATTTAATTAATTACATTATGAATAAAGTCATCAAAATAAAGAAAAACAAATAATAATCTTTGTAAAGTATTAATACTGCTTATAATAAATTAAAAGGTACTACTCAAGAAGTAAAATAAAATTTGCTTTTATTAAATTAAAATTTGCATAATCCGTACAAGAAATATTATTAAAAGTTTAGAAAATCTAAATGATCGTAACTTGAAATTTTTACTCTTTATTTATTTTTGCATACATGAAATTTTCTTAATCTCAAAAATTTTATTAATTAATGTCAAATGAATTTACTATCGCAGCTCAGATTTACCAACAAAAAATTATCTTTTATTAGCTTTTAGTTTATTAATTAATAAATTAAGGTTGGCAACAGAATGTAATGCAATATTTAATAAATGAAAAAAAAATCTAGTAAGGCATTTTAAAAAATGTTATTTGTGAAATTTAATTACTTTTTTAAACAGACAAATAAATATAAAACCTTAGAATACATTAGATTTATTATGTAAACATAAGTTCCTGGAAGCGCGAGATACTTAATAAAATATAGTTATCAAATATTTTATTTCTTAATTTTTAGTTTTTTGAAGTTAAATTAATTATGTTTTCTTTATTTATAAATTCTTTAAATATTACAGAGTATTCATTAAATATATTTTTGAACATCATAATAATTCGTCATAACATTTTCTGTTACCATATTGAATTCAATGGTATTTTTTTATAACAACATTTATTACACCAACATAAAAATGCATAAAAGGAATTTTAAAATGTGCACATTTAATGGAAATAGAAATTCTATTTTTAAAACATATATTTTGTGTTTATTGGAATTTCAATTATTATTTATAATCTGTTTAATTTTTCTGTTTAAATTTTGAATAATAATATTATTATAATAGTGAATGTATACATTTATTCAATATTATAAATAATAAATATTATTATTTAAATTTTGAAAACTATATAATATAATAATATTTGAAAAATATTATTTTTCATATATACTATATTATGAAAAATATTATATAAAATTTGTTTAAATAATATTTAATTTTGTTTAAAAGTATAAATATTATTTAAGCAAAAAGAAATTATAAGTTTGTTTCCCAGAAGCAAAACACTAATTATTGCATATTACTTGTATCCTTTCAAAACTTCTTCAAGTTCAAATAATGAACTTTGAAATCATAAATACGTAGAAGGAATTTTACACATACTTAATACTGCGATTTTTGAAATGGTTTTTATATGGAAATAATATATTTTTTCTATTGAAATGTCAATAAAAAATGGAAATATACTTAAAACAATTGGGATCGAAATATATAAAAAGCAAACACTAATGATATTTCTTCTTTATCACTAGGAATTAAGTAACCAAGGGCTTAAATCTGAGTAAATAAAGATTACTTTTAGAATTTTTTTGTTAAAACATTTTATATGAAAAGCATTTGCGATTTAAATTTCACACTCGAGGCACAGGTCCGAGGTTCAATCCTTAGTGTAGGCAAGGCCAATGCAATCTTTCATCCCACCACTGGATCGATAAACTGAGTACCAAGATTGCTTGGGAACTAAATACTTGGGGTTTAGTGTTATGCTGACCAACTAACCGGGGCATATGCTTCATACCCCAAGGCCCTTGGTCACGAAAGCAGATATGGGTATTGTAGGCTCTGACCCACATTGGGCTGTTATGCCACAGGCTTAGTTTTTAGTTTACATTTACAATTAAAAAAATTTGTTAAATTAGTTAAGATTGAAGTGTATGCGTAAATTATCTCTATTTGGCCTAGACAAAATAAAAGTTTTGCATGAATATATTTTATTGTACTTTAATAATTTATACTTTTCTATCACTTTTTTGTTCTTATTTTCCAAATATTATTATTTTACTATTGGTTCTATAAATATTTCGTATTGTATTGTTTTAAAGTTTAAATTATTATTATCTTTTCTAGTAAAGGTTCAAGATTCAAATTCATATATTACTACAGTTTTGTATACCTTTAATTTGATAATTTTAAAGTTTAGTTTATTTCTTAAGATATATATCAAAAATATTGCATTCTCTGTTTAAGAATTCTCGATTAATTTTTTCTGATGTTGTGTTGACAAATTGATAACTGATTCTAAATAAGTGAAACAATTTAAGTTTCAAATCTAAAAGTCATTAACTCTCAGAGAATGTTAAAATTCACTAAAGAAATTGCTTTTTAACTATTTTGTTTTATTTTCATTTGGTGGAAGCTGATAACGACGCTTACTGATTTCATTAACTTTCTACTGATTCAGTTAACAGCAGCTTACTTCCGTTCAAAATAGTAATGTGAATAATTGATGTACGAATTCCAGTTGATTTAGTGGAAATTGATAAAATATACTTTTCAAACAACACATTCGTGAACTAAATTAAGAGTGATAATATATTACTATGTTGGACGGCAACATCAGTGTTTTAATGATTTTCAACATGGAAACTAAAATGTGATAACGCAGGAACAAAGAAGAGAGCAGAAATAAGAAAGAAACATTTTATTTACATTTATTCAATCGCAGTGACTACAATTACTAACCCTTGAAGCTTAAACAGGCTAAAATCTATTCAGTTTCTTTAAAGAAGATTGGAACAGCTGTATTCAGAAGTCATGACTCCCGTGTGTGATTCCTTTTGCTTTACTTTCAACTAACTCACTGATTTGGAAATGCGATATTTATAATTCATCTATGTGGAGTCAGGAAATTTCCGAAAAAAAATTCAGATTAATCCTATGGTCACTCTGCTCCTTTTGGTATATAAACTGGAGACTTCGAGAATGTTAAATGATGTTTTGTCACAAAAATGCAGCCAAATGTCGCCAAGCTGCCTTAGATCCTTTTTGCTGTACGCAGTTTGCGTCCACTTCACTTTGTGTTGTAGTTAACTTCACTTTGTGTCAATTCCAAAGTAGTGTATTCAACAGCTTCATCAAGTTAAAGAACATGTCGAATGTTTGGAGAAAATGCTGTGAATGAACATATTGCAAAGTATTGGTTCAAAATATCCTAATCGGTAAATTCAGGTCAATTAAGTGGATTTATGTTCCATTCATCGACTTCTTAATGTTGAAGGTGTAAATCCTAACGTTTATACCACGAGAGGATTACACGAACTTTACTGGTTACATTATACATAAGAATAATCAACCACTTATGGTATAAAATATTTCCGAGTTTTTAACTTATGGAAATATCATTCATTTTAAACTTAATGTCAACTTTATTGAAATAAATTAGCTTTAAATATTGAATCTCATTAATAATTTTAATTTAAAGGGTTTCTTTTGGATTTTATGAAACGATGTAAAAAAAACAGATTTTTTAGAATATAAATGTTATAAATAGGAACAAAATAAACATGAAGGTACAAGAAAGGAATAAGATGTAATGTTTTTATTTATTGATAATGAATGTCAAGTGAATGTAATATTTTTATTTATTACATTCACTTGAATATAAAAAACAGACAAAAATACGAAAAATTTCTTTTAACATCTACCTTTTTTGATTAAAATAGTAATTTAGACATTCAATAAAAGTACAATGTCCACTAGATTAATAAAAAGAAGAAAAGTGTCTTTACGAAAAGGAGAAATGAAAGAACAAATTTATTGCTCTTGATTTTCTGCTGAAACTTTGAGAAGTTTATTGTATCATTTCTACTTAGTTAGTTTCTTATATTTTCTTAGATTTAACAAAGTTGCTACTTACCGAATTACTTCAGTGGAATAGACTACTTTATTGTCATGAAATCAATGAATTTTTTTCTTTTTTATAGTAAATATCACGATTTTTCTTTGAAAAACAAATATTTCAAACTTTTATTATTTTATAATTTCAAAGATTTGTAATTATTTCAAATAATTCTAAAATTATGTATGAACTTAATATATATATACGCACACATCTGTATTCATATCTATTTATCTACCGGATAATCTGCGAATAAGACCTGATTTCAAAATTAACTATCTCAACAACAAAGATCAATGAAGAAGAATTATGCGATAAGTGGTACGTTTATTAGCAAAACTGTAAAAATGGTGTACAGAAGTTTTGAAAATTTAGTTACGAAAACTGTTAGTAGATGGCACTATAATCACAATATTGCATTATAAATAGCCTGTAAAACGTGCTTTGAAGTTTAAAGAGATCACGACTGTTGGATAGTGAAAAGAGGCTAGGGTAGAAATTGAAATAATGTATTATATTGAACAACGTGTTTTTTTGGTACTGGAGTACCACAGATTAGAACACAGTCCTACGGCATCAAGGCACAGTTTTCAAAACTTATTCAATGTTCCAGCTGGACCCAATGCAAACACCATTTGCATGCTCTTCGCTGAATTTGAAGGGACTACCAGCGTGGATAATGATCGAAAGGGAAATGTTGGGTCTAAGCAAATGTATCCTTCATAAATACTTTGGGAATAGAGTAATTTCGTTAGATTATCTAAAATTCATTGACATAGTAATATATTGGCCTTTATAATTTTCCCGATTTGACTCCTTGTGACTTCTTTCTGTGGGGCGCATTGAAAGACACTGTCTATCGCAACAATCCCACTATTCTGGATGAGCTTGAATCAGCAATTAGTGTTGCATGTGATTGAATTTCCGTTGAGGCATTGCAAGAAGTGATGTCAAATTTCATTGTTCGCTTAGGCGACCTCATTGTTTCAAACATTTTTTAAAAATTGCGTCCTGATTGCAAAGATTGTTTAACTTAATTATTTTTTAGACTCCTTTCAGAGATAAAAATTTCTTAAAGTAGAGCGCCATCTGTTAACAGTTTTTGTAACTAAATTTTCGAAACTTCTATACACCATTTTTAGAGTTTTACTAATAGACTTACCGTTTACCGTAATAATTCCATTGATCTTTGTTGTTGAGATATTTAATTTTGAAATCAAAGCTTCTTCGATGATCACCTGGTAACTACATATCTATCTGTTCGTCTATCTATATTTAAATAAATCATCATTAAAAAGAAGATGTTTTAATGATGAAAATGGTTTTAAATAATTTCTTTAATAATGAAAATTATTAATTAAAAAATTTTACTGAATTAATATCATCTTATAAAGTTCTTCTAAAACGACTTTGAATATTTCTAATGCATAATTCTGCTCTGTCTCTCATAATAGTTTGCATGGACTATTATGAGAGATATATTGTTTCACATAGCTTACATATTTTTATTTAAAATGATGATAAACACAGTAACTTCTACAAGAAGCTCACAGCACAAATAAATATTAATTCCAGAATATTACACAAATCTAATAGTGTAGTGTGTAATCTTGGACGATAGGATGATCATCAATGCCAACCTAAGCTCAAATTGTACTTGCATTTTTGAATGTATGACAGAGTAATATCTGTTCTGCATATAATACATCTAGTGTGCATTAATCCCATAAATATGAATGTATATAAATTCTATAATATTATTTCAGATTTCATTTCTAATACAATATTATATAATTATATATATACATATACATATATTTATGTAAATTACTTTATTTATATATACTAATAAATCTATGGTGAGAGAAAAAATAGCAAAGCACACACACACGGAGAATTATTATTTGACATATAACTGTAAATTAATAGGTTATCATTTTAAATACTTAATTTCTCATGTGAGTATTAAATATAGAACTCAAAATCCTCTAATAATTTTTTTTTTTGTAATGTAAAATTGAAACTTAATCAGTTTTATGCCCAGCATTATTGATTTTTATGTGATTATCTTGCTTAATGAAGAAATTCTGGGAAAATTCTTTTGAAATATATTTGTGGACTTTTATTATCTGAAGAGTTAGTAATTAGCTATTAATACGACGATGCGTGGAAGTTATTACATTCCGTAAATAGCTTACCAAGCTTAATCTCCTCTTTTATGCGAAGTGGATCGAGTGCATAATGTTGAAATACCTTTATAATATAATTCTTCGAAAATTAATTTCCTAAGTTTAACTTATTAACGATAAAATATAAGTACTTAAAGATGAAAATTATTTTCCTATAAAAACTAAAACCATTATTTTGACTTTTATTTAAAACTATAAGAAATGTTTTCAAAAAATTTCAATATCTAAGCTAATAGTAAACATATGCATATATTATTGGAATATTTAATAATTAAATTTAGATAAGATTATCTAATAATTAGAATATAAATTAATCAAGTAATGATTTTCAAATTTAAGAAGATTAGTAATGCAAAAAATATAGTGTGGTTGCTAAGCATTATTTTAAACTGATAAGCAAATTAACTTAAAATTCTTTGAAGGCAATGAGTTCTAAATGTAATCTTAGGGATTTAGAAAAGATGTATATTTTTAAAGTTAAGATTAATCATTTCAATTTTTAAACATAGGATTAAAGCTTGCCTGGAAATATTTAAGCAGAAAAAGAATTATATTACTACATAATTTATAAATTATGCATACATTATGTTACTAAGCAATTTATAACATAATTTGAGCACTTAATATTCATATATTATGCATATGTTTATTTATTATATTACAGATACTTAAAGCTATTCGCCAAATTTTGTACATTACCGGAGAATAGGATTTAATATTTATCATAACATTCAAACTATTTACTAAAAACTGTATAGACAGTAACATATCTGTATTCAAAAAATTATGATTTGTATTCATAAAAAGGGTATATCTGAAAATACTAAAAGCATTTATGATTAAAATTTTATTTTACTTATTTAAAATTAAATTTTTTTTTATTTTACAAAATAGAGGTAATTTTGTACATTACCGGAGAATAGGATTTAATATTTATCATAACATTCAAACTATTTACTAAAAACTGTATGGACAGTAACAGATCTATATTCAAAAAATTATGATTTGTATTCATAAAAAGGGCATATCTAAAAATACTAAAAGCATTTTTGATTAAAATTTTATTTTACAAAATAGAGGTAATTGTAACCGTTAAATCTTACTAGAGATTATTCTGCTACCTATTATTGCTAGTGATATTTCATTTTATATACTTTTTTGCTAATACTACTTAGCATATTAAAATCATATTTATTTTATTAAAACAGTTGGCTTAATTATTTTACCAAATAATGTAATCTATAAACTGTAGTATTAAATACATGATATAGATACACAAGCAATTTACTATTATTAAATTATAATGGAGATAATTATTCTGATGTTTTCGTTAATCTTATCTTACTTATTAGCATTTTACTTTCTTATTACAATAATTTTAATTACATTAATTGAATAATTGGATATCGAGTTTAAGGTAAACAAAAATTATCGGATAATGTAAGCAAAAACTAATTAGAAATTGAAAATGATTGGTTGTGCTATAAAATATAGCATCTATATGTTAGTGACGGTTTTTTTACTCATAGTGTGACATTATTATTTTAAACATCAAAAGCTCGAATAACTTAACCATAACTTAATAGCACGTTTTCTTTTTAGTATAACTAAATAAGTCAATTTTTAATGCAAACAAATTAGTTAACATTTTACTTTTAAATGTAATTTTTGCCTTCTTTGTCAACTGACTATGACGAAAGAATATTTTTCAAAAATTTATTTTAAAATTCAAATAACTGGAATATTTTCATTCAATACAATATCTGAAAAAGAAAACAATTAATGTAGATATTAATAGAAAAAGTATATTTTTAATAGAAGACTTTGAACAAAGCACAAATGTATAAATTGTAGAAAAATCAATTAAATATGTAATGATTTAAAAAAAAATGAAGAAAATTCGGACTTAAATAAAATGCTTTTGTGTGCAGAAATTAGCGTACAAGAATTGGGAATTACAAAATTAATAATGGTAATCTATTAACAAATATAAAACTGTTTCATTTCTCAAATTATCTGGTAAATTCACAAATTAAGTAGATGATTTCAATCAATATTAATATAGTTAGTTGAATTTATGCAAAGAATCAAATGGTTTAAATTATTACAAATTAGGAAATTAAAATTACGTGACTTCTCTACATTTTGATATTTAAAGAATAAAATTTATGTAAAGAAATTACTATAAAATAAGTTGATGGAATGAACTTTTTAACACAAAACCCTTAAACATTAATAATGTGGGGCAATTATGGTGCACATTATTAATGCAAAAGGAAAATAAAACTTAATAAAATCATGATCTGACACATAAGAGTGCTAATCTTTTACTGTACATATTATTTTCACTTTAATAATATAAGATCTTAAAGAAATTCTGAATTTTGTATTTTCAACAAAGTATGTATTTGGAATTAAAATAGTGTGAATTTACTTAATTCTTGAAATAATTTCTTGCAAAATTTATTTATTACACTCATTACAAATATATTATATAAATATAAGAATTATAATTTATAATAATAATTATTTATAATATTATTGTAGTATAAGTTGTTACAAATATGTATCGAGCAAAAGCCGAAGTGTAATTTTTTAGTAATTAAATTCTTGAAAAATTTAATCAAATGTATGCATTATTATACCTTTAGAAATTTTTAGATAATTAGCTATTAATAATATTAAATTCAATATCTTCAGCACCATTTAATGTAATTGCTCTGTTTAAGACTAATGATACAATAAATTGTGAAATGAATGAAATATACAGTACTTAAATATTTAATTAACTTTATAGCAGTGAATTTGAAATATTTTTATATTTATATTATTTATTATTATTGACTTCATTTAGGGAAAGAATTCTAGAAAATAGCTTTCGATACAAGCTCAATTTATTATATATTACATTTTGTATGATATAAAAAGTAGATTAAATCGTAATGAATATGAATCTGTTTGATTCATTAATTAACAAGATTTTTTCTATAATCCCCTTCATCAACATGAATTTTAAATTTTCATCTTTTAAGAAAAAATAAGATTTGTAAGCAATCCTGATAAATTTACAGTTTATGTAGCTTGATAATCATTATTTTGATGTCAATGTTTAATCTTTCTTACATAAATTTAGCAATTATCTATTTTTATAAAAAGAATTTAAAGTTATTAATCTTAAAAAAAAATAAAAAAAAATTGATTGAATGAAAAAAATTGAAAGTTTAAATATAGGTATGTTCATTCATTTTAAAATTTATTAAATCAACCGTAGATCGATCGTTAATCGATAAAATAAATTTTTAAATAATATAACGTAACTTTTTTATTTTGATGTATTGAAACAAATTGATTTTGTTAGAGAAAAATTAAAGAGATTTTAAATCAATCTTTTTGTAATGAAATATGACACTATTTTCTAATGCCAGATTACGAATAGTAGTTCTTAATATAAAACGTATCAAATATTAATATTCAATAGAGAAAAAACTGTGAAACAGAAAGTTGAAAAGACCACTGATGGATTGGAAGTTAATTATCAAACTTACGATAACAAAACGGGCTGTGGTAGCCTAGTGGTTAGGGTATCGGCTCTTCCATCCGGAAGGGTGGGGTTCGACTCCCAATGCCGCCAAAGACCCACCGAATACATGCGATATACGTGCTCGTTAAATCTGTGGAATCGAAAGTCCTGTGGTCGGTCGTTGACCAGTTACAATGGGTGCAATGGTCTGGAGAAAATTTCCTTCCTCTTCAAATCAATGTCAAAATGAGGGAGTGGATCCTCTGGTAGTTCCATCCATCTATCGGAGGATTTAAAGAGCAAAGACGTACTTTCACCTTCGTGGTGCTCTGATTAAAACGAAAGACGCTTCCTATTGATTTAAATTCACCTAGACAAGGCATAGCGAGCTCTGCTTGTCCAAGTGTCATATAAGTAACTACATGACAACGATAACAGAATATTTTTATACAGTGCCTCTGTTAATTAATTACGCCTCCAATTTCACAAATTTTTAATTTTTTCAGTGGAGCTTTTTTAAAATAAAACGAGAACCATTGACACCACCTTCACCGCTCTGTATTCTTCTACCACATATAAGTAAAATCAGGAAAACAGTAATTACATCATTTAAAGTACTACAGATATTATCAAGCACCATTTTATCTTAACTTGAATTTTTTTAAATTATCGTGTAAGTAAGCGGAAGATATTTTTCAAGTTTTGTTTGACTAATATTTAAGTTAAATTGCTAATGCTAAACAGGAATACTATTAAGAGAGTTTTAGGCACATGAGAATAAGAAAAAAATTGAAATTTATGCTACTGCTAAAATGATGCTAATGATCGTATTGTGGCCACAATTTGTGTTGTCAAAACTTACTTCTTTAGAATCTGGGATAAACACATTTTCTAGAATATACTATGTATGATTAATACTAGAATTCATTTTATGACGAATAGTCCAAATCTATGTAAGTTTACGACATAGATTATATAAATGCGAATAATAAAAAATAAGTTTCAATCATAAATTATAATAGGTAAATGTCTTACAACTCATATTAGTAATACCTAGAAAAAAGTTTGCAATTTTAATACAGTTTTGCATTAGAAAAATAAAAGCAAAAAATAATTACTCTTTACATTATAAATTCGTAAGAAAAATAAGTCTTTGTTTTTGAAAGTATTTTATTTAAAAAAAAGTCATTGCTTCTGATATCCGAAAACATTATCATAAATTTATGAATACATAAAGTTGCTTCAATTTTCGTCATGAGAAAATTGTTTTTAAGCATATGATTCTTAAATACTAGAACTGATTCAAGTATTTTGAGAAAATCCCTTTTGAAATTATTTTATAGCAGCTGAAAAAAGTATTTCTTAAGTGGAGTCTGATGAGCAAACATTTAAATTTCTGGTTCTTAAAAGTTTCTTACGTTTCTTATCTTTATTTTACTTCTTAGGCAGATAATCTCGAATGAAATTGAAGATCAGTTAAGAAAATAGAAAAATTTAATGCTTTGAACGAGAGAGCACTGCGTTCGAAGGATATGTTTTATTTTTAGTAGCTACAGGGAAAATGGTACGATTTTAATGTGAATTTAAAATCGATGCAATTATATTAGTTTTCTTGTGAAAAGTAGTACTTTTTGTAATCACTAAGCGTTAAAGAATACGATTTTTTTTAACTTTCATTACAAGTGTTTATTTTAAGAAGAAAAAAAAATTAATGTCTCTTTCTTACATTCAGATTAAGATAAATTGTTTAATAGGTATAGACATTTTTCATTTTTTATTGGTTGTATTATTCTCATCTTTCTTCTCTAATTATTTATATTACTTTATATTTAGTATTTTAAAAATTTATCACAAATTTTACTGTATTTTTTATATTTAATTTATTTAACAGATGTATTAATAATATACCAAAATATGTGTTAATATCTAAGTAAAATTCGCATATTTAATTAATATAAATTAAAAAATTGTAAAACTTATTAGTTTAAAATTCAAGCGCGCAGTTTAAAAATATAGTCAATTCTCCCAGATAGTCTTTATATTAACATGTATCTTTGAACTTCTAAAATAACTTCTTTTCTCACACAAACGCACTTGAAAATTAAATGAAGTCATCTTAATTAGCTTCATCCCTTGTAAACATTGCTTGCATTTTGTAAAAGTATCTCAAATTTCCTCTTAATTATTTTGGTTTAAGAAACAACACTTGAATTATCATTGACACTTTTAAATTAAGAACTCTTATTTCTTGTAAAATTAAGAGGTTCATGTCACTGGAAAAGAATGTAATCTCTTTATTACTTGATGTAAAATTTTTAGTGCAATTAAGTTAAGCTTCGGAAGCCTTAGTTAGTTAAAAAATTGTTTCATGGAAACTAGAAGCACTTAAGTAGGTAAAGAGAGAGAGAGCTTAAAATGATTATTTCAAAGAAAATGTTGGAAGATTACCTTTAATAAAATACTTGACATATTCCTTCTTAAGATATCATAGATATACTATTTTTAATCGGATTATATTGTTAATTAATGATTCAGGATATTGGAGTTTGCTTTTGAGGATGTCAAATTATTTGGATGACTGAATGTTACTAGAGTAATTGATGAATTAAAATTCATTTTAACATTTAATGCATTATGTTATGCAATTCGAGTATGCATATTTTCTGAAAATGGAAGACTTAGAAAGATGCTTTGGGAAATATTTAAATGTTAGAGAGTATGACAATTGAAGAAATATTTTTGAGTAAATTAACTTCATTATTAAGTTTAAATACTTAATATTATAACATTAAGTGCTTAATAATGCAAAAATTAATATTTTTTATTTAAATTATATTTCATTTAAAAAATTCCTATTTTTAATTTGAATGAATGTAATTAATTTTTTAAAAGTTAAATTTTATTCCTTAAGACAGGACAACTTATTTTTCTTAGTTACGAAAATATATATCACTTTTAAATTCATATAAAATTTAGGGTCTGAAAATTCTCGTTATCATTAAAATTATAATGCAATGCAAATAAATTTAGGATAGCGTAATTTGACTCAAGTAATTATTTAAAATGTGTTACGACATATTAATGAAGTTTTGCGTGCATAACAAGAACAGTACAATTCTTTTTTAAAATATACTTCAATGTAAATTGTTTAAGTCATTCAAAATATTAATTAAATAAAAATGTAATTATTTACAGGAAATATATGCAACTCTTTTTCTATTTTTAATGATATGAAATTCAAATTCTTGTAACAAGCACATGATGTTACCTTCATGTAAATAAAACAACGATTTATTACTTGTAAGGGTTAACTTCTAACTATTAAATGATTGGAATATAATCATTTTAACAGTAAATCATTAGAATTTAATTATTAATAACTAGTAATAGATAATAATAAAACAAGAGGCAACCTATATAGATAATTAGTATTAAAAAGTTATTTATTTTTATTAAAATTTGCTAAATATATACGTTGTAATTATTATTACATAAATGAGAAAGCTGAATTTAGAAACTTAGAAATTAGAACACATGAAAAAAATTGAAGATAAAACTAAAACGCTCATTTCATTCATTAAAATTCCTTCATGAGTTTAACAATTCATGACAATAGATGATTCAAATTATTAAGCTGAATAATCTATTGTCATACTTCAGATGTTCGTGTGTAATCAATATTTAAATAAATATGATTATTTTAATTTTCTGTATTCACCAGTAAATAGAAAATAATTTGGTTTCTTAGATAATGCTTTGTTGAAAAATTATTTTCATTGATCCTCATCAAATTATTATCATTTTTCCTCAAATTTATATATTAGAAAGTTATTAATATATTTTTTGGAACACTTAGTAACAGATTAAAAATTGTATATAAATCAAAATAAGTGGCTAGAAATTAAGGTAAATATGTTAATTTCAAAACTGGGAATGTAGATTTTGGAAAAAGCTAAAAGTGATATAAAGACTATTTACCCTTTTATATTACTAAAAAAATAATTTTTAAATTTAAAAAGCAATAAAACTAGACAAATTGGATATTTGAATGGCGTAAGAGACACGTGATTTAGTCCCATTCTGCTGAAATTATATTTAGATTGACACAGCTGAATATATTTAAACTATTTTAAAGTAATACATATTTTAGTATGAATGAATAATCAATATATTACATATATTTAATGGAATTAGGAAGTGAGCATAAATAGCAAAACAGTATATTGGATTTCTACATTGAAAACCATGGTCTCAGAATACATTTATTACTTTGTGAATATTCATAAAATAAAGGCAAATATAAGAATGTTTTATTTTTAAATGCAAGTATAAGAATCAGTTTATGGTTGCTAGCATTTATTTTAAAATTGTCGTGATTCAACACTCTTATACATTCTTTTTCAGTTTATTTTTATATTTCCTTGTTTTTGGAGGATTTAGTCTTAACTATATCGGAATGCTAAGTGTACGTTTCTGAATGATGGTTTGTAAATTATCTGTTGTTGTTATTTATTATACATGTATAAGTCAAGCTTGATAACCGACGGCTATGCGAAATTAAGTCAGAAGGGTACATCTTGCGTTTAACAGAGTACCACGAAGGTGCATGTACAAACTTATTCTTAGAATCCTCCGATAAATGGTACCACCAGAGGTTCCACTCCTTTAATTTTATTTTGATTTGGAGGCAGAGTAAGTTATCTAATATGTTTATTATTAAAATTAACAACATTATGTCTAAACAATTAATATTTTTAATGTATTATAATTGTTTTATGATAAAAATACTTGGCTGAAGAATGCACTAAAATACTTAAATTTCTTTCACTGCAATTAAAGTATGATAGATTTCAAGCTGAATCTCTAATTTAATAAAACCAATTTCAATTTACTGTACATTTTTTAATCTAATCATCTTGATTATAGGAAAATTATTCTTATTTTGAAATTAATTTGTATGCAAATCATCCTCTTTTAATGTTTTATAGTAACTATACCATTAACTTAAATACTTTGAATAGTTACATTCTAAAATTTAAAATATTTATAAAATAAAAGAAATTAAACAGTTATTCCAGAGTAATTCTAAAGTGTATAAAATTTTGTTACTTAATCTAACTGAGATGTTGAAAGGAAAATGTACTTAAAGAAAGTTATGGTAATAGGCAAAGCTTAGAAATTAACTTTGTTGCTAAGTACTCAACCCTTATCACTTTTCTTAGATTCTTATGCTAATTATATTAAGTTACAATGAAGGATTCTAAAGTGATGGAGATAAATCTAAGCCATCTAGCTTCATTAGCGACCGGTGTTCATTCAATTAGAGACTGCCAAATACTAAACATTGCCCAGATTCTAAAAATAGCATAAAGGAAGGCAAAGGAATTCTTAATATTGTTTAATTAAAATGTGAAAAAGCCTTTCTATATTTCTCCATTTAATACCAATTTAAAAAATAATCGTAAAAATGAGTATTCATTTATTTTTACTTCTAAATTTATGCAGTTAATATATGATTGATAAACTTTTTGTCACATTAAAAGTGACGAAATCACTCTCACTTTCGTTTATGTATGCTATTACATATACATTTTATATTAATTTTACTAAAAGAAAATTTTATAAAAATATAAAAAAATGTTGATCAAAATTCTTTTAAGTTAAAGAAATTGGAACAAAAAGCACGGAATATATATTCATAAACATTCTGTATTACATTAATATGCATTGTTTAAAATAAGTATTTTAATGATTACAATTATGTTGTTTTATTTAAATATCTTTTATAAGCAAACAGAATTTTTTATTAATAAGAAATAATATAATATTTCTTTATAAATTATATTTATACTGAAATGAAATAATATACCGAAAACACACTTAATTAAACTAAAAAAGCAAATTAAATTGTTTGTAAGAAGGAAAAGATTTATTAGTAAATAGTTCTAATATAAATATACTGATGACAGATTGCAATATTTTTGTCATTTATAGTAGTAAAAAATAACATACTTTATTTAATGAAAAATCATTTTTCTTTGGAAATTTAATACAAAAATTAACCGTATTTGCTCTAATTTTTTTAATTTTCTGATATTAACGAATAATGAAATTTTGTAACGTATTTGTTATTAAGTAATGCAAATCTTTTGAATTACATTGAAAAAGATAATGAAATTTATCTTTTTCAATTTAGTCATTTTAAATTATTTTGTTTTTTTAATTTGTAAAAAATGTTTTCGTATTTCGAAATAATATTTTAAGTTTATGGATATAAATAAATTTAAAAAAGGAATATCTTTCAATATATTTAATATTTTAGATAAATATTCTACAATTAATCATTTTATTGGCATCAACAGTCAAAAATTATTCTGCATTTGTGTTGTGAATGTGATGCTTCCAAGTAAGAGATTATTGAATCTAAGTCAAAAGTAATCAATGTTGTATCGCTTAGATCAGCCTATCAATCAATGAAGGTTAATAACCAGAGACCTGAGGTATTACTAAACTATTGCAAAATATTTGCTTAAGACACAAAAATGTGCACTATGACTAACTACCTAAAAACAGTTTTTATTGTTTTATAAACATTGGTAGTTTTATTAAACAATAAGGTAATTTGAAAAACAATTTAGATGTAGTATAATTGACTTACTCTGCTTTTTGTTCTTTTCTCAGATTCATTATGATGATGATTGATATTTGTTGCGGAATTTTATAATTACTGTATGCGTTACTGTCTTTGTAATTTAGTTTATTAAAGAATATAATTTAAAACCAAATATTTTTGATATTGCAATAAAGTTTTCTTTATTACCTTATATGCAGAAGAAAATCTTTAAAATAAAATGTTAATTTTTTATAGAAAGAATGTTTAATTAAATGATTTTTAATTTTGCAAAAATACTTCAAGTGTAAGATTAAAAAAGAATACGAAGATTAATTAAAAAAATAGAAATTAAGTAAAGATTAAAAAAATTTAGTGATTGTGTGTGTGTTTTATCTCCTTCTTATTTTATTGTTAATTTATACAAATATTCTTAAAGATTAATTATTTGAGTTTTCTTATAATCCCTTGTTGTGTAAAAATTTAAAGTACTTATAGCACATTTGTAGAATTAAAAAATATATGGAATATAAAAATGAATAATATCTAAGTTCTTGAAATATTTATTTTAATGATTTATAAATCTACTGCGGAAGTAATTAATGCATGGGAAATATTCGGTATGTGATATTATAGTGAGAGATATTTCCGAAATTACCTTTGAATCATGTGGCCAGTATTTTAGCATAGAATTCTATGTTAATGTTTGGAAAATATATATAATGGACAATAAAACCTCTACTAAAGGAAATGGTAACTATGAATGAGAGTTCTAAGAAGTGTGTAATCTACGAGTTGAATGGTCTCTTTAAGTTACTTATACCCCGTTATCACTGCCATTTTTAAATCAATTTACAATTAAATCTGATTTAACTTTAGCACCACGCTGACAACAGCGATCACACTACCTTACGCTCGATTGTTTTAAGAAATATTGATATTTGTTCAAAACCTTATTTATTGTTTGTTATTATAAATTATATGATATTTTCAAATTTTTTAAAAGTTGAGCACATTTATTAATCATTTACAGACCAAAATGACAATAATTAAGATTATGTTATTTCAAATGTGGAATACGAAACCGAAGAATGTCGTTGACAAATCTATTTCTTCTCAAACTTAATATAATTTTTTGATGCTTATGTAAATATTTGTGTTATATTTTTTCAAATTTCGCTTCGCTTGTATTAATTTTGATTGGTTTCAGATATGTCAACAAACTCTGACAAGATAGTGCTAAATCAGTTGAAATGTATTTAAATCTGTTCGCCAAACTGATTTAAATTACAAATTGCCACGGCCAGAAAGTTCTGCCGAGATGTAAACGCGTTTAAAAGTGCACTGCGAGACCAGGTATTACTTTGGTTTAAATTTAATACACGAGTAAGTTACTTATTTGTTTATAACGAGAAAACAACTTTAGGCAGCATTATCGTTTCTTAACAATAATAACATTTCTCTCTATTGTGTGTGTGTGAAAATCTATATTAAATTATCAATCATTTCATAATTTTATTCCAGTGGTACACCTTAATTATTTATATAAAGGCTATAGCTATCTTATTAGTCACAGAATGTAATTATTTGTTTAGAATTATTTTCAATAATAACAGCAAAATTTAAATAAGAATTAGAGTCACGTTAACTTTTACTATGTTATGCAAAATCAGTAAATATGAATGTCATTGAAAATATGCTTTTAGTGATACGATTAGAAGAAATGGTTATAAAATTTAATGCTTCTGTTTTTTTATTAAATGAAACGCCGCCTACCCTGTGTAGTGGTCAGAGTGCCTGATTGTGGATAGGGAGGTTCTAGGTTCGAATCCCAGTTTGGGCATGGGTGTATTTCCTATCTCTGTCTATCCTGTCTTTGTATGAATGGTTGCCTACCCTATAAACAGGTTCCTATAGCATGTGTATACTGAGGAAGTCGGACTACACCAAAATATGGTTCAGTTGGAAAAGTGGAGCAGCGCACCCCATATTGTCAGCCTGGCTGGTACAAGACACAACAACAACATTAAATGAAACGATTTTTCTTCCATATTATATAAAAAAATTCAAATTATAATATATTAATTAAACAGAGATTTATTAAATATTTCGCTTAAATATTTTGATATCATAAAGACAGAAATTTTTAATTACATTTTATTAGTTTGATTGTTCTGATACTGAAAGTCAATATAATATATTAAAAGAAAGCTGCAAATATGGTCCGCGAAAAACTATTTTTAAGGACTTGGATATAATAGTTAGTTAACATAAAAATAAAATACAGATATGGTAAAGCAAACAATGTAAAAAATATTTCTAGTGAAAAGCAAATGGTATTAATAATGGAAAGGTATTAATAATGTTAACAATCTAAATATTATCATGTATATATATACTGAAAAAGGAAAGAATGAAAAATAGAATGTTAAGTCTTTTAAGATATATATATATACACACACACACACACACACACACACACACACACACACACACACACACACACACACACACACACACACACACACACACACACACACACACACACACACACACACACACACACACACACACACACACACACACACACACACACATATATATATATATATATATATATATACGCATATGCTAATATACTTTTAAATACTTGAAAATCTTTATGGAGAAATAAACGCCTTCCTATTTTGAACATTATTAATTTTACAGTGTTTTATTTATCTTAGTGTTATTTATGTAAGGAATAAATTAACCACAAAGTATGAAACCTACATTTTAATAGTTTATAGGAAAGTTTTTTACTGTATATAATGATAATTATGAAAATAATTTAAAATTTTTTAGAACATAAAGAAATTCTGAGAATTTTGTAGGACATGAATGATTTTAGAATTTTTTTCATTATTTGTAAATGTCTCTTATTAATTGCGAATGTATGTATTTATATTTAAATAATACTTCTTTAATAAAATTATTCGATTTAAATTTACTCAAAATTGAAAACTTAACTAGCTTTAAATTCTTTCGGTGCAAAATATAACCAAATGAATTTTGTCACTTCCCATTTTAAAATAAATAATCTGCATAGAAAAGGAATTATAAAATTTTTAGAAAGAGATTTTTATTTCAATTTTTTAATTGTTAAAGCTTTTATGATTTATAAAATGTATGTTACAAGAGATATTAGAATATTATTTTTTCAATATTTTTATTTAACTGGATTAAGCTAAAAATAATTTAATTTAAAAATTTAAATTTCTGACACTTAAGTTATATCCATATATGCAAGAATACGAAAACACATCAAGAGATACATAGAACTTTAAACACTATTTTCTGTCTAAAGTATACGATATCTCTTGTAGAATTTTTTCTGTTACCCGCACTCGAAAACGTAATCAAACGAATGTATTGATATTTAATAGAGCAAAAAATACACGATACCCAAGAAATTTGAAATGATTGTGAAATATTATGGAAAAGTGGTCTAAGTTTAAAGTGCAAGCAGCTAGTTGTGATAGCAGTAGACCACTTGCTATCTTAACTAGGGTGCCATTAAGTAAACGTATTATTTATACAGCTGTTTTATGAATAAGGAGAAAACTTTTGTCGTGGTTCTTGAATTACAGTGTTTAAGTAAACTAATACATGACCAAAAGTTGGCGAATTATTCTAAAAGGCTAGAAAACGTGAATAGATAACTCGGCGTTAAGCCTTAATGGAGAAGTAAAATTATATATATATATATATATATATATATATATATATATATATATATATATATATATATATATATATATATATATATATATATATATATATATATATATATATATATATATATATATATATATATATATATATATATATATATATATATATATATATATATATATATATATATATATATATATATATATATATATATATATATATATATATATATATATATATATATATATATATATATATATATATAATATACACTACTGGCCATTAAAATTGCTACACCAGGAAAGCGGCACACCACACACGTGAAATTTGCATGACAGGTAGAACTTGCTGTGATATGCAATTGATTAGATTTTCAGCGCATTCATACAAAGCAGGTGACAGTAGCGACATCTACAATGTGAATAAAACCAGAGATTTGACAGCAGTTTTCTCATACTCAATTTCCGTTTCAACGTTGTTTTCGGCAAAGAAAGTTGTTGTAATGCCTCGTGTAAGAAGAAGAAATGCCTATCAGCACGTGTCTGACTTTGATCGAGGAAGGATTATAGCCTACTGGGATTGCGGTTTATCGTACCGCAATATTGCTGCTCGCGTCGGTCGAGACCCCATGACTGTTAGCAGAATATGGACTCGATGGGTTCAGGACAATCATACGGAACGTCATGCAGGATCTCAGAGACCCCCATCACTAACAGCAGAGAAGACAGACATCTTATCCGCATGGTCACAAGAGATCGTACAGCCACGTCACGAACCCTGAGTCGAGAAATGGAGTCATTTGCATGGCATAAAGTTTCTGCTCGAACAGTTCGACGACGTTTGCAGCAGCATGGATTGTCTGCATGGCGACCATGGCTTCTGTGACCATTGACGCTGCGACAGGAGTGCCTTCAATGGTGTGATCAGCGACGAACCTGGACACGGGAATGGCATCACGTCATCTTTACAGATGAATCTCGGTTCTGTATACAGGACCATGATGGCCGCATCCGTGTTTGGAGGCATCGTGGAAAACGCGCATTGCCAGCTTGCATTGGACATCGCCATACTGGCCCATCTGCTGGAGTGATGGTATGGGGTGCCATTGGATACACGTCTCGATCACCTCTTGTTCGCATTACCGGCACTTTGAATAGCAACCGTTACATTTCCGATGTGTTAAAGCCCGTGGCTCTGCCCTATCTTTGAGGCCACCCTAATGCTTTGTTTAAACAGGATAATGCATGACCGCATGTTCCCCGTACTGTTCTGAACTTCCTTGATACAGAACAGGTTCGACTGTTACCCTGGCCAGCACGTTTTCCTGATCTGTCACCAATTGAGAACGTGTGGTCAATGTTTGCCGAGCGATTGGACGCCATCACTCACCATCCACTATTGTCGATGAACTGTGGCATAGTGTTGAAGCTGCATGGACTGAGATCCCCGTACATGCCATACAATCTTTGTTTGACTCCATGCCTAGGCGGATAAATGCTGTTATTGCAGCCAGAGGTGGCTGCTCTGGGTACTGATTTCTCAAGATCTATACATCCTAATTTCCTGTAAATCTAATCACTTGTTCTTTCCACTATAATGTATGTGTCCAATAAATATCGTTCTGTTATTTGCATTCCTTCTTGGTGTAGCAATTTTATTAGCCAGTAGTATATATATATATATATATATATATATATATATATATATATATATATATATATATATATATATATATATATATATATATATATATATTTAACACATAGTTGTATTTGTTTAACCCATTAAGCAATGATATGGATGCAATATTTATTGTTTGTTCCTTTTAAAATAGCTTGGAAATTTTGTTAACGCATATCTCCTTCCTTCTCAAACATCAGGCTTGATACGGAAAAGCCATTGAGACTCCTTCACAAAAATTATTTCTTTAGCAGCAAATGAATTATAGAATATTTATCTGAAAACTCAGTAAATCAAAAATTCTTTTATCTGTAAAGAGCAGAAGTCATTCAGAATTGTCACATTGGATTAAGAGAATCTACTGCTGCACTACAATATCCTTAGAAAATTCCAGATTTGTTTATTTAGTAAAAAACACAATGAAATCCTTCCTCAGGAATATTTTTACGAAATACGTGATGAAAATACAATCACTCAAGTTCTTTTGTGATTGTTTAGTATCCTGACATGTGGTGCGAAGAGGTGCTTGGCAAAAATATTATGTTACATCGATAATATTCCAGCAAGATATACTATTCTGTAATGTGTTATGTATCTTGTTTTTATTTATATATATTCTTTATTTCAGCTCAAAGATAATGAACAGTAAGTTATGTTGGTTAACTAAAACAATTTTTTCTTCAAAAAATAAAGAGTCCACATTTAGGAAGAAAATATTGAGTAGTTCAGTTTTCAGTACTAAGAATAATCTGAAATAAATTTGAGGTTATATAGGAAGGATTATAGTCAATATCCTACAATATTGCCATAAAGAATCATGTCAGGTATATAATAGTATTCTTATACCAGGTATATAATAGTATTCTTCAAATATTTAACTAATTTCAAACATTATATTTAAGCATGCATGTTAGATTCCGCGTAAATAATTCTAACCTGGAAATTTGGACAAATTAATTATATTAAATCTTATGCATAAAACATAAATTCATATCAATAAGCAAAATTGAAAAAAAATAAAGTGTTATGTTAAGAGATATATTTTCAGAAAATAATAAATTAAAATTTAATCATTTAAAAGAGAAAAATAATTTTTAATGCTTTTGAATTTACGAAGTTTAAAATAGATGTCCGTTGATATATGATTAATATAAAGAAATAAAAGTATTTAAAACAATGTTGATTTATCAAGATGAAGAAGTATAATAATTTTAATTCAGAAATAAAACTCTAATTGTAGTATATTTTTAAATTTACATAACTATTTGATATAGAAGAATTGATATTTTAAAATTTATATAAATATGTATCACTTACAATTCTGAATTATTTGTTACTACAAAGGAAATAGTCTTTGGAATGCTTGAGTATCAATGTCAATTTTTAAGCCAACAGAAGTGTAATCAGAATCTCAAAAGAAATGAAACAGATAGTTAATTTTTATCTGAAAGGGGATTTTAAAATTTAGTATCTACAATGCTTCCGGCAAATTTAAATTTTCATGAAAATAGTTTTTGGAACAGAAGATGCAAAGCACACATTCTTTGAAAATTCAATCAACTTAGAATGTTAATTCCTAGTAAACTTTTAAAGGAATTTAATAAAGAAAACAAAATAAATCGTCCCTTGATTACTACAACACCAATTTAAAACTCCGGTTGAGTAAATAATCAATAGGAAGTAACTTGCCACAGTAACTGAAAATTTTCTTGACAAGTATTCTGAATTATTTCAAATTTCCCCCTCTTTGAGCCTTTCGATGAATAACGAAGTTAATTATAAGGTGAAGTGCAAGTTTAAGAACATATAGAGGTTTTAACTAATCTACTGTCACAAGCGCTGATGTTGCATTATATGAGACAGCGAGTAAATCTAAAGTCGCTTATTACTTCATGCTTTTATTGAGGAAAAATGTTATCCTTACAATCAATTTATATATAATATACGTTATTTTTACAATCAATTTATACACGTGTTTACATCAACTAACTTTATTTTTCGACAAACTATTTCAGAGCATGTGTGTAATAATATCTGCTTTCATGTCAAGGTTATTTTTAATTGATTATATACAATTTTTTAAAATTATGATTGTTTTAAAGACTTGATTGGAAGAAAATATTTTATTTTCCTAAAATAGTTGAATTAATTGGAAAAATTAATAATTTAATTTTCCCCAAATGTCTTTGTTTTGCCCTATCTATTGTTTTTTTTTTACTTTTATTAAAGTTTATGTTGTGTTTGTGTTTTAAAATACAGTTGCATAGAAATAAATTTCTTAAAGACATATTTTATCAATACTGGTAAATATTATATCGAACAGTTGTGACCAGATTTTATTTTGAATATTTATCAATTATAATTAAATTATCTGTTCTCTTAAGGTAATAAGGAAAATAATTGTCAAATGCAAAGATAAAATATAATCAAATTATTAAAATGAGGAAATCTTTAATTTTAAAGGCAAACTTCTAATGTTGTTGTCTTATGCCTAGGCTGGCATTGTAGGGTGCGCTGCTCCACTTTTCCAACTGAACCATATATGGTGTAGAGTCTGACTTCCTCAGTGCACACATGACTGTACTCGTTTATAGGGTATGCAACCATACACAACTCATTCATACAAAAAAGGGATAGACTGAGAGAGGAATGCATCCATACCCGACTAAGATTCGAAACCAGAACCTCCCTATCCACAATCAGGCACGCTGATATAGTCATAATAATATTGCTTATTGTAAGCAAATTTTATGTATAAGCCTTGTCTTCAGTTTATTTCGAATATATTTTAACTGTAAGCATTCGACATCTTTATTATGTGAAAATGTGTTTGCAGATTTAGAGACAAGAAAGGAAGCATTGAAATTAGAAAATGCTTAATTTTTTAAACTAATCGCTGCTGTTGTGTGATTTTAGAAGTAAGCTTTTAGTCATAATAATTTTATGTAATTTTAGTATTAATTGGTTAAATACATTTGTAAATGTATTTTTTGTTATCATAAAATTATAAAATAGTATATAAGTCAACTCAAGTTAATGAAATTGGACCCAAATAATGTTGATGTTCGTTAAAATATAATATTTCGTTTCTGAGTAAAATTAAATTCTGTTATTTGGAAATTTTCTTTATAGAGAATTTTAATAGTAATCGTTTTCTAAATCTACTTAGAATATATAGAGTGAATTATAAATGCTAAAGATTTACTAAGTTAAAATTATAAAAAAGTTTATAAATTTTTTTTAAGTGTATTAAGCAAAATATAATAATCAATTATACGTGTGTTGTTATTGATGTGTAATTGATTATTATACAACGTATATCAATTATACGTTGTATAATAATCAATTATACAATAATCAATTATACGTAATCAATTATACGTCATTACTTTGAAATTCTTTTATAAAGCTATCATAAAGTGAAGCATTTGTATAATCTCAATGTAATCAATTATGAATTAAAATTTAGAGTGTAATTATGATATAAATTTTGTTAATGAAGTTAGTGCTTAGCTTTAATGCTTAATTGTAATTTTGATTTATTATTACGTAAATCTCTGAATAAAAGTAATCGAAATTATGTGTTAATCACATTTTTAATTCTAATTTACTTCAGCTCTGTTTTTAGCAATATTTTTTTACATTTAAAACAACTAAATAATAAAATAAGGAAAATTAACGATTTTAAAAATATGATTATTAAAATATTATGTCTTCTCTCAATTTATGTACAGTACTTTTTTAACTAGAAAAAGTATCTTTGTATAACTTGAGCTTGCCCTTGGAATTTACAAAAAATATATAAATTATAACTTTTTATCTACATTATTGTTCATAAAAGTTTATATTTTTTACTATTATTTTCAGATACCTTAAAAATTAAAATATTTTCTGAAACAGGGTTAATTGATACTTTTACTTAATTTATCTAAAATGTATATTTTTGTGGGCTATTAAAAGAATTTCTTATGTGTTTTCAATTTACAAGAAATAAAAATTGTATGATAACTATAACTTTATATCTTGAATATAGCATATAATTTTTACTAAATAATTTTTTTCCATAAAATGTAAATTTTTTTATTCAAAATACTTAATCTTCTTTAAGTAAAGATGAAAGCTTTAACAAAGAAATTCTTCAAAGAATTATTATCACGAGCACATTATTGTGATGATAGGATAATATATATAATATTTGTTAAATTTTATAAATAACTTACAAAATAAAGTTTTCTGTTATAGATTCAAATCAAAAATGTATATTGCAGAAATACTATATTTCTATTTCTAAGTAATAAATTTTAGGCTTAGTTAGTTATAACCAAATTACTCTGCTCAAAACAATTAAAGGATATTGTAAGTTTTACATAAAATAAAGATATAAACGAAATTTTTTTTTGCTAAAAATGGAAGAAGAGAATCACAAAGGAAAATTTTTCTGATTTTCAAACTGTGGAGTATGCTAATTTTGAGTTCGACGTCAAAACCGTCACTTCAGCGGTAGTAAATGAAATTTGACTTTCAACTGAATAAAAGACAATGAATACAAGAATGATCAGTATTCAGTGACTGCTTTGTTTCGATGAGTACGATGTCTCAGTGAAGTCATTTAACGATTCAGAAGCTTGGAGAATTGTTGGTAGGTTAGAAGGGGGCCAAACTCAAGCCCGAGTAGCACAAGCCATTGGAGTGTTAAAAAGTGTGATTTCCTGGATCTGGAACCGTTTTTTGGTGACTGGAAGTGCAGGCCGAAGATCAGGGCAAGGTTGTAGACGGTCAACAACGCCCAATGAAGATCATTATTTAGTGTTAACGGCTCGAAGACACCGAAATATGAACGCTACTCTTCTTCAAGAACACCTTCGCTCGGCTACTGACACCACGGTTTCAACTCAGACTGTCCGAAACCGGCTCCATGGTGTAGGTCTGTATGCTCGCCGACCGATGATAGGTGTTAAAATAACATCAAGGCATCGTCGTGACTGCAGGGAGTGGGCAACAGAGCATGTGAACTGGAGGAGAAATGAATGGAGCAATGTTTTTTTCTGACGAGTACTGTTTTTCTGTTCATCCTGATAATAGGCGTATTTTCATCTGGAGGGACCATGGCAGTAGGAATAATCCAGCGTTCGTGCACGAAAGTGTCAGATTTGGCGGTGGGGGAGTGTTGGTATATGGTGGCATCTCCATTGACGGGCACACAGACCTCTATATCATTCAAGATGGACCTCTGACTAGTCGCCGATATAGGGATGAAATCTTCAGGCCTATTGTAGTCCTTTACACTGCAGCAATCGGAGATGACTTAATTTTAATGGACGATAACTGCAGGCCACATCGTGCTAACCTGGTGGAGGATTTCCTTTTCAAGGAAGGAATCGTACGAATGGAATGGCCAGCGTGTTCTCCAGACATGAATCCAATAGAACACGTTTGGGACGCTCAAGGAAGACGAGTTGCTGGTCACCAACCACCCTCACAAACTCGCCAAGTACTGGGAAGTGCTCTTCAGGAAGAGAGGGACAGAATAACCTAACTCGTGATTAATAGCCTCATTGACTCCATGCCTCAAAGGTGCTCAACGTTAATGTGCGTCCGTGGAAACCATACCCCCTACTGAAAATGACTTCCTTTGAAGACAACACCTTTTCTAATTCTTTTTTTCTCATATGCACAAATTATGTTTTTTTCCTTTTGTACACAAAGTCGCAATAAAATTCATTTTTTTCTGCCAAACATGTGTAATTTATTCTCATATAACCTACTACGTCTGTCGACCACGTATCAATCAGCTAAAAAGTTTCCCAGCCACAAGATCCACCTAAAACCGCAATATCCTTTAATTGTTTTGAGCAGTGTATATATATACTTAAAAATATGATAGCTCCCTGTATCACTTACACTGTTGTACATATAGTGACTACAATTCTCACTATATATAAGCAATAAATAGCGCAATATAGAGAAATCAATAAAATTTCTTAATATGACACAATCTAGTTTAATCAATGTTGCATTTCTTTCCATATTAATCTACATGAAACACTTATGGTAATTTTTATTAGCATTTACTAACTTTATATTGAATTTGCTAATAGTATATTAAAATTTCTAGCCTTAAATCTACTTTTGTATAGAAAAATATCGTTTTTTATGTTTGTAACCTTAACTTTGGAAATTAAAAATTAATGCACTCTAAAAATGTGAATTTTACATTTCAGTAAAATTAAATTTATCAAATTAGATAAATGTGAATTAATTTTAATTCATAGCAAATTTTGAACACATAATAAATGATTTTTTGAAATCTATTTAAGCAATATTATTATTTAAAAATTAATTTATTCATCAATGAATAAATGTAGAATCTTTTATTTACAAATTCAAATCAATTCAATAGCTTTTTGAGAATTAATAAAAAATTTTGATACAATTTAGAGCTATTTTTTTGTTTTCCCTTATGTATTTAGATTTAAGTATGATAAGAACAAATGTTTATTAAAATTTATTCTACTAAGATGAGAAACCATTGTTTTATTGAAAATTACGTGTGTGTGTTATATTTTTTATACTTAAACCCTTTTCTTATATCACTAAATACTTCAATGAAACTCATGACTAGAAAAGATGAAATGAAATGTATAGTAAATGTTATTTAAAATATGTGTTATACTTAAGATAACAATATATATTTTCATTAATATTTTCCTAAATATAGTTTTTTATTTAACGAATTTGATATGTTTTTAACAAGGCATATCTATTTGCGCATTGGGAAATATGTAATACATAATATTCTGTTATTTTTAAAACATATACAATTTATAATATTATTTTATGATTTGGCTAAAATATTATATTTTCAAATAAATAAATCATCTTTCGTAAAGTTTTTATAACGGATGCTACTTAAATTAAAATACTGATATTTTAGCAAAATATTTTTTGCATTGTTTTATATAAGTAAAAAGAGAGAAATAGATATCTAAATAAATTAACTCAAGAATATGATAAATTTGTGTGTATGTGAGAAACACAATCATACTTATTATTTTTTTAACTTTGAAAAATAAGGTGTCTGTCTTATGTTCTTGAAAAAAAATGCTTACGTAAATTGTTGAGAGCCTTCTAAATAGCTATAGAATATTGGTTTTATTTTATGATATTTTTGCAGATTGAACATTTCCTCTGATTTTACAATTAAATAATTTGAAAATCCTTAGAAATGTTCTGCTAAACTTTACCGTGACGTAAGGAGAAATTCCCCCTTTTCTTTAGAGACATTCAGCTATTACGTAAGCATTTTATGAAAGAAGGAATATATAAGTGCATTGCAAATAGCTCTGCCTGTAGGTAATTTCCTATTTGCAGAATTTTTATAATTAATCAAATGAAAAAAATACTCGATAGATTCAAGAAACAATTTTTTATTACTTAGCGAGAACTTGGACTTATTTTATAAACAGCACATTAGTTTTAGCTTCTATTAACACACATTAAAATAATTTTAATTCCAAGTGAAAAAAAAAATGTAATTTTTTTTCTTGATAATTTTTTTAGTTTTTATTTCAAGGATGTTTATTGTAATGTTACATAAGTTAAAAAAATTATGAAATAAAAAACACGTTTCTAAAATTTTTATTCAAATATAAATGAATAAGTTGTATTATCATAAAAATTTCCATAAGCACATTTTTAAATTTGCAGTCTTTATGTAAAATATTTTATTTTACATAAATTTAAAATCTTTTTTTATTTATTTTTCTTACATTTTTTCGAAAAAATTTACAAAAATATTAGTAGAATTACTTATTTGATGCTATTAGAATAAGAAAAACAAGTTTCATTATCAAGAAATTCGAATGAAATTATGAAAGGCACTCATTGAGTTTGTTGAAAGGTAGCATTTATTTGATGATTTATGAATGAAAATATGAAAAAATGTCTAATTTTTTACTATGGAATGAAAAAATGCATCTCTAATTTAGTTTAGTTAATTTTTTTTAAAAGTTAAGTAATTATATTAAGTTAAACTTATTATTATAAAAAGAACTGTTATTGTTTTATTTTTTAAATTTACTTATGAATTTTACTATACTTAGATTATAAAGAAGTATGAAATTTAAATAATGTGAATCTTCAAATCTATAATTGATTATTTTTAGGCTTTATGTTGTAAATTTAAATATCGGATATAAAAAAGAATTTGAGTTTTTAAATTGAAGCATATTTAGAAAAGGCTTTAAATATTTAGTAAAATATTTTTAGATATATGAACAATCACAGCTTATAAATACGTAAATATTAATATTCATGTGAAGAATTAATTTTGTATTTAAATAAATAAGCAAACTAAAATATAAAATATATACATTTTATTAATAAAACTATTAATAATTTATCAGATTAAATGACATAACATAGAGTTTGAATTCAGTTATTATATTATAAATTAAGATATAATGTAGTTTTAATATAAAAGAATTTGAGAAAAATGAAATAACGTTAATGAATTTGCATGTATATGCAATGTATATACCATTACTTAAACAGTAAAGGTAATAGATTTTGAAATTAATTATTTGATACAAATGTGGTAGAAGAACTAGGAAACCTTTAAATTTGTTTGAAGAATAAGAAGAGAGTAGGAAGATATTGATAAAAGAAGAAAGATTATACTTGAAATAGCTAAAAGTAAAAATTATGTATTCAAAAATTTTTAAACTTTATACGTTGTTTAATATTTCAAAACAAAATTTAAGAGCAAGTAAAATTTAATTGCTAAAATCTGCATTCATATTTTCAAGTTATTATCTTTAAGTTGCTTAAATACTTTTCCTAAATAGATGCACAATCAAATTATTTATTTAATGCATAACATTACCCTATTTGTTTTACCTGTTAATAATTTGAAATCAGATATAAACAGTAATTCCTTTTATTTAAATCTAAAATATTAACATATTTCATTAATTCGTTCTGAGAATTCATTTTAATAGGATGAAATTTGCCACTGTATGCATTCATCAATAAAGTATTTTCTTGTAAACGCTTAGTAATTTTCTAGGAAATGATTTTTTAGTAGAATTAATAAGTTCTCCTAAAAATTCCCTTCAGTTTTGAGTGCTGCACTTCTAAGCTTTTCTTAAAACATGCTGGCCACTTTAATTAAAATCAAATATTTATGAATAGATAACGAAGTTTCAAACCTTTCAACATTTACTTTCAGAGTGAGAAACCTGATACTTTTGAGAAGATACTATCAAAGGCAAAAATAAAATCTAATTTTCTTTGAGCATGAACCCTGTTATTACAGTAATGAAGATGATTTCCGATAGCTGGAAAAGACGTTCAATTCATGTAATAGTATTTTTAATTAATTTAAATTAAAACTCTTGATTTATGTTTTTTAAGTTTTTATCAAATCAAGTCTTATTATTAATTTATATACAAAACCTATTAAACTAGTTACATAATAATTAGGTATTATTTAATCGTTATAATTTTTAAAATTTTTTGTAAATAATTTTTTAACTGCCAAAAATTTATTTGCTAATGTGATACATATGAAATGCTCAGGGTTTAGTAAGGAAAACTTATTTAGTAAATGAATATCATGGAAAACATAGGTGTTAAAAAATAATTTTTAATATATGGGAAAACAAGCTAAAATAGTTATGCATTTAGGTTTTAAACTATATAATTATAAGGCAAATAGTGAGGAAATGTTTTCCAAAAATTGATTTAATTAAATTATGAATTAAATCACGAGAATTAGTCGATTTTTTAAATTTCAGAAATTGCTTTAAATAAGAAGAAAAGTTATAAAAAATTATATTAGCTTAAATTAAAAAACTAACATTTTCGAATTAAAATCTGAAAAAAAAACATTGAATTTTAACCAAAGAAAAATATTAAAAAAAAAAACAAGTTAAAAAATTGTTTACTCTTGGCATAGTATTTAAAGACAAAGAGATTATGTAAATTGAGAAATATGATAGAAACTTAAATATTGAACAACATATACATCATGATCTTAAAAATGATGAAGCGATTAAATAAATTTCTTAAATAAGCTGACAAGTATATATCTATTTTTGTTGGTATATTAAAATTAGATATTGCCAAATATTTAAATTAAATAGAACCTAAGCAGTAAAGTCCTCTTTGTTTGAGTTGGGATATTAAAATTTTTCATGTGAGATTTAAGCTATAAGTGTCGTATTTAAATTTTAGAAGTTAAATATAAATAAATTAATATATAAATAGAAAAAATGAAATTAAAAGTATATTAGATTCTTACATTGTGAAATTATTAACTATACTAAAGAATTTTAAAATGAAAAAACAATGATTACCTAAATGTAAATATTGAAAAAGTTTCGATTTTTATTATAAACTGGTAGGGCACTTTAAATATTTATCAAGGCATCGAAAACATACATAAATAAATAATCCAGTACCACAAAACTTGTATACTTGATTTGTATAGCCTAGGGCCTCAAGAAATACACAAAAGTGCCAATAGATGATGTGGCAGAAATTTTATTAATAATATAATGTAACTTGGAAGCGAATCACACTATAAATCCTGAAGAACAATCTTCAATTTCCTAAGAGAGTGACGTGTTGAAGATCTTGTCTAAACATAGGGTTGCAAAACATCTCATATATGCTCAATTATATTCTTGACAAAAGATTTATGTGTAAAATCATAAAGATAATCGTTGAGAATAATCAAAGTAACTCTCTAAGAGTGGAGCGTCATGTTGTTAATCATCTAATTGCTATGAAGTATACAATTGATATAAATGGGACAAAAATGATCGACAAAGTGCTTAGCTGCTGTGTATCAGATTCATCTCTAACCGCATCAAAAATCCCTTATTTCACTGTGGTATATGTTTTATATAGCCTACCGAATTCATAAACTTGAAAAGTTTCCTTTCCACAGGCATGTACAACAGATTCCTAAAATTTTCTCACGGATGACATTTTTATAAAGTTTTTGTAATTTTCACATTTTCATCTGCACAAAACAATTGAAATGTATCAGTCATGCAATATACTTTCAGCCATCAAATATCTAATGACATGCTGGAAATTTTATGCGAAATGCAAATTTTTGTTTCATGCTAAAATGGTATACAGGTGGGTCTTTGGTATTTGTATGTCTATACTAATGATAGTCTAATGAACAATTCGTATACTGACAATTATTGAAAAATCTATACCGAAATCTTCAGAAGCTTTAAAACGTGTTCAATTCCATTTCGTTTTAGGAATCTCGCTTATCGTAATGATCTATTTGACCTCCCCATTTTTGGCGATTTGATGTTTCACCGGATTCCCATTACGTTCACGAATTGATCATCCGAAAGCACACAAATTTAATTTTATTTCAAAGATACTATGGACAATTCGTAAAGCACAGATTTTAATCTATGTTAGATATCTTGATAATTTGCCATTGAAGTAAACAGTTCTTACAGATTTGTCTGTCACTTGTCTCATGTAGGCTCTGTCTTATAAATATTACACCGTAGATTAGGGGGATATCTCAATTATTTGAGAATCCATGCATGTAAAAGTTATCCTGACACTTGGATACATACGTTTATAAATATAAATCTCATAAAATATAATATTACATGTATTAATAGTAATGTCAATAAAAATACCCTAATATTTTATGAAATGTATTCATATATTTTATGAATTATTCACTGAAACGTACTGCAAGAATTGAAGCTAAAGTATAAATTAGGATATAAAAATATTAACAGTCGAATGGCTTAGTGAATAGCATTTCTTTAAAAACTGGTAACTTTTGGATCTATTGAACAATCTCATTGTACAGTAAAAATGTAAAAAATAAAATGTGGGTGACAAAGAATACATGCGTTAATATAATAAGAGATGGTAATGAACACTTATATAAAAATATAAAACTTTTTCGTGTTAATAACGCAATTATAGAAATTTTATATGGAAAAGAATTATTCATGAATGTCAAATGAACCATGAAGAAAATATAAACAAACAAATGATTTTCAGTTGTTGAAAATTTTTTAAGTGAAGCATAACTTACATTGATATGCAAATTTTTAAACGAACAATTTTAAGTACAAATAAAGATAGATATATGACCTATTTCGCAGGTATAATTGTTTATATAAGCTACTGAGTAGAAATTAATCGTTATTATGGAAGTGCCTTGAATGTTTTAAAAAAGTCTGTTGTATCTTAAAGACATCTCAATGATTGTAAAAAGAGAAAAGATTTACGCCAAAATTACCTTGAGTGGGTAGATAAAAATCATAGATGTTGTATCAACAAAATGACAACTAAATGAGTTTTACAAGAAATAAGATGTTTTATAGCATTTAAAGGAAGATAAAGCATTTAAAAAATAGGATGAAAGAGTGATTCATATCAGTGCATTGAAGGAAACTAGCATTGATAGAATACCTACAATTTGAAAAAGCATCTTGCATGGAAGAGTAAAGTGTGATAATTTTAAATGCTGTGCTTTTTCTGATAAAAAAATATTTTTTAATAGTGAAGATGGTCAAGATTAAAAAACTATGATATTTATCTAACAATGAATATCTAATTTATAGGTGTAAGAATTATTTTTTAAAATAAATTTTGAACGATTATTGACTAAGGTTATTTCATAAAAGATATTTTGTTGATGGAAGCAATATTTTATTTAAAAATTATTTGATCTTAAACTTTTAGCTAATTATTATTAAAAAACATTAAAGTATAAACAATATTTTGAAGAATTGAACTTTTGCAAATAGAAGTCTTTGCTTATAAAATAAAGTTTATTTTCAAAATCAATTTTATTAAGATTCCTTTCAGTCATTTGAAAAGACCTTTTGTATTAAGCAAATAAATTAATAATTTTTCAATTCAAATGTTTTTTGATTAAGTAATAATTTGGACACACTTGTGTACAACGTCATGTGACGGGGTACAAAATTTATCCCCTGTGTCTAAAATGCAATGTGAATGAAGCTGCTCCTGTCTACATTTTGGCCTGCATCAGTTTAAATAAATGCCTGTTATTCTTGAGCCCTGAGGCTGTGATCCATTGTTTGAAGGCGTTCGGGCTCTGGCTTGATTTGAACCGGGTTTGATGTAACAGTAAACCGGGAGGTATAAGCCCCAACATGAAAATTAATTTATCTTCCACATTTACTTAATGATAATTGTAAAAAGATAAATATATAAGTACCTGTATCGTACAAAATTTATTTAATTCTCTATCTAAGAAAGAAAAATGTTTTTGTTATACACTCGGGTCCATAAATTAAGGATAATGCAAGTTTAGGCAAAGAAAGAGACAGAAGCAAAACAAATGTGACTTATTTGTAAAGTCTATTTATTAAACAAATGGTAAAGAGCAAAAAAGATGCTATATGTTTGACATCATTAATAAAAATTGCGATTTTTGCTCCCTGCAGCAAATTTAAAAAAAAAAACCTATTTACAAAAACCAATTTAACATGGTTTGAATGATGGTTAATACATAGTATGCCCCCCAGACGATGTAACACAGTATGTACAATGCCTAGGCATGCTGAGTATCAAATTATCGATTAGATCTTGGGGAATATTAAACAAATCACAAGCAATGCTATCCGAAGATCCGGTGCACATGTGGGAGGGGGTTGACAAGCTGCAATTCGTCAGCCAACCATGTTCCACACATGCTCTATTGGATTCAAGTCCGGTGAGTATGCTGGTCAGTCGATACGGGTGATATTCTCCGATTGAAGTTATTCGTCTACAATGCTTGTACGGTGAGGATGGGCGTTGTCATCCATAAACAGAAATTCTGCACCCATGGCGCCCCGAAACAAACGTACATGTTGTTCCAGAATGACATCCCGATAGATGTGGCTTGTCATGGTTTCATTCTGAGCATGCAGAATAATTCCGGAACCCAGAACAATTCCTCCCCAAAAGATCAATCCTGCACCACCGTAACGGTGTCATTCAATGGTGTTCTTTTGGTAGTCATGGGTACCTGGGCCTCTCCAAATGAAAGTCCGGCGAGAATCAGATTGAAAGATAAACCTGGATTCGTTGGAAAACATCACACAAGACGACTGTTGCGGAGTGCACAATGCATGCTCTCTACTCCAGGTGAACTGCAGATGACAGTGAGTTGCGGTAGGTGGAACACATCTGACAAGCCTACTAGCATATAAACCGATGTGCCTTAAGCGTCTGTACCCGGTATGCCTTGAAACTGTCTTACCGGTAGCTGAAGAGAGCTGACGAGTCAGATATGATGCTGTGCTCCGTCTATTTCTTTTGGCAGTAACTGCTAAATGCCAGTCCTCATTCGGCGTTTTAACTCGGGGGCGACCTGTGCTGCAACATCCACTCACATTACCATCATATTGGAACCGTTGCCAAAGCCTAGAAAGGACACTCTGGGTGATTCCAACTTCCTTAGATGCTTCCAGCTGAGTGTGTCCACATTCCAGACGGCCAATAATTCTACCACGTAAAACATCATCCAAATGCTTCCTTTGTGACATAACTATGCGGTTATTGCACTGAAAGGCTTTTAAATCACTTGTGAACAATTCTGCTCCTTTGCAACCAATCCTCATATACCCCTCTTTTACACTCTTGTCATTGTGATGTACTATCGGTGCCATCTGGTGGTTTCTTGTAATTTGTACGCTATTCTTCAAGATGTGTGTGATAATTCTACATGTGAAATTTTTATTTTAGAGTTCACTTTCTGTGTGATTCTGAATTATCATTAATTTATAGACATGAATGTATATCATAAAAATTTCTTATTTAATTTTAAATTTTCTTATCTAATTATCTTTTTTTATTTTACTCTTCTTGCTTCACTACCAAGTACTTTTTTTCCAAATTAAAAAAAAATTAGTAGAAAAATATTGTTTTTAAAAATTTTTGTTTATTAGTACCTTAAATGAGAATTTTGATGGATTTCAAAAATCCTATTTTTGGAAAGAGTAAAAAAGTTAGAACATTTTTGAAAAAGTGTATAGATAATGAAGATATATTATGTATTTTGGCTTTAGGAAATAAATCCTAAAATTACTACATTTTGATTCAGGTATTTTCGAAGAAATTTAGATTTTAGGAAATTATGTTTAAAAACAGTAGTTGTTGATTTTTTAAGATAAATTATTTTGACAAGTATTTTTTGATAGAATTTTATATAGCCGTATGATCACAAGAGTTGCGATACTTTTTGTACTTGAAATTGATGCCACGACTATAAAAATGGTCAACAAAATCTAAGAGTATATATAAGAAGATTACTGACTGAAAATGGGTATAGTATCTAAAAAGGTAAACATATACATGTTAAATGAATATCTATTCAATATTTTTCAAGAACGTTTGGGCATGATAAAGTTACCAACAAGATGGGTGTCACGATTGCTGCCATTGGATCAAAAATGGACTCTTGTAACCACTTAAATCAATGTTAAGACAAGTTTGAGCTTAACTCGAATGAAATTTTGTGACTATGCTACAACTGTGATGAAATTTAAACATATTATTAAAACTAGAAATGAAGGAAGGGTGAATTTTTGCGAATGAATCGACTGCCGGAAAAGCAAATTCTGTTCCATCAACGAGAAAGATTATAGTTATAGTTTTATGAAACTCAAATCAATTAATCCTCATCGACTATCAGAAAAATTTAAAAATCGATCACTAAGTAGTATTATTCTAACTCATTGGACCGTTTTATATAAAAATCAAAAGAATTAATTAGTTTGGGGCAATTAAGCTACGAATAGTTTTCTTATTCATTTTACTCTTCTAACTTGATTACCAGGAACATTTTCTTTTTTCAAATTATAAAGAATGTATCAGTAGAAAAATTTTGTCTTTAAATTTTGGGTTCATTAGTACCACAAATGACAATTTTGATCACTTTCAGAAATCCTCTTTTTGGAAATTTAAAAAATTAGAACATCTTTGAAAAATTTATATATTATGAAAGTATATTACGTATACAAAAATAAAATGCATTTTGTTATATAACACATATTAATATTTTCATTTCAAAGCCACTTTCTTTTATCAAATTACCTTTGTATAGGTAATTTGAGAATTCTTTTATAACTTTATTACGAATACAAAAGAATATCTGTTATTTGTTTGAACTACCTGTTTCATAAATGTATCATATTTTGAGTATCAAGATTAACTTGAATGCAAAATATTATTAATATGTCAGATTATATGGCAGAAGTCAAATTTATAAACTATTTCCTAATTAAAAATGCAATCGTCATATTTATTAATGATTTTTTAAATTTTAACTTTCGAAATTTCTTGTTTAAATAAGAGAATTTTTCTTTTAAATACATTGACCTTTGAAAATAATTATTATTTTCATTTTAAATGAAATAAATTGTTTCCCTTGAACATTATTTAAAAAATATTACAAATTATTCATTGTTCAAAAAATATCAAAAATATTACATTTTTGCAAAATTTTCTATCATTATATTTAAAAAAGATCTAGGTGGCTCTAAATGTTACTGACATTAATCCACTAGAAATACACACTTAAAATTTTCAGTTAATAATATATTTTTAAATAAAATATATCATCACTGCTATTGATAATAATAAAAGATGCTAATGATTTAACAAAAATCTTTTCTCAGTTATTGTTTTTTATTCTTTTTCTATAAGCTCTAAAATTGATATCAGTTTGATTCGGAAAATCAGTTAAAAGTACAAGGTATCTGTCTAATATATATTTCGTACTTTTCAGTTTAGAAAAATGTATTATTACACTTAAATAGTTTCAATGTTATTACTAAAAGCAGATATAAATTCTTCTGTAATTATGAATTTTAGCAATTATAAATTTTTTGAAGTTATTGCTCTGATTAAAATTTAATCTTTTATGATTATTTTTATAAAGGATTAATGTTTAATAACACTTTATATATACTTAATTTCATATATCTGGTAATATTGAAAATAGAAATTTTTTCTGTGATTACAAGTGTCCTAAAATTAAAATGAAAGAAATCATTTACAAAATATGTTTTTCAATTTCTTCAAAATTTTTCTTACTATACGGTAAATATTAGTTTACATTTATATAATAAAATAAAATACTAGCGATGTCATATAAAATAACTTAGAAAATAATTATTATATTTGCATAGTTGAAACTTAATTGTAAATATGAAATATTCTTGAATTATATTAATAAAATTGTTATAAATATTATTGAAATGTTATCATTTTATTAAAATTAGCATAAAATAAATTAAAATAATTAATTATATAATCTATCGTTTAAAAATATAATTAAATTAAGAATATCATAAGGTAACTTATATTATTATTTAAAATAACTTTGCTACATATTGTGTATTTTATGTTACATACAAAACGCATTTATTTTAATTTTCTTAACTTAAGCTGATTGATGTAATTCCATAGACCTTAAAATCTATTATTATTTAAAATAGCTTTGCAACATATAGTGTATTTTATGTTACATTTGATTTTTGAATCTATATAGGATATAACTATTCAATTAAACGAATATAATATTAAACAAATATCAATCAAAAATTAATAAAAAGATAAACAAATTATTAGAATAAAAATTTATTTTCTGATGTAAATATGTGAATTGAAGCATCTATCATCAAAATTTCATCTTTGTACATTGTTTCTTTAATTACAAATAGATTATTTTAATGCTTATAGATTTACCATTATCTTTCTTCCTCATTTATTTTGAATATAAATCTTTAATAGGGTACAAATAAGGATTTAATTGACCAAAAGGTAGAAAATAAAAGACGTGATTTTCTAACCATTGTTCTATCGTGGAGTTCATTAAATCGGCGTTAAAAAAAATCGATATTGAAGATAATCTTCATTGATTTTTCTTGAAAAATGTATTCACTTACTATATCGATTAAGTTTTCTGCTGTATTAAAAAATTATATTACGCCGATGAAATAGTTTAATTTTCAATGTTAATATTGTAGAACCATTAATAAGAATAACTTTAAATAACTTTCTACTTTTTGATGCTTAAAAATTATCACCTCAGGGGATAAACACTATATATTGTATTAAATATATATGTAATTATTTTAATTATTTTCATTAATTTTGAAAAGATGATATTTATTTCTCAAAAATATTTTAACTGCAAAATTTATCATAACATATTTTATAAAAATTGAAGTGGAAATAAAATAGCAGAACTGTTAATGTAATATGAAATGTTTAATTGTAAGATATTAAAAGGTATTTCTACAGTGTAAAATTGTAGTATAAATATCATTAAGTATCTTAAAAAAACTATCATCAATTCATTCATTATGTACTTTGATTACAATGAATATTCTAAATATAGGAATAAAAAAAATAACAGGTAAAAATAACACTTGAAGGTGAAACAGATGCTGTTATAAATGCTATAGAAAAATTTCTGACTTACAAATTAGAATATTTCTTTGTTTTGACCTATTTGATATTTTAAAATGGCACAATTAGAAACGTATGTTTTATTTTCTTTTTAAAAATTATTCAATAAATAATAAAAAGGAATAGTCGATAATTTGTGCATTGTTTTGTTGTTCTGTCGTACAATTACACACACACACACACACACACACACACACACACACACACACACACACACACACACACACACACACACACACACACACACACACACACACACACACACACACACACACACACACACATACACACACACACACACACACACACACACACACACACACACACACACACACACACACACACACACATCACACATACACACACACACACACACACACACACACACACACACACACACACACACACACACACACACATCACACACACACACACACACACACACACACACACACACACACACACACACACACTATATATATATATATATTTATCCAGACCTTATCCTGACAAGTGCTAATGAAATAAATATCTACATCTTAAAATAGAATTTCAATTATTAGAAAGATTTAAGATTAAGATTATCAGTTAAACATTAAACACCTATGAATTGATATGAAATTTAAAGCACTGATAACTCAATTACTAGTTCAAAGAATATTCAACGAATTGTAGAAAATGATAAAAATTAGTTTAACAAAAGAATACAGTGGAAAATAAAATTTAAACTTTTGTATAAATTTATCGATTAGAGGCGAATATTTTTACCCTTTTTGCTTTAAAGTAATAATTAAGAAAAGATATTCAGAAAGGAAGCATAACAAAATTGTTCTTTGGCGAACAAAATCCTTGTTTGTTTATTATCCTT